>CM055124.1:147774361-148144361 GCA_029206835.1 Rana muscosa
AGAGGAAGAGCGCGAGAGAGAGAGGAAGCGCGAGAGAGAGAGGAGAGCGCGAGAGAGAGAGAAGAGCGCGAGAGAGAGAGGAAGAGCGCGAGAGAGAGAGAAGAGCGCGAGAGAGAGAGAAGAGCGCGAGAGAGAGAGAAGAGCGCGAGAGAGAGAGAGAGCGCAGCGAGAGAGAGCCGAGAGAGAGAGCGCGAGAGAGAGAGAAGAGCGCGAGAGAGAGAGAAGAGCGCGAGAGAGAGAGAAGAGCGCGAGAGAGAGAGGAGCGCGAGAGAGAGAGAGAGCGCGAGAGAGAGAGAGAGCGCGAGAGAGAGAGAAGAGCGCGAGAGAGAGAGAAGAGCGCGAGAGAGAGAGAAGAGCGCGAGAGAGAGAGAGAGCGCGAGAGAGAGAGAAGAGCGCGAGAGAGAGAGAAGAGCGCGAGAGAGAGAGAAGAGCGCGAGAGAGAGAGAAGAGCGCGAGAGAGAGAGAGAAGAGCGAGAGAGAGAAGAGCGCGAGAGAGAGAGAGAAGAGCGAGGAGAGAGAAGAGCGCGAGAGAGAGAGAGAGAAGAGCGCGCGCGAGAGAGAGAGAAGAGCGCGCGCGAGAGAGAGAAAAGAGCGCGCGCGAGAGAGAGAAAAGAGCGCGCGCGAGAGAGAGAAAGAGCGCGCGCGAGAGAGAGAAAAGAGCGCGCGCGAGAGAGAGAGAGAAGAGCGCGAGAGAGAGAGAAGAGCGCGAGAGAGAGAGAAGAGCGCGAGAGAGAGAGAGAGAAGAGCGCGAGAGAGAGAGAGAAGAGCGCTGAGAGAGAGAGAAGAGCGCGGAGAGAGAGAGGAGAGAAGAGCGCGCGAGAGAGAGAAAGAAGAGCGCGCGAGAGAGAGAGAGAGAGAAGAGCGCGAGAGAGAGAAGAGCGCGCGAGAGAGAGAGAAGAGCGCGCGCGAGAGAGAGAGAAGAGCGCGCGCGAGAGAGAGAGAAGAGCGCGCGCGAGAGAGAGAGAAGAGCGCGCGCGAGAGAGAGAGAGAAGAGCGCGCGGCGGAGAGAGAGAGAAGAGCGCGCGCGAGAGAGAGAGAAGAGCGCGCGCGAGAGAGAGAGAAGAGCGCGCGAGAGAGAGAGAAGAGCGCGCGAGAGAGAGAGAAGAGCGCGCGAGAGAGAGAGAAGAGCGCGTGCGAGAGAAGAGCGCGAGAGAGAGAAGAGCGCGCGAGAGAGAGAGAAGAGCGAGAGAGAGAGAAGAGCGCGAGGAGAGAGAAGAGCGCGAGAGAGAGAAGAGCGCGAGAGAGAAGAGCGCGCGAGAGAGAAGAGCGCGCGAGAGAGAGAGAGAAGAAGCGCGCGAGAGAGAAGAGAAGAGCGCGCGCGAGAGAGAGAGAAGAGCGCGCGAGAGAGAGAGAGAAGAGCGCGCGAGAGAGAGAGAGAAGAGCGCGAGAGAGAGAGAGAGAGAGAGAAGAGCGCGAGAGAGAGAGAGAGAGAGAGAGAGAGAGAGAAGAGCGCGAGAGAGAGAGAGAGAAGAGCGCGAGAGAGAAGAGCGAGAGAAGAGCGCGAGAAGAGCGAGAGAAGAGCGAGAGAGAGAAAAGAGCGCGAGAGAGAGAGAAGAGCGAGAGAGAGAGAAGAGCGAGAGAGAGAGAAGAGCGAGAGAGAGAGAAGAGCAAGAGAGAGAAGAGCAAGAGAGAGAAGAGCGAGAGAGAGAAGAGCGAGAGAGAGAAGAGCGAGAGAGAGAGAAAGAGAGAGAGAGAGAGAGAGAAGAGCGAGAGAGAGAGAAGAGCGAGAGAGAGAAGAGCGAGAGATTGAGAAGAGCGAGAGATTGAGAAGAGCGCGCGAGAGAGAGAGAAGAGCGCGCAAGAGAGAGAGGAGAAGAGCGCGCAAGAGAGAGAGAAGAGCGCGCAAGAGAGAGAGAAGAGCGCGCAAGAGAGAGAGAAGAGCGCGCAAGAGAGAGAGAAGAGCGCGCAAGAGAGAGAGAGAGAAGAGCGCGAGAGAGAGAGAGAGAAGAGCGCGAGAGAGAGAGAGAGAGAGAGAGGTGATAGAGGCCGAAAGTGAAAGCGCCGCGGCTTCAAGAAAATGCCCGCCGGCTGCGTGTAAGCAGCGACATTGATCCGCGGCAAGATGGCCGCCGAGCGCAGCTTAAAGCGTAAGTAAACCCATCCATAAAAACAGTTTCATTTCCGGCACGTGCCGGAAGTGTTACACTCCCATTGGTTGTGCTCTCAACCAAACTGTCAAACCATCCAATGGCTGGTGTCATAACTGATCACATGTGCAGCTTCATGGCAGTTGTAGATTAAACAGAGGCAAAGTTCGCAGCTTCCTTGGCTGAAAACGATATGAGGGTTTACTTACACTTTAAAACAGCAATAGCCATGCCAGCTAGTGGCTTCTCCAAACACTCACACCTCACAGCCCCAGCACACAGATATGAGCGCCCCCCCCCCAGGCCAGAGTGACCCCCCCAAGTACCCCCACACAGCACAGCACCAGTACAGGATGCAGAGAGGCAGCATAACAGGGGGGAGACAGGGAGAAACCCCCCCAGACAGAGAAACACAGCCAGCATGTACTCACCTGAAGCAGGAGAGACTATTTATCCGTCCCATAGGGACCCACTGGCTTGTTCAGACAGACCTATCACAGAGTAGTACTGAGTAGCGGTCAGCCCGGTCCACCGCAAAAGATACAGCAGGTACTGTTCAATCTTATGAGGACCGCGGGGAGCATAAAAGTCACCCGGCCACCCCTGGAATCATGGGGCATGTCATGAACTGAGTCTCACGCACACAAGGCGAGGATCAGCACGCTCGATGGTCGGACAGGGAAGACTACGAGGATACTAGTGTACCCAACCTGTTGCCCAGCCAACAGTTGATTGAAGGTCTCAAAAATAAAATAAAATTCCCAAAGGAATAAAAATAAAATCTTCCAGGAGACTGGCTCCTGAGAGAGCCACGTCTTCTCCTTCTGCTAGGCAGAAAAAAAACCCGAGGCTGCTAGCTGCAGGTAGGAGGGTTATGTCTGGAGTGACCGCCCCCTGGGCGGGGCTGTTAAGCTCTTTTTTTTCCCCCTAGAATGTATGTTTCTAACATCTAACATTCTGCCTAGATCTTCTCCTCGAGCAGGGACATATACCCACGCGTTTCAGTATTAGAGCTGTGTCAGTCCATGGACGATAAGAGAAATAACGAAAATCAAAATGAACGAAAAACGCGAAATTACGAATATTCGGAAAACAAAACAACGAACAAAGATCCATATTAACGAAAATCTAAATGAACGAAAAAAAAAAAATTACGAATCTTCGGAAAACAAAACAACGAAAAAACGTAAATTCTATTTCGTTAGTTCTGAACGTTGGCCAATAAGGTTGTCTCTTCCCCCAATGAACTTGTTTCTTATTCCCTTGTGTGTTTTCTGTGTTAGACTGCAGTGCATTCCATCCACAGTCCAGATAGGTTGTGGTTGGGTAGGTTGCACTGTTCTGTTAGATTTACGAGTAAAGTTGTGACTTGTGAGAGAGAAATTCTTTGTTTCTTTAGCATACTCTGTCTAGATTCTAATTTCTATATTTGTATTTTGTAATATCTGACATATTTTTGTTTTCTCCTATTCTGACACATTATGTAAAATTACGAATTATGCCGCGATTACTAATCTACGCAAACAATGTTACGAAAGTACGAATAGATGAGCCAGTCAATCTCACGAAAGTACGAATTACAACGAGTAGTGTTTTGAATAAACGGAAAATGTATTCCAAACGAAAGTACGAATGTAATTAAATCTACAAAAGTACAATTTTCCAATCAACGGAAATTAAGATACGAAAATACGAATCATTGCAAATCAACGAAAATATAGTTCTTACGAAAATACGAACGCGGCCGAATATAAAATATAACGTAAATACGAATTTCAAATCAACGAAAATTAGACTAACGGAAAAACGAATCAACAGAAAAATAACCCTTCCAGAAATACGAAAGAGTCCGAATACGATAATCCACGTCTACGAAATTACGAATCAACGGAAACGCACAGAAACCAAACCAAAACTAAACAAATTTTTATGTTGTGCACATGTCTACGTAGGAAACACTTGTCTTTTTCGGCAGCTGGCCGTGTTGAGCCGCAACATGCCGAAGACTTGGTAGAGTGGATGACCAAGCCATCCTCATCCTCTCTCACCCAGGCTCAGGGTACTTTGTCTAGCAAAGCAGCTGCCAAAGCGGCTCTTCTCTCGGCTCAATGGCATTAGTCACTCCTTCCCTAGCTCCACCATGTCCTCCTCAGGAGTCCCCCAAACTGTTTAACCACAGTGTTGGGTACATGCTCCAGGAGGATGCCCGGCGTTTTGAAGGCTCTGATGATGGTACCCAGCTAGAGGAAGGCAGTAACATGAGCCCAGAGAGAGGGGGTGCCCAAGAAGGACAGCAATCTGGCAGTCATGTTCCCCCAGCTGCAGCATACTGCAAGGTTTGCTACAGGGATGAGGAGGGAGGGGAGGATGAGGTCACGGACTCTACGTAGGTGCCTGGATGAGGAGGCACATCTCAAACGAGGCAGGATGCCCTCCAGGGGCCAGCTTAAGGGCAGCACACCGACAGCATCACACCGCAGAGCTCCGCATGTGCAGGCCGCTGTTGTCTCTGCGCGTTATTCCAAAAGTTCTTTGGTGTGGGCCTTTGAGACGAGTGCAATAGCAGCGCTGCTATTTGCAACATATGTTTCAGGCGTATCTCGCATGGCCAAAATATTACCCGCTTGGGCACCACATGCTTGATCAGACATATGTCAACCTGCCATGCAGTTCATTGGCAAGCACATCCAAGAACAAAGCGGACCTTTACTTGCTCCTCATCAGCTGGGATCTCCAACCCCACCATACCTTCAGTCCTCTCTGTAACCTGTACTGAGAGGAATGAAGGTGTAGAATTAGGTGTGTCACAGCCAAGTACTTGCGGGCAATCTGCTATCGGTACACCAACATCAGATTGTACCAGGCAAATTTCCCTGCTCCAGCTGCTGCACCGCCAAAAGAAGTTCGCTCCCAGCCATCCACATGCCCAGCGGTTGAATGCTAGCTTGGCTAAATTGCTAGCACTTCAACTGCTGCCTTTTCAGTTGGTAGACTCTGCCCCCTTCCGTGAGTTTGTGGAATGTGCGGTTCCTCAGTGGCAGGTTCCCAAACGACACTTTTTCTCATGGAAGGCGATTCCAGCTCTACCGGCATGTGGAAGGCAATGTCTTGGCCTCACTGGACAGGGCGGTAAGGCGCATATTACCGCTGACTCATGGTCCAGCAGGCATGGACAGGGACGTTGCCTATCTTTCACGGCGCATTGGGTGACTGCTGGCAGCTGGGAAGGATGCCGGACAAGGTGCAGTAGTGTTGGAGGTTGCTCCGCCACCACGCCTCCAAAATGCTACTACTGGTGATTCTGACACACCTCTCTCCTCCACACCACCTCTTCTTCCTCCATGGCTTCTTCCTGTGCTTTGTCCTCGGAACCAGCGGTGCTCCGTAGGCATTCAAGGGGCTACGCAAGTAGCTGGTGTGCTTGGGGGGACAGGAGCCACATTGGGGCAGAGATTCTGTCAGCTCTGCAGGGGCAGGCTCAGAGGTGGTTGACGCCAGCTTAAGCCAGGAATGGTGGTTTCCGACAATAGCACCAACCTCCTCTCCGCCCTCCAACAGGGAGAGCTGACCCATGTGCCCTGTTTGGCTCACGTCCTTAACTTGGTGGTGCAGCAGTTCTTGGGCAGGTACCCGGGCTTACAGGATGTCCTGAGGCAGGCCAGGAAAGTCTGTATGCATTTCCGCCAGTCATATAATGCCAGTGCTCGGCTGGCTGACCTGCAAAAGGAATTTAACCTGCCCAAGAACCGCCTAATCTGTAACATGCCCACCAGGTGGAACTCAACGTTGGCCATACTGCAGCGGTTGCACACGCAGCAGAGGGCCTTCAATGAGTATCTGTGCCAATATGGCACGGAGGACAGGGTCAGGGGAGCTTGTTTTTTTTTTTTGCCATGCCAGTGGGTCATGATCAGAGATGCATGCACTGCCCTGGCACCATTTGAGAAAGGCCACGAGGATGGTGAGCAGTGACCGTGCATGCATCAGTGACACGGCCCCTCTTGTCCACCTGTTGGAGCACACACTGCATGGAATAATGGACAGGGGCACTTGAGGCAGAACAGAGGGAGGAAGAGGAGGACTTCCTTACCTCTCAAGGCCCCCTTTATCCAGATAGTGTTCCTGCTGGCCCACCTATCACACAGAAGAGGATGAGGATGAGGATGAGGATGATGATGAGGAGGAGGATGATGATTGTGTCAGCATGGAGGTGGAGCCTAGCACTCAGCATCAGCAGCAGTCTTCAAGGGATCAATTACAGTCCCAAGACACCCATGGACTTGTACGTGGCTGCGGATCATGTCGTCTTGAGTGACCCAGAGGACTCCGGACCAAATGCCTCAGCAAACCTACGCTGCATGGCCTCCCTGATCCTGCAAAGCCTGCGGAAGGATCCTCATATTCGTGCTATCAAGGAGAGGGATCATTACTGGCTGGCAACCCTCCTTGATCCACGTTACAAGGGTAAGGTTGCGGACCTTATCTTGCCGTCGCAGAGGGAGCAGAGGATGAAACATCTTTGGGAGACCTTGCAGAAAGGTCTGTGCAACGCGTTCAGTCAAAGAAGAAGCGGTGGAGAAGGTGGCCGTCTGACCAATGCGGTCAGACAATTTTTTAGTCCGCAGCCCCAAGGTATGATTAGTTCCAGCAACCATCGCCAGCGTCTGGTTTACAGATCAGACTTGGACACCTTTCCCACCGAAAATCCTCTAGGTTACTGGGTCTTGAGGATGGATCAGGGCCGGCCCTACCATGGGACCCGATGGTACCTTGGTCCCAGGCGGCACTTTAAAGGGGGCGGCAAATTGCCGCCCGCCTGCCAGCTAGCCCATTCCGCTGCTTATCTGATTACGAGCAGGGCCAGTGTTCTGCCGAGAAAGGTCCCGGCATTTTTTAAATTCATGCCTTATGTGGCTGTGAAGACATCCCGGACGCCAGACGGACCACTCTATCCCCAGCCTGCAGTGCCGCCCTACCAGCTGCAGTGAAAAGTTAGGGGGAGAGAGCCGGGATGAGGAGCAGCTGGCCGGAAATGCTGCATGATCAGTGGAACCGGCTGGGGTAGATGATATGGAAGCCCTGCATCATGTAACTACGGGCTTGCCGCGATATTCCGCCCCCCCCTCCCCTCCTCCTGGGCACTCTGGGATCTGTTGTGGGAGGACAGGCAGGCAGCAAGCCACCACCTTCGCTGGCTCAGGTATAGTGGAAGCTCAGTGCTGCAGCCTGCACCCATTCACAAGAAACAAAAAATGTACTCTGCTGTCAGTTTATAGTGCATTGCACTATGTACAGAGGGGGAACTGATATGTGTGGGGGGGAGAGGGGGAACTGATATGTGTGTGGGGGGAGGGGGAACAGATATGTGGGGGAGCAGACGTTCGGTTGGGGTACAGATATGTGTGTGGGGAGGGACAGATGTGCAGGGGGTACAGATATGTGTGGGGGGGGCAGGTGTGCAGGGGGTACACATGTGTCTGTGGGGGGTGCAGTGGGGTACAGAGGGGGAACAGATATGTGTGTGTGGGGGGGGGGCAGGTGTGCAGGGGGTACAGATATGTGTATGTGTGGGGGGGGGGACATGACAGGTGTGCAGAGGGTACAAATATGTGTGTGTGGGGGGGAAAGGTGTGCAGGGGGTACAGATATGTGTGTGTGTGTGTGGGGGGGGGGTGTGCAGGGGGTACAGATATGTGTGTGTGTGTGTGTGTGTGTGTGTGTGGGGGGGGGGGGGCAGGTGTGCAGGGGGGTACAGAGGGGGAACAGATATGTGTGTGTGTGGGGGGGGGGGCGCAGGGGGTACAGATATGTGTGTGTGTGGGGGGGGCAGGTGTGCAGGGGGGTACAGAGGGGGAACAGATATGTGTGTGTGTGTGTGGGGAGGGGGGGAAACGGATGTTCAGGGGGGTACAGAGGGGGAACAGATATATGTGTGTGTGTGTGTGTGTGTGTGTGTGTGTGTGTGTGTGTGTGTGGGTGTGTGTGTGTGTGTGTGTGGGTGGGGGGGGGGGGGACAGGTGTGCAGGGGGGTACAGAGAGGAACTGATGTGTGTGGGGGAGTTTGAGGAGAACAGAGGTGCAGAGGGGAACAGGCATTCAGGGTGATACAGTGATGGGGTGATCTGAGGTAGGAAGGTGAAAGAATTGTGGTGATCTGAGACCTGAAAATACAGGAATTGGGGCGATTTGAGGTGTGAAGGTTCAAGTCCACCTTTGTAAAAAAATAAAATAAATGCAGATCTTTTTGCAGGTACAAAAATGTGCATTTATTATTATTTTTAGTAACAACCTGTAAAGCATCGTACAGACAGGCAGTTACACAGTTAGCCTCTCTGTATACTGCCCTAGCCTGTGGACCACGGCTGGCGTGAGGAAGCGAGCCAGTGCCATACACTATTTGTCTTTGGGCCGGGTCCAGAGGAATAGGTGCAAACCTGTGGACCACAGCTGCACTTCAAAAAAAAAAAAAAAAAATTGCGATACGGCACTGCATCGATTTAACTGACAATTGCGCGGTCATGTGACGTTGTACCCAAACAAAATTTACGTCCTTTTTTCCCCACAAATAGAACTTTCTGTTGGTGGTATTTTTTCATCAGTTTAGGCCAATATGTATTCTTCTACATATGTTTGGTAAAAAAAAAAAAAAAAACAAAACACAATAAGTGTATATTGATTCGTTTGCGCAAAAGTTATAGCGTCTACAAAATAGGGGATAGATTTTATGGTATTTTTATTATTATTTTTTTTTTTTTTTACTAGTAATGGCAGTGATCTGCAATTTTCAGCGAGACTGTGACATTGCGGTGGACAGATTGGACCCTTTTGACACATTTTTGGGCCCAGTGACATTTATACAGCAATCTGTGCTATAATACTACTGTGTAAATGTCACTGGCAGGGAAGGGGTTAAATGTGTTCCCTGGGAGGTGTTTCTAACTGGGGGATGGGACTCACTGAAGGAGGAGAGAGATCTCTGTTCCTAATTACTAGGAACAACAGATCTGTCTCTCCTCCCCTGTCAGAATGGGGATCTGTCTGTTTAAATTGACAGATCCCCAGTCTGGCTCTCTGTGGAGTGATCGTGGGTCCTTTTATTCTCCTATATACATGTATAGAGCCATGACAGGTCCTCTTAATTGATCATGATATAAAATTATGAATGTGGGGGCCTTTTGGTGGGCGTGATTTTTTTTTTTGGGGGGGGGGGGCAGCATTTCATTCTTGGTACCAGGCAGCACAATGTCTTGGACCAGCACTGGGATGGATCACTGGCCAGAGCTTGCAATTGAGCTACTGGCCTGTCCTGCATCCAGTGTTCTTTCGGAACGCACATTCAGTGCTGCTGGAGGCTTTGTAACCGATCACAGGGTGCGCCTGTCCACCGACTTGGTCGATCAACTGACCTTCATAAAAATTAATCAGTCTTGGATCACCACCAGCTACCAAGACCCTGATGCTGATGCAACCGAATATTTTTTTTTTTTTCAATGTCAGATCCCTTTAAGACTGCCTATGGTGATGTTGAGTGACTATCCTGTTATGCTTAGTGACTATCCTCTTCCTCCTCAATGATCATGCTGATAGCTTGCAAGAAAATTTTTGGTTCTGGGCACTGCCACCAGTGGCTAAGGCCCAATTTTTCAGCCCCTGTTTAACAGGGGCATGCAATTACAATTTTCAATTTAATATTTCACAGCAGGGCCCATACCTGCGCCCACCAAGAGTAACTGTGGGGGCTTACAGTGTTGTGGCAACACCAACACCTAAGGGCCAAATTTCTGCAGAGTATATACGGCAGGCTTTACTTTCAAACATCCAACTTACAAACGACTCCTACTTACAGAGGGAGACAACCGGAAGTGAGAGGAAATCTACCCCTAGGAAGGCAAGTTCTCTCCTGTAAGAGTTAATATGGGAAAAGGGTGTCTCCTTACCACTGATGCTTTATCACCAATCCTTGTTTCACAAAAAAAAACAAAAAAAAATTTGTCATTGGGACGGAAAGTGAGGTGAAATGTTCTGAACAGGTGCACAGACAGCAAAACAAATGTTACAGGGGCGATAACCCTTCCCTATCTTTTCCAAAAAGCTTAAAAATAGATTTTTTGGCTGGAGCTACACTTTAAAAATGTACCAGTTCAAAATTACAAACAGATTCTACGCAACAACAAACCTACAGTCCCTGTCTTGTTTGCACCGCCTGTATACTGCTGTTCACGCCTTTCCTTTTTTTAATTTGGGTGCGGGATTCCCCCAAATATCCATACAAAGACCCAAATGGGCTGGTAATAGGCCATTTTTCTCAATGATTTTTATCCATATTGCCGGGACCAGACATTACATTAAAGCCGCAAGCAGTTTTAAATGACTTTTTTTTCCCCCCTTTAGAAATGTCATTTTGTGCAGGGACAGTTCTAAACACGGGAAACATGTGCCACTTCACAGGCATAATATAGACACCCCCCAGGTACGATATTTAAAGGAATATTTCCCTTTTTTTTTTTTCTTTTTTTTTACTTTAAGCATCATTAAAATCACTGCTCCCGAAAAAACGGCCGTCTTTAAAACTTTTTTTTTGCATTGATACATGTCCCCAAACCCTTTTTAGGACAATAACTTGCATATTAGCCTTTATAGTTAGCGCTTTTGATTTCGAACGTTCGAGTCCCATAGACTTTAATAGGGTTCTAAAGTAAAATCCATACCAGACCTAAGAGCCTGGTATGCTCCTGGAGGGGAATCCATGCTGGTTTTTATTTAAAATTTGGCGTGGAGTTCCCCCCTCATGATAACAGCGGCTTCCCTCCCCTCTCCCAGGTCAGCAAATCCGCAGCTAGAACGCAGACGAACCGCTGATTGATTTCTTGCCAAAGACTCCGGAGCTCAAAAACGCAATGTACAAGTGTGAATCCAGCCTAAAGGCGAACACCTTTAAGGCCATCATATAGATAGATAGCGCACCAACCCCAGACTTTACCTGCTTTTCTTCTGCTTGGCTCCTCCGCGGAAAAGAATGAGGCACACCGCACCACAAGCCCGTACCCTCCTGAATAGGGAGGTTGAGCGGCGTTAGTTTCTTGGGCCTGCTTGCAGCTGGTGTAAAAAAGACTCCAGCGCTGACCTCGCTTTTGCAGTAGTCAGAAACAAGGCCTTTAATTCTCTCCAGTAAGCAACTGTCCACACCAACTGAAAAGGTACAACACTTATTTATTCCTTCTTGCACAATAAACAGTCTCTTTAAGAGCAGACGGGTTGGGACAAACACAGGTCAGATAAGGTGGGAGGAGGTCCAGGCACAAACTTGAATTTGGGTTTCTCCTGCTCTGATCAGCACGAACAGGCTTGGCGCACGGTCTCTGCCACAGACCATGAAGTTGGTCACTGCCAATGACCGGGTGAAAAAGAGGTGAAAGTCACTGCCACTGACCTTGGGTGCGTAGTGTCACTGCCACTGTGACTTAAAGAACACGCACTTCCTTCCGTTAGTGAACTAGCCCTTATAGGACAAGAACATCCCTCCGGAGAGTTACCAAAGACCCCATCTGTCACCACAACTCTGCGCTGGGTCTTCAGAAAGGGTCACCTCCCTGGCCTCCTCGTCCTGGATAGGGGTCCCCTCGCAAGGCAGATCCCTGGGAGTCTCGGTCCCCGGCAGATCCCAGCCAAAGGCCGCTGAGCTCCGGGTAGGGTTGCCACCTCATCCCTTTAAACCCGAACACATATTAATTAAACAGGTTCTGTGGCTGATTAAGGTGGTAATTGAACTCACTTGGTGCCTTATCTGCATTAAAATTAGCCTCAAAACCTGTGCAATTCATATGTGTTCGGGTTTAAAGGGATGAGGTGGCAACCCTAGCTCCGGGCCTTTCTCCAAAGTACCTCACCCCAGACTGAAGGTGTCTGAGATGGAACAGCAGCTCCTTCTCTGGGCCTAGGGCACCCAGAGACAACCCGACAGGCCTCCGGGCCTAGGACACCCGGAGGCGACACACACGCACCCAGGCTTAAGGTGCCTGAGCGCGGAACCGACGACCCCTCTGGAAGATGGCCGCGCCCTTTTATATCCTCTCCCGACAGGCACAGCAGGTTCCCCCGCCCCACTGTACTGCTGCCGAGAGGAGACAAAAAGGACACAACCTCGTACTGCAGTTCAACCCGGGCCCAAGGCAACAGCGCCACCCATAGGCCCCAGTGAACTTACACACCAGTACTATCTCCCAGGGATAGAAATGGTCCATGAGACCTAACATATGGTACATCTGAGCCTGGTTAACACTCAGATGCTTCCCCCTAAATGTAACCACCCACCACACACACACACACATAGCAACATTGTGCCATGCAGACCAACTGATCACGGTTACAATGCTTTGCAGGCTTATTTGCAAAAAATTTAAAATTCTTCTTTAAATTTACACGCAATATTTTTTTTGCAAAAGGTGGACTTAGCCTTTAACCACTTGCCGACTACTCTATAGCCAAATCATGGCTACAGCGCAGTCGTCCAGTTATGGGAGGGGTTCTGGAACGTCCTCCCAGAACCACGCAAGTGACGCCACCCGCTGCGGTGCACTTTGTGATCGCTGTGTGCTTCGGACACAGCTGATCACAGCAGCCTTTTACCACATGATCAGCGGTGTCCAATCACAGCTGATCACAATGTAAACACACTTGCCAGTTATCGGCATTCCTTTTCTCACACTATCACAGCATGCGGAGAGCGGAGCAAGTAACCAGCAAGTGTGAAAGGGGACATCTACACTGATAATCAAGGCACTGATCATCAGTGCAGTCCCAACAGTGCTGCTAATCAGTGTCGCCTCATCAGCGAAGATGACAAAATTACCTGTTTGCAAAGTTTTATAACAGTAATGTATTTATTTTTTGGTCTTTTTTCATTTGTTTAAAAAAAAAAAAAACAGTGCTGCATCACGTGCAATTGTCTTTCAATGTATGACACCGCTGAAAATTGACCTGGGCAGGAAGGGAGTGAAAGTGCCCGGTTTGCAAATGGCATTAATGTCGTTAGCTATAAATTGTGAACATTCTGGGTATCATTATTCAAATAGAGCCTTATGAGAAGATGCTAAAAAGCTTCAGTATGCTTCCCAAATCCCTGCGATTTGCATCCATGTGATCAGAACCTTAAGCTCAGGTTATGAAGACCATTGATGCTCAAACATTTTTAGGAGTAAAGTGTGCTTACCAGCAAAGTACTGATCTATAGTAACGCACTGATTCAGTTCTTCCATCATGTCCCAGTCTTCTAAAGCCGTTGATAAGTGAAGATGTTCATACTTGCTTCTATTAGCTAAGTGTAACATCATTATTGTAAGAGCAGTCTAGTGTTGGTCAGCAGCCTTTGATGACCAGGTGTTTTAATGGTCACATGTAGATCCCTCCCCTTCACACTTAAAGGGTCAGTCTAAATTCAACTGTCAGAGTTGGCATGAAATCTGAATATAATTCTTGCTAAAAGACATACATGTGTTATTCAGGAATTATGTAACATTTGGTTTTGCTATATCTGTATAACATAATATAATGCATATTTCTCCTTTTTAAATAACAGTATAACAATAAAGAAGAATGTGACAATCCCCCTAAACTTTTAGAAATATGCATATAATATAAATATATATTTAGAAAAATCAGTCAATTATTTTCATAACAAATTTGGCATATTTGCAGTGGACCACTAAGGATGCATTCACTTCATCTTAGCATTCTGCAAACATGAGCAAAAACGCATGTTTTTCATGAAACTCGTGAAAAACGTGCTTGCGGTGCTATTATTTCCTAATGGCACTCCAAACGCACGTGCACGATAATGAATATTGCAAAAACGTGCACAGCTCACTGCAAAAAAAAAAGTGGGGTGTGAATGGGGCTTAAACTTAAAAATGATTGATTACATCTCTTCCCCAACTGCTGACACTACAGCAGGTATAAACGAATCCACTCTTGATTACACTCACCTGGTCTAAAATACCAAACTGACAAAACCTGGGATGTCCGAAAATCGGAAGACAGATTGCCCTGGTTCACACTGGTGCGATTTGACATGCGATTTGACATGTCAAATCGCATGTCAAATCGGCGAAATTTGCCGCAAATTGCGGGCAATGGCACCGTCCTAATCGGTGCGACGCCGCATCTGCGGCGCTGCACCGATTACAAAAAGTAGTTTCTGTACTACTTTTTGCGATTTCAACCGCGATTTACATTGACATCTGTGTCAGATGTCTCTGTAATCGAGCTGAAATCGGGACTGACAGGCAGGAGTGAAATCGTGCGAGTTCAGCTAAACTCGCACAGCTTCACTCCCGCAGCTCCAGTGTGAACCTGGGCTTTGTCAGGGTTTTTTTTCATGCTAGTTGCATATCGAAAATGGAGAGGTTTCTAAAGTGCTGAAAATTCTCCTACGACAGAATAAAAAATTGGAAGTGATGTCATGTGTTGTAGTGTATTTCTATTGTATTTTCGGAGGGCAACTGTACTAATTAAACAAAAATCGTACAATCTGGCATCGTACGAGAACATTTTTCGTGTTTCTCCAATCGGATAATATCGGATGAACTGTGTGATCGGCTCTCGAAAGCTCTGTACTAATGATCCAATTATCGTACGATCGATTCGAAAGCAGTATTTTTCGTCAGATTTTTGGGTCGTGTGTACGGGCCATTAGGCTGGCCATACATAATTAATTCTCTTGTACAATTTTCCTTTAGATTTATCTTAAACTATGTAGTGCAAAGGCCTGCCTAATTGGATACAATTGAAAGTTGTTTCGTTTTGACTTCATGTTATACGGTTTTTGGTAAATCTAAAGAACAATTGTACAAGAAAATTAAACATGTATGGCCAGCCTTAGCCCTCGTTCACATTGAAGTGACTTGTGATGCGATTTGACAGGTCAAATCTCATGACAAGTCGCACCCTATTATCGGCAATGGTCATGTTCAAATCGGTGCGACGCCAACTTTGCGGTCCCGCATCAATTTGAAAAAGTAGTTCCTGCACTACTTTTGCCAATTCCGGGTGTGACTTGCTTAGACATCTGTGCATGAAGCCACACAGATGTCTTCAAAGTTGTAACTGAAGTCGCACTGACATGTGGCTTTGAAATTGTGCGATTTTCAGGTGTAGTCGCACGATTTTAAAGCCGCATTTAATGTGATTGTGGTGTTAGGCCCGGTTCACATTGATGCGACATGCGCTCCGACTTTGGAGCATATGTGGCATCTGAAGTCGCACCCCATTCAGTGCAATGGAACCCTTCTAATAGGAGCAACTTGAGTTGCTCCAACTTAGAAAAAGTTTCCTGCAGTACTTTTGGTGTGACTTTGGCACGATTTGCATTGACTTCTATTAAAGAAGTCGTATGTAAGTCGTGCCGAAGTCACGCTCGGATTCGGTTTCAAACTTGTGTGATCCGGGGCTAATTTAGAAAAATAGAGACAGAATCAGGCCTCGTTCACACTGGCACTGACATACATGTGTTTTTATATATATGTACACACATACATATGATATTTCTAAATACATGTAACAATCTTAAATTGTAAAAATTTACACTATGCATTTAGATGCAGTCAGTTTAGCTGTTAACCACTTAAGGACCAGCCACTGTATATATACGTCGGCAGAATGGCACGGACAGGCATAATCACGTACCTGTACGTCCCCTATGAATGCCTGTCCATGTGGTCACGCTCGCGACCCTGCCGCCATCCCCGTGAGTCGGACCGCGGGTCCTGCGGACTCGATCGCCGCGGGGATCCCTGCGATCGTCTCACGGAGGTATAGAGCGGGGAGATGCTTGTATAAACAAGCATCTCCCCGCTCTGACTAGTGACAATGACACTGATCTCGGCTCCGTGTACTCAGAGCGAAGATCAGTGTCATGTGACACAGAGCCCATCCCCCCTACAGTAAGAAACACTATGCAGGGAACACTTAACCCCTGCAGCGCACCTAGTGTTTAACCACTTCACTGCCAGTGTCATTTTCACAGTAACCAGTGCATTTTTATAGTACTGATCGCTGTGAAAATGACAATGGTCCCAAAAATGTGTCAAAAGTCTCCGATGTGTTTGCCATAATGTTGCAATCACGAAAAAAATCACTGATCGCTGCCATTACTAGTAAACAAAACAAAAAAATGCCACAAAACTATCCCCTATTTTGTAAACGCTATAACTTTTGCGCAAACCAATCAATAAACGCTTATTGCGTTTTTTTTTACCAAAAATATGTAGAAGAATACGCCTAAACTGAGGAAAAAAATGTTTTTTTATATATTTTTTGGGGATATTTATTATAGCAAAAAGTAAAAAATAAAGGGATTTTTATAACAGCTTACCTGTAAAATCCTTTTCTTGGAGTACATCACGGGACACAGAGCGACTTAGTCATTACTAATGGGTTATATAGTTTACCTTCAGGTGTTGGCACTGGCCAATTCCAAACCGGAAGTACCCTCCCCTATATAAGCCCCTCCCACCCGGGAGCACCTCAGTTTTGTAGCCAAGCAATAAGTGTCCCAAAAAGAGGGGTGGGAGCTCTGTGTCCCGTGATGTACTCCAAGAAAAGGATTTTACAGGTAAGCTGTTATAAAAATCCCTTTTTCTTTTTCGTACATCACGGGACACAGAGCGACTTAGTCATTACTAATGGGACGTCCCAAAGCAATGCCAAATGAGGGGGGGGTACATAAGCTGGGCGCCATCAGGCATGAGGATCTTTTGCGGCCTGCAACACACTGCGCCCAAAGGCGACATCCTCCTGACTTCTAACGTCTACCTGATAGAATCTAGTAAACGTGTGTACCGAAGACCATGTTGCGGCCTTACATACTTGAGCCAGGGAGGCCTGGTGATGCACTGCCCATGAAGTTCCAACCGCTCTTGTGGAGTGCGCCCTAACTTTGAACGGAGGCGGTCTCTTTCTCAAGCCATAGGCTTGTATTATGACCTGTCGAATCCACTTGGCTAAAGTAGATTTTGATGCTGCCTGACCCCTTCTGGGGCCTTCCGGCAGAACAAACAAAGAATCCGTTCTGCGAATCTGAGCAGTGGCTTTTAGATAAGCTTTAACTGCTCTTACCACATCCAAAGAATGTAATAACTTTTCCTCTACTGAGCTAGGTTTGGGGAAAAAAGAAGGAAGAACCACATCTTGGTTCAAATGAAACCTCGATACCACCTTAGGAAGAAAGGCTGGATGAGGACGTAATACTACTCTGTCCTTATGGACAACCAGATATGGCTCCTTACAGGACATAGCTGCTAATTCCGACACTCTTTTAGCCGAACAAATGGCTACTAAGAAAACCAATTTCCTGGTGAGAAGAACCAAGGAAATGTGTTGTAATGGTTCAAACGGTTGTTTCTGTAGAACCGACAGAACCAGGTTTAAGTCCCAAGGACATATGGGAATACTAACCGGAGGGCTAATACGCATCACTCCTTGTATAAAGGCTTTGACTAGTGAATGCGAAGCCAAGGGCCTTTGAAAAAATATTGACAAGGCCGAAATCTGACCCTTGATAGTACTCAAGGCCAGCTTCCTATCTACAGCCCACTGTAGGAAGTCCAGAATCCTCCCTATCATGTACTTACGTGGATGCCATTTCTTGGTCTCACACCACGTAATGTACGCTTTCCAGATCCTATAATAGATCTGCCTGGATACCGGTTTCCTGGCATTGATCATGGTAGATACCACAGAATTAGAGAGCCCTCTCTTTTTCAGAATGTGGGCTTCAATAGCCAGGCCGTCAAACCTAGGGCTGGTAAGGAAGGGTGGTATATCGGTCCTTGCGACAGCAGGTCCGGACGAAGTGGGAGGGTCCAAGGACTCCTCACTGACATTTTTACAATCTCCGCGTACCATGCCCTTCGGGGCCACGCTGGAGCCACCAGAATCACTGGTTTCTTTTCTACCCTGATTCTGCGGAGTAATCGTGGTAACAATTGTGGCGGTGGGAATGCATATATCAGCTTGAACCGATCCCAAGGGAACACTAGGGCATCCGAGCCGCAAGCTAGGGGATCCCTTGTGCGAGACACAAACCTGTCCACCTTTGCGTTGAATCTGGATGCTAGAAGATCTACATCCGGTGTTCCCCACCGCTGGCATATTGCCTGGAAAACCTCGGGGTGAAGAGACCATTCCCCCGGGCATAATTGTTGGCGACTTAGAAAGTCCGCTCTCCAATTTTCCACTCCTGGGATGAAAACCGCGGATATGGCTGGGACATATCTTTCTGCCCACTCCAGGATGCAATTTGCTTCCTTCTGGGCTGCACGACTTTTGGTGCCACCCTGATGATTGATATATGCCACTGCCGTGGCATTGTCTGATTGAATTCTGACAGGGGACCCCTGGAGTTTGGATGTCCATGCTACTAGGGCATACCGGGCTGCTCGTATCTCTAAGAGATTGATGGGCAGGGCCTTTTCTGCTTCTGACCACCTGCCCTGGAGAGACCATTGCTCCAGCACTGCCCCCCAGCCGATGAGGCTGGCATCTGTAGTGACCACCTTCCAAGAAACCGGACTGAAGGGTTTCCCTCTTTCCAGATTCTGGGGCACCAACCACCAATGGAGGCTCTTGCGAACGGAAGGGGACAGGGACATTGGTAAGTCTAAAGCCTGAACTTTTTTGTTCCAGGCTGACAGTATGGCCCTTTGCAAATTCCTTGAATGGAATTGACCGTAGGGTACCGCTTCGAATGAAGCCACCATCTTTCCCAGCAGCCTCATGCAGAGACGTATGGATGGTTTTCTTTTTGTACCCACTAAGTGGGTCAAATTTCTTAAAGACGACACCTTCTCTGGAGGTAAGAAAATCTTTCTCTGATTTGAATCCAGCCTTAGCCCTAAGTATTCCAGACTTTTGACTGGTCTTAGAGCTGACTTGTCCCGGTTGATAATCCAACCGTGATATTCCAGATACTCGATTGTCTTGTGAATAGCTACTTCCAGCTTTTCCACTGAGTGGTCTATTAGTAGCAGGTCGTCTAGATATGCCATTATCGTTACACCCTGTGTTCTTAGATTGGCCAATAATGGGGCCAGAATTTTTGTGAACACTCGTGGTGCTGTGGCCAGACCGAAAGGTAAGGCTCTGAACTGAAAATGGCGCCCTTCTACTGCAAAGCGTAGAAATTTCTGATGGGCCGGAAAGATGGGAATATGCAAATAAGCATCCCTTATGTCGATCGAGGCTAGCCATTCCTGCCCTTGTAGGGCGGTGGCCACTGATCGGATCGACTCCATCCGAAAGGTCCTGATATTTAGGAACTTGTTTAGCCCTTTTAGATTTAATATGGGCCTCACGTCCCCATTTGGTTTGGGGACTGTGAAAAGGTTCGAGTAAAACCCGAATCCGCTTTCTTCCAGGGGAACCTTCATGATTACCCCTTGGAGCAATAGTTGTTCTAGTGCCAGAAGGAGGGATCCTCTCTTTTGGGGATCTCTTGGCACGTTTGACCTCATAAATTGGGCAGGAGGAGTGCCTTTTAACTCCAGCTTGTATCCCAGACTTACTGCGGAGAGCACCCATCTGTCTCTGATGGTGTCCCGCCAGGTCTCTGTGAACAACTGAAGTCTTCCCCCCACCCGATTGAGCGGGGGCAATACTTCATGCCTTAGGGGGAGGTTTTGTACCTCTCTTGATCCAGGGCTTCTTGTTACCCTGTGATTGTCCCTGATTTCTGCCCCCTGAATTTGACCGCGGAGGCCGTCGGAACTGCTTCACAGCCGATGTGCCCGGGACTGGAGAGGTAGGCCTCTTAAAAGAAGGACTTCTACCCTTGTTCTTAACCGGTAAGAGTGAACTTTTACCGGCAGAAATTTTCTGGATATATTTGTCCAGATCTTCTCCAAATAAGCGTTCTCCATGAAATGGGAAGCTAACCAGCAGTTTTTTACAGGGAGCTTCAGCAGACCAGTTTTTGAGCCACAGAAGCCTACGCATATGTACTATAGACAGCGTAAAGCGGGAGGCCTGTTGGATTGTATCCTTTATGGCGTCCACCGCAAAACACAAGGCTCTAGGCAGGTCAGCTAGGGCATGAGCCTGCTGATCTGGTAAGTCCCTTAAGACTTGTTTCAACTGATCTTTCACTGCTTGGCAGACTCCAATCGCTGCTACCGCAGGTTGTGTCACCATACTTGCTGTAGAGAAAGCAGATTTTAGTAAAGACTCCAATTTTTTATCTATTGGGTCTTTGAACATTGGAACATTATCTACTGGACATGTCAGTGATTTGTTAACAGAAGAGATGGCTGCGTCCACTATAGGGACCCTCCATTTTCTTATGAACTTATCCTCCATGGGATAGATCACCGGAAATCTCTTGGGGGGAGCAAATATTTTATCAGGATGCTCCCAATCCTGGTAAATAAGCCCTTCTAATAAAGGGTGGATTGGGAAGGAACAGACCGCCTGGGGAGCTTTTAGCGACCCCAGCGAGGAAACCGTAGTGGATGGTGGTTCCGCCAGAGGCATTTTAAATGCTGATCGGACCATGTTAGTCAGAGACTGAACCCATAATCTTTCAGCCTGAGAAGCTGAGAAAGGTTCTTCCACTGTTGATTCCTCTATAAGTGAATCAACCTCATCCTGATCCCCTTCAGGTAGGTCGATCTCTGTGTGGGGCTGTTCCTCCACTAACAGGCACTCTGAAGGAGGAGACGGAGATCGGACGCGCTTTTCCTGTGACAGGGAAGCAGCGATCAATGCTGTTAATCTCTCTTCCAATCCTCCCAGAGTTGAGGATAAAACCTCCTCTGTTATATATACAGGAGCTGGTGGACTGGGGACAGCCGCAGCACCAGGCATTCCTGCGGGGTTTCTACGGCTACTGACCTCTGCATTCTCAGGGGAGATTGGTGCAGTGCAAGCATGCCCAATATCCTCAGAGCCCGATGGAGACCCCTTTGGCTTCCTGGAAGATCTATTTCCGGAGCGTCTGGACGACATATCCCTTAAGCACAAAGCTGAGGTATTCCCGTCGTCATACACCAATTTTTGCTGGTAATAGTCTAACACAGGTGCTGCTATATACCAGCTGGTGTCCACTAAAGTGCCTTTCTATGGGGATGCCTGCATCAACCGCCTCTGTGTGCCACTGTTTGTTGCTAGCTCTGTTTGCATGCAGCTGACACTTGTACTGTGTCTTTTAACCATGCTGGGACGCCCGCACATGCGCAGAAGCGCCGCGGCGCGCATCGAGCGTCATCCACCCGCCCCGCCCCTTTTTTTTCATAGGAGGCGCGTGCACGCGCCCGCGCGCGCGCCCGTGCGCCAATGGCGCCCTTTTCGAAAACCAACAGAGGACTAGGGAGCCAGGGCCCTTTTTGCCGGAGGGCCTGTGCGGTGGATGAACGCAGCAACAGGGCAGAGGAAGTGGATTCCCTCAGAGAAACTTACCAGCTGCCTGGATCTTTTGAGTTGAGAAAAACCAAAGATCCACATTTACAAGAAAAATGGACTACAGCGGCCTCTAGTGGTTTAACACAGGTACCGCGGTCCCTGTTTTTTTTTTCTTGACTACTATTAAAATTTTACATTTTCAGTAGTTATAGGCAAACACAGATATTTAGCGGGAATACCGTTAGGTAACAGACAGAAAGACAAATTAGGCTTGGGGGTCCCCCAATAGAACCAAGTTCCTGAGGGCCCCCACTTACCTGATCCCCGCCGCAGGACTTTGTTTGGTCCACAAAAGTCCAAACTTCACCTATCACGGCAGGCATTGTAATTAAACCTTCAGGGACCGGGTTCCCAAGGATTCCACTCCCCTGGACCTGTATAGCACCCTGCACAGACAGCGTCTTGGTCGTGGGTATGACCAGAGCTCTGGATCCCAGGGTCCAGCCCTCCTAAGAGAAGCATTACAGGCAAAACCTTGCTCTTCTGCTGCAAGGCCCGGGTACCGACCGTTTAGCTATGAAGCTTTTTTGGTGGGATCCGGAACAGCTTACTAAGGCCCAAAAGAACCTGTACGCAAGCCCAGTGAAAACACATGTTACTCTTTGGCCAACACCTTAGACACTGGCAAAAAACTGAGGTGCTCCCGGGTGGGAGGGGCTTATATAGGGGAGGGTACTTTCGGTTTGGAATTGGCCAGTGCCAACACCTGAAGGTAAACTATATAACCCATTAGTAATGACTAAGTCGCTCTGTGTCCCGTGATGTACGAAAAAGAAATTGAATTTTTTTCAAAATTGTCACTCTATGTTTGTTTATAGCGCAAAAAATAAAAACCGCAGAGGTGATCAAATACCACCAGAAGAAAGCTCTATTTATGGGAAAAAAAGGACGTCAATTTTGTTTGGGAGTCATGTCGCACGGCCGCGCAATTGTCAGTTAAAACGACGCAGTGCCAAATCGCAAAAAGTGACCTGGTCCTTTAGCTGCAAAATAGAATTCTGTATCTTCAGGGGCAGATTAGATACTGTGAGTGCGTCTAAACACATGAAAAGCATGTACATTTAAATGCAGGAGAACTTGATCTGGGAAGCATAAAGTTTGTAATATTCTTCTTTGTTTGATTAATCCAAATGCAGGCAGCTAGGGAAGATGTAGTCGGCTTACCACAGAGATCACAGAGAACTGGAAGGTCCCTGATGATCTATGTGGTACAGAAGACAGGAAGCGACGTCACTTCCGGTTTCCCGGATGTAAACAGCGCCATTTTTAAATGAACAAAGCATCTGAACATACCGATTTCGGTGTGATCAGATGCTTTTTGTGCAGAGGAAGGATCTAGAGTCTAATAGACCCCAGATCTTTGCCTATTGCTGTTACAAGGGATGTTTACATTTCTTTCTTGTAACAGCAATATAAGTGATCAAAAAATTTAAATGTAGCACCCTCTAGGTTGCTAGATGTCTACAGATGGGTTTTTTGGTTAAGTTAGGAAAACGTAAGCAGGCTTGGCAGGCAGCCAAGTCTGTGTGTGTGTGTGTGTTTTAATCTGGGTTGGGAGTGACTCAGGCAGAGCTGGGTGACTCACAGGCAGCCTCACTGAGACCTCCCACTTCTTTCCAGAATCTTCTGGAAAGGAAGGAGGAGAGGAGAGGTGGAGCTGCCTGGAGTATTCTGAAGAGCCCTAACCAATCCCCAACCTGGATTGGCAGGTGGCAGGCCTCTTTAAATACTCAGGGTCAGCCCAGCTAGGGAGGAGTTGTTTAGGTGTAAGCTGGAGATGGAGTTCTAGGCTGTCAAGGCTAGGCTGTTGTGGGAGCAAGGAGAGGACAGCAGGAGAGCACTGCCAGGCAAGTCTCCAGAGAGGAACAACAGGTCGCAGCCAGGAGGACTGGCGAGTGACGCACAGTCAAGAGGACTCAGGAGGCACACCTGAGAGGACTGGGAGAGTGCAGTCTGGAATGGGTGCAGAGTCAGTGGAATAAACTGTGGTGTCACGGGCAGTGGAGAGAGGACAGACATCCCAACCTGCAAAAACGAATTTCGGGGAAGTGGCAAACTCATTTCAGGGAGGTGGCGCTCCTTGCCCCCCCTACATATTGGGCGTGTCTTAAAGGGGGTATGGTTTAATAGAGTGTGAGATGACTTGCATAGCGCAGAATTCAGTAATGTTAAATAGGGAATGTACAGTGCGGAGTGTACGGTGGTGGGAAATATATGCAGGAGAGGAGTGTGGATACAGCGGTGGGTAGCATGTGCAGGATGCTGTCAGTAGGGCAGTGGACAGTGTCATTCGTTTTTTTTTTCTTTTTTTTCAAAAATGTTTTTTGGGGGCCAGTGGACGGTGTCAGTAGGACAGAGGACAGTATAGCAATGGAAAGTGTCAGAATTTATTTTATTTTTATTATTTTTGTATTATTTTTTTAATTATTTTTTACAATGTATTTTTGTATTTAATTTTTCACATTGAATGGGGATAGGGGGGGGTGGGGGATGTAGGGGGGTAGTAGTGGACAGTGTCTGTAGAGCAGCGGTGTCAGTTACATATTTTTATGTATTGATTTTTTTACAATTTTATTTGTTTTTTAATTCTTTTTCACAATACTTTTTTTTTGGTGGGGGGGGGGGGGGGGGGGGTTGGGGCAGTGGACAGTGTTGGTAAGGCAGGGTGGAGTGGTGTCAGTAGTTTTTTATTTTATATTTTTTTACCATTTAATTTTTTATATTTTTTTTTACAATTTAATGTTTTAATATTTATTGCATTTTTTTTATCCGCCCTGTTGGGGGGCTTTGGTGAGATATTAGGGGTCTAAACAGACCCCTGACATCTCCCCTTTAAGACAGAGAAAGGGACTGAGGACACAAATTTCCCAGTCCCTGTGTTGCATTTGTTAAAATATGATTTTTTTTATATTAATCAGACATAACATTACATGGGACAATATTTTAATAGTATTTGGTCATAGAAATCAGATTACTGTCAGGTTTGGCTTGAGTAGATACTTCTCAAAAAATTGCTCTTGGATTCAATGGGAACATAGATACCATTGTTGTATTCTGTTGGCAATTTGAGAACAATCTATTGTCTCTATAGCTACAGTAAACAGGTAAAAGAGTGCCTTTCTAACTGAAGCTACCGAGATGTAGGTTAGTTGGTTGTTAAGGTAATCGAGTTTGTAACTATTGTGAACAAGCTGAGTAGGAGTAGGACTTATGATGCCTTAAACACAAGCCACTCATCATGCATTAGAACCAAGGACACTCAAATCTGTTCCAGCCAAGAAGAAGGTGCCTGATCTCCAGAAGCAACGGAGATCATGAACACACAGTAACCGGAGTTAAGAAACTTTTAAGCATACTTTTACTGTGTATAGACCAGGGGTCTCCAAAGTACGGCCCGCTAGGCCGTTTTTACCAGCCCGCAGCTAGAGTCATTAGACTCGCCGCAGACCGGTCTCTCTGCCAAAGCATTGTCGGGTTGCAAAACCTGTGATGCATACTCACCCCCGGCAGTATGCAGCACAGGTCCCACAACCACTCCCCGCGCTCGGCCTCAACCACTCCCCGCGCTCAGCCTCAACCAATTCCGGCACTCGGCCTCAACCAATCCCGGCGCTCGGCCTCAACCAATGAAGTATTTCAGTGCAGACCTGCTCCCGCCCGCTGTTTACATCAGTGTCGTTTTGCATACAGCGTGTCTGTGTAACAGCGGGGCGGGAGCCAAGATGGGGAGGTGCAGAAGGTCTGCACTCGAGGCACAGTGCACAGTGGTAAAGTATGTAGAGACTGATGAGGAGGAAACAAATGTGCGGCATGGGGATGGATTGGCTATGTTGGGGACACAGTTGGGGGGGGGTGGAGTTGATTGCTCTGAAGGGGCATACAGTTTGGGGGGTTTGATGACACTGAAGGGACAAAGCTGTGAGGGGGTTATGCAACTGAAGGAGACACAGTTGTGTGGGTGTGTGAGGGGGGTTTATGGCACTGATGGGGACACAGGTGTGTGTGTGTGTGTGTGTGTGTGTGTGTGTGTGTGTGTGTGTGTGAGAGGGGGGTTTATGGCACTGATGGGGACACAGTTGTGTGTGTGTGTGTGTGTGTGAGAGGGGGGGTTTATGGCACTGATGGGGACACAGGTGTGTGTGTGTGTGTGTGTGTGTGAGAGGGGGGTTTATGGCACTGATGGGGACACAGTTGTGTGTGTGTGTGTGTGAGAGGGGGGGTTTATGGCACTGATGGGGACACAGTTGTGTGTGTGTGAGGGGGGTTTATGGCACTGATGGGGACACAGGTGTGTGTGTGTGTGTGTGTGTGAGAGGGGGGTTTATGGCACTGATGGGGACACAGGTGTGTGTGTGTGTGTGTGAGAGGGGGGTTTATGGCACTGACGGGGACACAGTTGTGTGTGTGTGTGTGTGAGAGAGGGGGGGTTTATGGCACTGATGGGGACACAGTTGTGTGTGTGTGTGTGTGTGTGAGGGGGGTTTATGGCACTGATGGGGACACAGGTGTGTGTGTGTGTGTGTGAGAGGGGGGTTTATGGCACTGATGGGGACACAGGTGTGTGTGTGTGTGTGTGTGAGAGGGGGGTTTATGGCACTGATGGGGACACAAGTGTGTGTGTGTGTGTGTGAGAGGGGGGTTTATGGCACTGATGGGGACACAGTTGTGTGTGTGTGTGTGTGTGTGTGTGTGTGTGTGTGTGTGTGTGAGGGGGGGTTTATGGCACTGATGGGGACACAGTTGTGTGTGTGTGTGTGTGTGTGAGGGGGGTTTATGGCACTGATGGGGACACAGGTGTGTGTGTGTGTGTGTGTGTGTGAGAGGGGGGTTTATGGCACTGATGGGGACACAGGTGTGTGTGTGTGTGTGTGAGAGGGGGGTTTATGGCACTGAAGGAGACACAGTTGTGTGTGTGTGTGTGTGTGTGTGTGGGGGGGGGTTATGGCACTTAAGGGAAGGGGACACAGTTGTGGGGGGTTTGATGGCTGTGATGGGGACACAGGGGGATCTGATGGTCTGAGGGTGACACAAATGTGCAGAGGGGCTCTGATGGAGACATCAGTTGGCAGGGATCCTCTGAGGAGTGATGGAGACACAAATGTGTGGGGAGCTATGATGGGGACACAGATTTAAGGCCCTAATGCACACTGGAAGTTTAACCCCCTGCATTTAGCTGCAGGAGTAGGACACAGGTGCCCCATCTAGCCCTGCTTCCAGAAGCCTGGTACATTTTATTCTGTTCCGCTGCTGCGGATTTATTAGGAAATCTTTTTTTTTTTTTTTTTTATCGGCCTGCGAGTATGTGTAAAATTTACGATGTGGCCCTCGAAATAAAAAGTTTGGAGACCCCTGGTATAGACCATAGTTTCTGCTTATTTGCTATAGATACCTGTCAGTCTTGTAATGCATTCCTAATATTAGGGTTGTCCCAATACCACTTTTTTAAGACCGAGTACAAGTACCGATACTTTTTTTCAAGTACTCGCCGATACCGATTACCGATACTTTTTTTTCAATGTCACGTGACAGTGGCACATGTGTCAGTATTTTTTTATTTTTTATTTTTATTTTTAATTTTTTTTTTTTTTACGATTTTTTGTTATGTTTTTTTACAGTGCTTTCTTCTTTTTTTTTTTGGTGGGGGGGGGGGGGGTTGGATTGTGTGAGTGTGTTTTTTTTTATTCACATTTTTATTATTTTTTTCAATTCATTTTTTTTATTTATTGCAATTTTTTATTTTGTTTTTTTACACCTGTTGGGGGGGCTTTGGTGAGATTTCAGGGGTCTTAACAGACCTCTGACATCTCCCCTTTGAGACAGAGAAAGGGACTAGGGACACAGATCCCCCAGTCCCTTTCTCTGCAGCCTCAGATAAAATGAATGGACAGGAGGCTCCTCTCCATTCATAAACTGAAGCATCGTAAACACAGGTTACGATGTTTCAGTTATATGAATGGACAGAGTCAGTGATGACTCTGTTCATTCAGAAAAGGTAGGAGCCGGGTTTAGCAACTCCTACCTCCGCTCTCCATCCTGACAGATCGAGGACAGAGGGAGTGGAGGAGGACATGGAGGGGACACGGAGCACGGAGGGGGATAGCAGCAGGAGTGGGACATGGAGCGCGGACAGCAGCACGGAGGGGACAACGAACCCGGAGGGGGAGAGCAGCATGGAGGGGGACACAGAATGCGAAGGGGGAGAGCAGCATCACGGAGGAGGACACGGGACACAGATCATGAAGGACAGCAGCAACAGCACGGAGGGGGTTACAGGGACAGTCAGCGGTGATCGGTGCGGCTTTGGGGGGAGTTTAGAAGCACCGATCGCTGCTGTATATATTTCGCTAAAGCAGCTGAAAGGGGGGGGGGGGGCTCCGGGGGGAGAAGCTGTCAGTTGTATTGAAATGTATACAGGGAGACCAGTGCTTGAAACTTCCCCCCGCCGCACCGATCATCCCTGACTGCCCAGGTATCGGGTGAAGCATCGGAGCATTTCCCCCGAGTACAAGTACTTGGGGAAATGCTCAGTATCGATACCGATACCGATACTAGTATCGGTATCGGGACAACCCTACCTAATATTGTAATAGTTTTGTATGTACAGCATTTTTGTATAGTAAAAGCACATTTACACACTGCAGAAGTCTCAGCTTCCTTGCTTATACCACAAATTAACCTTGCTAGATAGACGCAATCAAAACAGCCCCTTTCTCGGCACTGAAGATGAAATGAGAATGACCAGAAGCCTGTTACGCGGAATAAAGGAATGTCCAGTTAGATCTGCTATATTAAGTTGAAGGGTACCACGGTTTCTCCAACTGTCCAGCGCAAACATCACTCTACTGTGCTTTGTGAATGGCACAGCAGAGTGGGAGGCAGAGGCACAACACCAGAAATGTGTTGATCATGGGCATTGTTCCGATGCATTGGGGAGCCAGCTTCTGCAGTAGCAACAAACATTGGAGTTTTTTGTGAGAACTAAAAAAAAAACTGTGTTCAGTGTTGGGATTTAAAGACCAGTCAACCATTATGTTTCATTCATTTTCAGTCTAGGGGAGATTAGCATGATTTGATTCCATGTATATCGGTCATATGAGAAAGCTAAATAGCTAAGCTTCATAGTTTCTGGGGAAATATTGTTAGTGCAAGTGTAAGTTCTCGTCTAGTTGTAACTCCTTCAGGGTTACCTGTCAATAACCCATTAAGATGCCATTTGAAGGGCCTGTGACCCAGAAGCGAAGAATGGCTAAAAAAAAGCTTTGGCCATACTTCTCTTTTAATCTGAGCTTGCAACCTAGACTTGCTGGCCAGGATTGGGAAGGGGCTATTTTGCTTGTTGTGTTTTATAGTTGTTATTTTTTTTATTAAGTCTATATAAAAATGGACAACACTTAGTGGTCTATTTATAAGACATTTGTTAAACACAGGCCTTTTTTTAGCAGGAACATGGGGGAATGCAGGGTCTATTGAGGCTGGCTGCTGGGGGATCTATTGTCGCTGAGGGGGTCTAGTTTGTGCAGGGGTGTCTGTTGTTGCTGGGGAGGTCTGTTGTTGCTGGTGGGGGGTCTTTTGTTGCTGGGAGGGATCTACTGTTGAGGGAAGGATCTGTTGTTGTTCACTGTTGGAAGGTCTATTGATGCTGACTGTGAGGAGATCTGTTGTTGTTGCCGGGTGTCTGTTGGTGCTGGGGGGTGTATTTTGTTGTAGGTGGTCCATTGTTGCTGGGAGAATCTATTGTTGCTGGGGAGTCTATTGATGCTGTCTGTGGGGAGATCTGTTGTTGCTGGGGGGGGGGGGGTATTTTGTTCTGGGTGGTCCATTGTTGCTTGGGGATTTATTGTTACTGGTGGCAGGGGATGTATTTTACTGCTTTTCTTTGGTATAACAAGTTCCATACGATTTACTTAGTACCGCAAATGTTACATGGTTGTGTATTCTCTAAAAGGGGTGGTCCTGAGAGATGGGTCGGGAGTGGAACCAAGGAACGTTGCTTGGAGGTGGGTAGGGGCAGACACAAGGGGTGGCTTGGAACGGGGGAGCTCCCGCTAGGGTTGCCACCTGTCTGGGATTCACCTGGACAGTACGGGTTTAGAGTAATTTTGAATCATCTGTCCGGGTCTCCTGCCGCCTGGAACCCGGACAAATGATCCAGAATGCACTGCGGCTCAGGGCTCTATCTGTTCAGCTGGGGGCCGGTGCAGGAACATTACTAGAATTTCAGGCACAGGTTCTTATGCTTATACAGCAGTTCAGACAATTTAATCAGTCCCGACGCCGCTTCTATAGTATCCGCCGCTGGAATGTAATTGCCGGGAACTGCAGCTTAAAGATAACTACCCGGACTATTTGATGATTTTTATCCCTGCTCTCATGGCTTTTTTTCTGGCAGAACTGCAGACTTTCTCAGGCAATGCACAGGATCCTACAGGAGTAGAAGAGGTATCCGGCAGACACTGAGGGTGAGGGCACTCGAACCCTGGAAAACTTTACAGAGGAGGAGACCGCTATAGAAGAAAGTCTGGCCAGCAGTGCCCTGTCAGTGTTCGGGTGTCAGTGTAGAATTGGAGGACAGCGTGCTGGATCGGGGATGGGAGCTCCATGATCAGCCGATCAGCATGTCATTTATCACACAGACAGCTGACAGGCAACAGACCGTGCAGGAAACCAGCCGCAGAATCAGCTACATCCACAATACTTGGCTGGGTAAGAAAAACACTGACCTGAGGAGGGAGAGGGGGGAATTCTTAGGATTCTTTGCAATCACCTCTGTGTTGTTGTGATGATCGGGAGTCAGGCCTGGTGCCAGCATAATACAGTGTCCTGCAAAGAATAGTGTGTCCACTCCACAGGTCCTCCTGTCATCCTACCCCCTCCTGTGACACTGCCTACCCCCTCCTGTGACACTGCCTACCCCCTCCTGTGACACTGCCTACCCCCTCCTGTCACACTGCCTGCCCCCTCCTGTCACACTGCCTGCCCCCTCCTGTCACACTGCCTGCCCCTTCCTGTCATTCTGCCCCCCTCCTGTCATCCTGCCTGCGAACCTCCTGTCATCCTGCCCCCTCCTGTCATCCTGCCTGCCCCCTCCTGTCATCCTGCCTGCCCCCTCCTGTCATCCTGCCTGCCCCCTCCTGTCATCCTGCCCCCCTCCTGTCATCCTGCCCCCCTCCTGTCATCCTGCCCCCCTCCTGTCATCCTGCCCCCCCCTGTCATCCTGCCCCCTCTTGTCATTCTGCCTGCCCCCCTCCTGTCTCCCGCCCCCTCCTGTCATCCTGCCTGCCCCCCTCCTGTCATCCTGTCTGCCCCCCTCCTGTCATCCTGCCCCCTCCTGTCATCCTGCCTGCCCTGTCATCCTGCCTGCCCTGTCATCCTGCCCCCTCCTGTCATCCTGCCCCCTCCTGTCATCCTGCCCCCCTCCTGTCATCCTTCCTGCCCCCCTCCTGTCATTATGCCCCCTTCTGTCATTATGCCCCCTCCTGTCATCCTGCCTGCCCCCCTCCTGTTATCCTGCCCCCTCCTGTCATCCTGCCTGCCCCCCTCCTGTCATCCCGCCCCCCTACTATCATCCTGCCTGCCCCCCTCCTGTCATCCTGCCCCCTCCTGTCATCCTGCCTGCCCCCCTCCTGTCATCCCGCACCTTCCTGTCATCCCGCACCTTCCTGTCATCCTGTCCTCCTCCTGTCACACTGCCTGCGCCCTTCTGTCACCCTGCCCCCTCTTGTCACCCTGCCCCCTCTTGTCACCCTGCCCCCTCCTGTCATCCTGCCCCCTCCTGTCATCCTGCCCCCCTCCTGTCACACTGCCTGCCCCCTCTTGTCATCCTGCCCCCCCTGTCACACTGCCCGCCCCCTCCTGTCATCCTTCCCCTCTCCTGTCACACTGCCTGCCCCCCTCCTGTCATCCTGCCCCCCTCCTGTCACACTGCCTGCCCCCTCTTGTCACACTGCCTGCCCCCCTCTTGTCATCCTGCCCCCCTCCTGTCACTTTGCCTGCCCCCTCCTGTCATCCTGCCCCCCTCCTGTCACTCTGCCTGCCCCCCTCCTGTCATCCTGCCCCCCTCCTGTCACACTGCCTGCCCCCTCCTGTCACACTGCCTGCCCCCCTCCTGTCACACTGCCTGCCCCCCTCCTGTCACTTTGCCTGCCCCCCTCCTGTCACTTTGCCTGCCCCCCTCCTGTCACTTTGCCTGCCCCCCTCCTGTCACTTTGCCTGCCCCCCTCCTGTCACTCTGCCTGCCCCCCTGCTGTCACTCTGCCTGCCCCCCTCCTGTCACTCTGCCTCACTCCCTGCCACTCTGCCCCCTATATATATACTACACCCATGTGTGTTTGGGCTTTGATTTGGGGTGCAAAACCTAATGCAACAGGCTGCACACACCTATGAAGTGGACATTTAATCTCTGATTAAAGTGTCTGAACCGCTTCACAAGCATTAGACCGCTAGTGCCTGAACATGGAACAGTGCAGAGAAACACAGAAGGTAAGTGCTTTAGCCCAGGGGTTAAGTAGTCCTGTTCCTTCCCCTGGCCCCTAGCTGATTCCACAGAATATACTGGAATGGCTGAACAGCCTTGCAGCTCATTTACACATGTGGTTCCCTCTGAAGAGCAATCCACATTTGTATTGCTCTTCAAAGGGCTCTTTAGAGGGCATTTTACAGGGAGGGAGGAGGTGTTATATTACCTCCCCACCACCTGTTTAAACCCCACAGCATAGCCCCGCAATTTAATGCATTGCACATGGACACGGGAAGCCCCCATTCACTTGAATGGGCCACATTCGGCAGGCAATACTGCTCGCTGAACCCAACAGTGCAGACATGTTTTGCCGCACTGTGATGCAAAGCATTTTGGCTGTGGCAAGTGTACATTCCCCTCTGCTGCCCTTTCAGCTTAAAGGGGTTGTAAAGGTAAATGTTTTTTCACCTTAATGCATCCTATGCATTAAAGGGGTTGTAAAGGTTCGTTTTTTATTTTCTAAATAGGTTCCTTTAAGCTAGTGCATTGTTGGTTCACTTACCTTTTCCTTAGATTTCCCTTCTAAATATTTTTTTTCTTTGTTTTCTTTGTCTGAATTTTTCACTTCCTGTTCCTCCTCAGTAATCTGTTCAGTAAGCTGTTCTGGCTGACTAAACACCACTCGGATGAGGGTGTGAAGTTTACTGAGGAGAAACAGGAAGTGAGAAATTCAGACAAAGAAAAAAAACCTTTAAGGTGAAAAAACATCCGACAATACCGCCCCCCCCCCCCCGAGCCCCCATTTTACTTACCTGGCCCCTCGAAAGTCCCGTGCTCGTCCCCGTCATCCTCCTCGGTTCTCAGCCTGGCCGTCGATTGGCTACACTGGATGGATTGAAAGCAGCGCAGCCATTGGCTGCGCTGCTGTCAATCACATCCAATGATGCGGCGTGCCGGGGGGCGGGGCCGAGTGATACGGTCGGCGGCTATGGCCGTCGCTGTATCACGGGAGCGCACCCGCAATAACTGCACACCATGCGAGCTCGCTCGCATAAAGGTGTGGAGTCCTTGCGGGGAGGAGCCGAGACAGCCGCTGAGGGACCACGGAAGACCAGGATCGGGGTCACTGTGTGCAAAACGAGCTGCACAGTGGAGGTAAGTATAACATGTTTGTTATTTAAAAAAAAAAAAAAAAATTCCTTTACTGATCCTTTAAGGGGAATGGTTGGTTAAAACACAGCTCAACCTCTAATTTTTACTGTCCCCCCCCAACCACAAGTGTAAACAGAGTCGCAGGGCACTCTGAAGAGTGATCCATAGTGGATCATGTTTTGAAGGTATTTGACAGGTGATGAAGAAGCGTTATGTTGCCTCCTCACCACCTTTTTTTTACCCCTAAAAACCCATGCCACTGTGCTGTAGCCATGTGCATTGCACACGGTTGCAGCGCAGTCCCATTCAGGTGAATGGGTTGAGTTAAGCAAGCGCAGTGCCGTGCACCACTAAAATGTTCGGGTTTGGCTTGAAGAAAAGGTGGCAACCCTAGCTCCCGCACCTATTCTCTGAGTAAAAAAAGCCTTGGTTAAACCAATGTCAGAAGTATTCGTGGATGTAATTGCCTCTATATTTTAAACAGATTAATTCCTATATCAGCTCCATCTAGGGGCCAAAATGTGGTAAGGTTTTCTGAAATACCTCAATCAGAAAATATACCACACTTGGCCACTAGATGAAGCTGATGATGTATATACTGTATATATATATATATATAAAAGAAAAACAACAAGGACATTTCCTTCAACCTGCAAGAGTGCGTCTATCTTTCATCCAACTAATGATAGATCAATCTATCCACTATGCATATAGAGCTTTTTATTTTTTTTGTCCTTTTTTGTTTGTTTTAACCCCTTGCTTACTGGGCACTTAAACCCCCTTCCTGCCCAGGCCAATTTTCAGCTTTCAGCACTGTCACGCTTTGAATGACAATTGCGCAGTCATGCGACGTGGCTCCCAAACAAAATTGATGTCTTTTTTTTCCCACAAATAGAGCTTTCTTTTGGTGGTATTTGATCATCTTTGCGGTTTTTATTTTTGTGCTATACACAAAAAAAGAGCGACAATTTTGAAAAAAACACTTTTTGCTATTATAAATAAATTTTTAAAAAAAATTATATTTTTTTCCTCAGTTTAGGCCGATACGTATTCTTCTACATATTTTTGGTAAAAAAAAAATCGCAATAAGCGTTTATTGATTGGTTTGCGCAAAAGTTATAGCGTCTCCAAATAGGGCATAGTTTTATAGCATTTTTATTAATAATTTTTTTTTTACTAGTAATGGCGGCGATCAGTGATTTTTATTGTGACCGCGACATTATGGGGAAACATCAGACACTTTTGACACCATTTTGAGACCATTGTCATTTTTACAGCGACCAGTGCTATAAAAAATGCACTGGTTACTGTAAAAATTACAGGAACAAAGAAGTCTTCTGGACTGCAGCACTCCAAAGATAAAAGCCTTTATTAAAATAGGAAATCCAAAATGCACACTGTACAACGGTACACAGGTCAAAAAAATCTGGCTAACATGTTTCACACTGTGCTAGTGCTTATTCATAGCTGTCTGCTTCCCCAGCTGTGCCCACCTCGTCCAACTCCCCAGTGTCCCCTCCCTACTGTCCTCCTCCACCCCCCCAGCTGTGCCCGCCTCGTCCAGCTCCACAGTGTCCCCTCCCTACTGTCCTCCTCCACCCCCCCAGCTGTGCCCGCATCATCCGGCTCCACAGTGTCCCCTCCCCACTGTCCTCCTCTGCCTCCTCAGCTGTGCTCGTCAGACATTCTTCAGCCCCTTGTGTTCCCCAGCCAGGCTAGAGGGGAAGTCAGTGGCCCTGGCTTCGTGCCCTAGGCGGCTGCCTAGTTCACCTAACGGGAGCACCGGTCATGCCTGGGGAAAATGGCTTATACCAATGAAACCTCTATAAGATAAGCTCAGTTATTTCTAAGCCACTGTTTCTTATTATTTTTTAATATACAGTAATCTTTAATGGCTGAGTACGTACCAATGGGTACAGGGAATATAGCCTACCCGTTTAGTACTACAGTATTTAATCCCGATATTTCTGAACTGCAGTCCATTCCAATGTTTATTTATCAGTAATATGGTGATCTGGGAATTTCTGTATGTGTTGCAAACAATCTGTTCCCCAACACCCTAATGCTGTGTCTGTCATACAGAAAGCCTAATGTACAAAAATAGCAGTGCAAAAACATTTCACACAGCAGCCGATCTGATTTAGGCCTGGCTATGATTTTTAATTGCGATAGATGATACATCAAGTAAAGACGGATAAAGTATCTCTGTTATCTTTAACACAGGGTGCTACCAACGATCAGCTTTGAGAATGTAGCAGGTATGTACTTTCCCGGGTGTAATTTGAACTTGGCAGAGACATCAGTGATGTGTAATTCCCTGCAGCCCAGCAGGTGGTGCTGTCGCCCTGGGCTGGGGTTGAATCATTGCTGTGTGCCGTGCCTCCTTTTTGTCCTTCCTCGGCAGCGGTTTGGTGGGGCGGGGAACCCGCCGTGCTTGCTGGGAGAGGGTATAAAGGGGCCGGCCATCTTTGTCACGGGGTCGAGTCCCAGGCACCTTCAGCCTGTGGGCGGTGGTTCGTATCGGTCCTCTAGGCGGCCTAGGCCTAGAGGACAATCGGAGGTCGTGTTCCATCCCAGGCACCTTCAGCCTGGGTTGAGGTACTCGGATGGAGGTCTGGAGCTCAGTGCCCAACACTGAGTTCCGCGAGGGAAGGAGATCCTGGGTACCCAGGGATTGGGTACCCGAATCCGGAAGGCGTAATGGACCGGGGTGCAGCATATTGCCAGTGACGGGTGAGCCTCCTCGTCGGAGACCGCCTGGAAGGAAGTTCCCCCCCCCCCCCGCTCGGAGACCGCAGCCCACTTTCAGGAAGGAAAGTGGAGAACACATTGTGTCTGGGCCTATTTGCATCCACACCTCCTTTTCTGTTCTGTTTCTACCAAGGGAGTTCAACTGATTGTGTTCATTCGAGAAGAATAAAGGAGTGTTGGACTTTAATGGTGTGGGGCTCATTTCCTGACAGACATTGTTCAAGGTAACTCTCGGTGGAGGCTCCAGGTGCACAGCACTGACCCGAAGGTAAAAGAACTTTGCTTACACCGCACTAACACCTGTGGTGAAGGCCAGGCGTGGTGTCCCCGCTCCCTTCCCCTCTGAAGGTACCCCTAGACAAGAGACAGACGAGCTGAAGAAAAAGAGGGGAGTGAGGAGGCCGCTACAAGAAGGTACCAGTATTTCTTGATCACATGTCGGATTTGTTGTTACTGTCAGCAGGGCCAGAACAAGGGGTGGGCAGAGGGGCGGCTGCCCTGGGCACTGTCGTATCACGTGAGGGATGGGGAGGGGGGGGGATTTGTGTTGGGATGGGAAATTTGGAGGTTGGCAGGGGAAAGGAATTGTTCTAGGAGGGAAAATTAGGGATGTGTGCTAGTAATGGTGATTTAGATAGATTTGTGTTGGGAGGGGGGATGGGGGAAGAGGATATGTGCTGGGAGGGGGAATTCGGGGGTTTGTACTAGAAGAGGTGATATGGTAGAGGGGGTAGGGAATTTGTGCTAGGAGGGGACATTTTTTGGTTTGGGGGGGGGGGGGGGGTTGTGCTATAAGGGAAGATTTATGCTAGGAGGGGAATTTTTTTTTTTAGGGGGGGGGTTATTTGTGCTAGGAAGGGGGAGACTTTGTGCTGGGAGGGGGGATTTGGAGTGGGCGAGAGGATTTGTGTTTGAAAGGGATATTTGAGAATTAGAGGATTTGTGCCAGCAGGGGTGATTTTTTTTGTGGGAGGGGGGGGGATTTGGAGAGAGAGAGGATTTGAGCTTATGGGGGGGGGGGAGATTTGTGCTGACAGGGATGATTTCAGCAGGGGGGTGGATTTGTACTGGGATGGAAGGCTTAGTATGTTTGCCCTGGGCTCTAGATTACTTTGTCCTGGCACTGCCTGTCGGGTATAACATGGGACAAGTTTAGTGGTGGTACAGAATTCTTATTTATTTCTATATATAGAACTAGGGATGGGCGAACGGTTCGGCCCAAGCATGAGTTTGGCCTGAACTTTGGCTGTTTGGACATCCTCCGAACAACAGAGTTATAGGGTTGTTCGACCGTTTGTTTTGCCTGCCGAATGACCACAATGCACTGCGCTGCCGCACAGTGCATTGAAAGCCCTGATTGGCTGAAGCAATGAAAGCTTTGCCCAATCAGGGCACAGAGCACTGTCAAAGTCATGATGACTGTATCCAATTATGGCTCATTTCTCTTAATTCCCACCCCACACAATAAAGGTATTCTTTCCATAGCGGCCATTTGTAGTGTGATAGCTGCGTGGAGAGAGATAGAACAGGACTCTTGTGCTGTTCAGTGCTATTAGACAGTTAGTGTGCTATTCTGATTCTATTGTTGCTGTAGAATCAGTCTAGTGTGCATCTAGGGATAGTTCAGTGTGAGTGTAGTGCGACCATTCATCTTTACATTAGTGTGAATGTAGAGATAGTTCAGTCATTGTGAGTGTACTGACTGTTTAACACAGTATATTTTATTGCGGTACTGCAAGTTTAACGCTGTATATTTTAGTGTGTTACGTGCCGTTTATCGCAGTTCATTTCTGTGCGTTAGTGCATGCTTAACGCAGTATATTTCAGTTGCGTTACTGCAAGTTTAACGCCGTATAGAAAAAAATGTATACCGCTCCAGGTAAAAATACCAAAGCCTCACCTCCCCTGCACAGCCTGGGTGCTGGCTCTGTGTATAGAGCACATGCAATAGAGGAAATCCGGACAGCTGCACTCCAATAAAAAAAATTATTTATTAAATAAAATCAGTTCATGGAGCGAACAGACATAATGGATTGATGAGTTGACGTGTTTAACACCCCTTACTGGTGCGCACCAGTAAGGGGTGTGAAACGCGTCAGTGATCCATCCATTTTCTCTGTTCGCTATGACTAAGCGCCAGTAAGGGGTGTGAAATGTGTCAGTGGTTCAGCCATTGTCTTTGTTCGCTATGACTAAGCACCAGTAAGGGGTGTAAAACGCGTCAGTGGATCCATGCATTGTCTCTGTTCGCTGTAGGGACTGATTTTATTTGATAAAGACATTTTTCCACTGGAGTGCAGCTGTCACTTTTCATCCAGTGTTCACACATGCATCTACACACGCTTGTTTATGTTTTCACACAGCATTTTTCCCTTTCACTTAGTTTTCCTATTTTGACACTTCCAACACACACAACACATTCTTTTTCTTCACTTCTCACTATTTCTTTCATTCACCACTAAGGTCCTATATTTTGATTGTTCTCCTCCCTTTCCTTTCCACGTTTCACTTCTCTCTCTATAGGGTTAACCCATCATCAAAATAAATGCTTCTTTCTAATTCATTATATCATAATAATTCTATTCTCTTTTGGATACTTTTGTAGGGCCTCTTTTCGATTGGTCTGTTGGGTCCCCTCCTCACCGGCCTCTCCCCCATTCCCATCTGCTAGCCTTGAGCTGGCCGGGGGGCGCGTACAGGACCACCTGCCCCACCCCTTGTTGGCCCCCACCCCGTCCCCTCCACATCCCCGATCACCTCCTCAGGGGCGAGGGATTGTAAGTCGCGACCTCTTGTAGGCCTGTGTGGTTTTGCATTCCCAGGCTGCTATTCCTGTGCCCTTCTGTGGTATTCCACCTGACCACCTTCCCCTGCTAGTCTAGGAGAGCTTCCGCTGGTGCTACTTGACGGTGGGGCCACCTAGTGATCACCAGTCCAGGCTGCTGATGTCCATTCGGGGAGGCATTTAATTACTTCAAACACCATGATTAATTGGAACGTTCACATTCAGTATCACACGCGCACCAGCAGTGCACCCAATAGGTGTTTTTGCGAGGTGTGTTTGTTTTATTGGTTGATTCTTCGTATTTATTGACATACATATGTTTTATCATAGAATTCAAGTGCGCAGAGCTCATTCCCCCTGAAGAAGACCGCCACTACTGTAAAGGTCAAAACCCACCTCCTCGTCCACAGCTATTCCTGCCATAGCCCCAGCATTAGGCATGGAGGAGTCAGCGGAGTTATTTGAACACAGCGTCAGCCACTTGCTCCTTGACGATGCACAGCCATATATTCGATTGAGATGTTGATTCTGAGGTTGAGGAAGGCAGGGACATGAGCCTACAGAGAGAGGGGAGAACACTGGTACACAAATTGGCATTCATGTTCCCCAGGCGCAGCGTATTGCCAAGTTGTCTCCAGTGATAATGAGGATGGAGGAGATGATGATGATCAGGTCACTGACTAGACTTGGGTGCCGGATAGAGCAGAGGAGGAAAGTGAGGGTGAGGCACAACCCCAATGAGGCAGCCATCATGGAAGAGTAGAGAGCAGCCATTCTATTCCAATACATTGTGGAGTTGTTATTTCCGAGCCCACTTCCCACAGCTCAGCTGTCTGGGCCTTTTTTAGAACATGTGCAGCCGATTGCTATTTGCAAACATTGTCTCAAGCACATCAAGTGTGGAAAAAACACCAACCATTTGGGTACCACATGCTTGACAAGGCATTTAACCTCCCACCACTGAGCCCATTGGCAAGAGCACCTAAAAGCCACACAAAAGGGGCACAAATCTGTCCCTCCTCCTTACTCACCTCAGTCTGTCCCTGCTATACCTCATGACCTCTCAGAAGCCTCCAATGACAGGGATGATGATATAGCGCAGGTTGTCCCAGGTCCTTGCAGCACATCTGCCAGGAGCACACCACCAGCTGTAGACTATAGCTGGCAAATTTCTCTGCCCCATCTGCTGCAGCGTAAAAAAAAATACAGTTCCTGACACCCACAGCCTGGTAAGGGAGTGTCTGTGTGGTGCCCCTATAGCACACAGCCTGGTATGGGAGCGTGTCTGTGCAGTGCCCCCATAGCACACAGCCTGGTATGGGAGCGTGTCTGTGAGGTGCCCCCATAGCATACAGCCTGGTATGGGAGCGTGTCTGTGAGGTGCCCCCATAGCACACAGCCTGGTATGGGAGCGTGTCTGTGCGGTGCCCCCATAGCACACAGCCTGGTATGGGAGCGTGTCTGTGCGGTGCCCCCATAGCACACAGCCTGGTATGGGAGCGTGTCTGGGCGGTGCCCCCATGGCACACAGCCTGGTATGGGAGCTTGTCTGGGCTGTGCCCCCATGGCACAGAGCCTGGTATGGGAGCGTGTCTGTGCGGTGCCCCCATAGCACACAGCCTGGTATGGGAGCGTGTCTGGGCGGTGCCCCCATGGCACACAGCCTGGTATGGGAGCGTGTCTGTGCGGTGCCCCCATAGCACACAGCCTGGTATGGGAGCGTGTCTGTGTGGTTCCCCCATAGCACACAGCCTGGTATGGGAGCGTGTCTGGGCGGTGCCCCCATAGCACACAGCCTGGTATGGGAGCGTGTCTGGGCGGTGCCCCCATGGCACACAGCCTGGTATGGGAGCGTGTCTGTGCGGTGCCCCCATAGCACACAGCCTGGTATGGGAGCGTGTCTGTGTGGTTCCCCCATAGCACACAGCCTGGTATGGGAGCTTGTCTGGGCTGTGCCCCCATGGCACAGAGCCTGGTATGGGAGCGTGTCTGTGCGGTGCCCCCATAGCACACAGCCTGGTATGGGAGCGTGTCTGTGCGGTGCCCCCATAGCACACAGCCTGGTATGGGAGCGTGTCTGGGCGGTGCCCCCATGGCACACAGCCTGGTATGGGAGCGTGTCTGTGCGGTGCCCCCATAGCACACAGCCTGGTATGGGAGCGTGTCTGTGTGGTTCCCCCATAGCACACAGCCTGGTATGGGAGTGTCTGTGAGGTGCCCCCATAGCACACAGCCTGGTATGGGAGTGTGTCTGTGAGGTGCCCCCATAGCACACAGCCTGGTATGGGAGTGTGTCTGTGAGGTGCCCCCAAAGCACACAGCCTGGTATGGGAGTGTGTCTGTGCGGTTCCCCCATAGCACACAGCCTGGTATGGGAGCGTGTCTGTGCGGTTCCCCCATAGCACACAGCCTGGTATGGGAGTGTGTCTGTGAGGTGCCCCCATAGCACACAGCCTGGTATGGGAGTGTCTGTGTGGTGCCCCCATAGCACACAGCCTGGTATGGGAGTGTGTCTGTGCGGTTCCCCCATAGCACACAGCCTGGTATGGGAGTGTGTCTGTGCGGTTCCCCCATAGCACACAGCCTGGTATGGGAGCGTGTCTGTGCGGTTCCCCCATAGCACACAGCCTGGTATGGGAGTGTCTGTGTGGTGCCCCCATAGCACACAGCCTGGTATGGGAGTGTGTCTGTGAGGTGCCCCCATAGCACACAGCCTGGTATGGGAGCGTGTCTGTGAGGTGCCCCCATAGCACACAGCCTGGTAGTATGGGAGTGTCTGTGTGGTGCCCCCATAGCACACAGCCTGGTATGGGAGTGTGTCTGTGAGGTCCCCCCATGATTAGGGTGATTACATTTTCAAACTGCCATTCAGGGACACTAGATATTCAAAAAAGTACTAATTAGATATTCAAAAAAGTCCAAAAAGTGCTTGTGCTGGTGAAAAGTGATCTCTGGATGAAATCAATTCAAAAAATAGAGCATTCAAAACAGTTCAAGAAAGTGCTTGTGCTGGTGAAAAGTAATCACTGTTCGTTTTCCCTCTTCACAAAGTGATCACAGCAAGTGTGGCTTATCCGTGCTCCTAATGTGCACACACTCACCGGAATTTTCCTCCCCGCTTGGGGTATGTAGCATTCACAGTATATGCCACTGTGTAGCAGCCTATGAGGTATCCCGTCCTGGATGTCTTGGTGGCACTCCAATTGATTACCATGTAAAGGAGAGATGGACCCCAATAGTGTAATACTGATAGACTATTTATTAAATAAAAACATGTAGAAACGTACTCACATTTTGCAAAAGCATAAAAAGCATGTGTTGCTGACACTAACGCCGCTGACCGGAAGAGATGCAAGGACGCACGTTGTCTCTGTTATCTTTAACACAGGGTGCTACCAACGATCAGCTTTGAGAATGTAGCAGGTATGTACTTTCCCGGGTGTAATTTGAACTTGGCAGAGACATCAGTGATGTGTAATTCCCTGCAGCCCAGCAGGTGGCGCTGTCGCCCTGGGCTGGGGTTGAATCATTGCTGTGTGCCGTGCCTCCTTTTTGTCCTTCCTCGGCAGCGGTTTGGTGGGGCGGGGAACCCGCCGTGCTTGCTGGGAGAGGGTATAAAGGGGCCGGCCATCTTTGTCACGGGGTCGAGTCCCAGGCACCTTCAGCCTGTGGGCGGTGGTTCGTATCGGTCCTCTAGGCGGCCTAGAGGACAATCGGAGGTCGTGTTCCATCCCAGGCACCTTCAGCCTGGGTTGAGGTACTCGGATGGAGGCCTGGAGCTCAGTGCCCAACACTGAGTTCCGCGAGGGAAGGAGATCCTGGGTACCCGAATCCGGAAGGCGTAATGGACCGGGGTGCAGCATATTGCCAGTGACGGGTGAGCCTCTCGTCGGAGACCGCCTGGAAGGAAATTCCCCCCCCCCCCCGCTCGGAGACCGCGACTCACTTTCGTGGAGAACACATTGTGTCTGGGCCTATTTGCATCCACACCTCCTTTTCTGTTCTGTTTCTACAAGGGAGTTCAACTGATTGTGTTCATTCGAGAGGAATAAAGGAGTGTTGGACTTTAATGGTGTGGGGCTCATTTCCTGACAGACATTGTTCAAGGTAACTCTCGGTGGAGGCTCCAGGTGCACAGCACTGACCCGAAGGTAAAAGAACTTTGCTTACACCGCACTAACACCTGTGGTGAAGGCCAGGCGTGGTGTCCCCGCTCCCTTCCCCTCTGAAGGTACCCCTAGACAAGAGACAGACGAGCTGAAGAAAAAGAGGGGAGTGAGGAGGCCGCTACAAGAAGGTACCAGTATTTCTTGATCACATGTCGGATTTGTTGTTACTGTCAGCAGGGCCAGAACAAGGGGTGGGCAGAGGGGCGGCTGCCCTGGGCACTGTCGTATCATGTGAGGGATGGGGAGGGGGGGGGATTTGTGTTGGGATGGGAAATTTGGAGGTTGGCAGGGGAAAGGAATTGTTCTAGGAGGGAAAATTAGGGATGTGTGCTAGTAATGGTGATTTAGATAGATTTGTGTTGGGAGGGGGGATGGGGGAAGAGGATATGTGCTGGGAGGGGGAATTCGGGGGTTTGTACTAGAAGAGGTGATATGGTAGAGGGGGTAGGGAATTTGTGCTAGGAGGGGACATTTTTTTGCGGTGCGGTGCCCCCATAGCACACAGCCTGGTATGGGAGCGTGTCTGGGCGGTGCCCCCATGGCACACAGCCTGGTATGGGAGCGTGTCTGTGCGGTGCCCCCATAGCACACAGCCTGGTATGGGAGCGTGTCTGTGTGGTTCCCCCATAGCACACAGCCTGGTATGGGAGTGTCTGTGAGGTGCCCCCATAGCACACAGCCTGGTATGGGAGTGTGTCTGTGAGGTGCCCCCATAGCACACAGCCTGGTATGGGAGTGTGTCTGTGAGGTGCCCCCAAAGCACACAGCCTGGTATGGGAGTGTCTGTGTGGTGCCCCCATAGCACACAGCCTGGTATGGGAGTGTCTGTGCGGTTCCCCCATAGCACACAGCCTGGTATGGGAGTGTGTCTGTGCGGTTCCCCCATAGCACACAGCCTGGTATGGGAGTGTGTCTGTGCGGTTCCCCCATAGCACACAGCCTGGTATGGGAGTGTGTCTGTGAGGTGCCCCCATAGCACACAGCCTGGTATGGGAGCGTGTCTGTGAGGTGCCCCCATAGCACACAGCCTGGTAGTATGGGAGTGTCTGTGTGGTGCCCCCATAGCACACAGCCTGGTATGGGAGTGTGTCTGTGAGGTCCCCCCATGATTAGGGTGACTACATTTTCAAACTGCCATTCAGGGACACTAGATATTCAAAAAAGTACTAATTAGATATTCAAAACAGTTCAAGAAAGTGCTTGTGCTGGTGAAAAGTAATCACTGTTCGTTTTCCCTCTTCACAAAGTGATCACAGCAAGTGTGGCTTATCCGTGCTCCTAATGTGCACACACTCACCGGAATTTTCCTCCCCGCTTGGGGTATGTAGCATTCACAGTATATGCCACTGTGCAGCAGCCTATGAGGTATCCCGTCCTGGATGTCTTGGTGGAACTCCAATTGATTACCATGTAAAGGAGAGATGGACCCCAATAGTGTAATACTGATAGACTATTTATTAAATAAAAAATGTAGAAACGTACTCACATTTTGCAAAAGCATAAAAAGCATGTGTTGCTGACACTAACGCCGCTGACCGGAAGTGATGCAAGGACGCACGTTGACTCATCCCTATGCGTTTCGTCACTCTAACGTCATCTGGAGCGTAGGAGGAGGAGAGATGTCAGGCAATGCACTGCGGGAGTCGGGACAGGCAGCCGAGCCATGGATCTAAGCCAGCACTGCAGAATGCCGCCGCCCGCCGAGAGGTCACTGGAGGAGTCAGAACTCAGTCAGGACATGACACTGAAGATGCTCTCTGGCTGCTCTCTCTGCTGCCGTGGCCGCTGTTGGAAGAGGAGAGGAGGTGGGTGGACTCGGAGAGCGCAGGGGAGCACTGGGTAAAGGCCTTGCTCCTCTTGGCCTCGCTCTGATACTGAGAGACTCTGCAAATGTGACCAGAGGCGTAACTAGAAACTTCAGGGCCCCGGTGCAAGAAATCATGAAGGGCCCCCCCCCCCGAAAAGCATGATTTTGATACTTTATTTTATTTTTACACTGTACAACAAAGTAAAACATTTATTGATCATTGGAGGAGAGCACACGGAGTTATCAGCCTAACTAGAGTACTGACCATGCTGTGCGCTCCTGCCTAGTGTGGTAAGTTTTTAATAGGAAAGCAGAGGGACTGGCCATATCACCAGGGATTTCACATAAATGAAGCAATACATTGGTTGCTGATCCTATGAAGCAATCATAGGATCAATTAAATCTGACCTGGGGAATGGGATCAGTAACAGTGCTGGTGGGTAGGAGGGATGGGATCAGTGGAAGTGTTGGTGTTGAGGGGGGGTGGCAGCAGTTGTACTTGAGGGGGGGTGGCAGTGCCATCCTCTCCCACCACCACCTGTACCTCTTACTGATCCCATCCCCCCACCACTGATCTCATCCCTACCCCCCCCCCATCACCTCTGTTGTAGAAGTAATGGGGGAGGGGGATAGGGATGAGATTAGTGGTGGGGGGATGGGATCAGTAAGAGGCACAGGTGGTGGTGGGAGAGGATGGCACCACCACTGCCACCACCCTCAAGTACCACCGCTACCACCCCCTTTAAGTACCACTGTTGCCACCCCCCTCAACAGAGGCGGCTCTAGGCTTTCTGAGGCCTTAGGCAAATCTTAGACATGAGGCCCCATTCACTCCCATAATGGGGACAATAATTCAAGTGATAGAAATTAACTGTATAAATTGCATATATTAAGAGCCTTAAATTCTATGACGGACATGAACAGCAGGTAGTACCTCACCCTGGGGCTAAAGGTGCCCAGGGTGGAATAGGAACCACACACGCACCCCCGGAAGTAGGACCCCCGGAGATACAAGAGCAAGCCTGCCCTCGGGCTTAAGGTGCCCGGGGCAGGCCAGAACAAGAACCCCGAACAGGCAGCGTCTGCCCCTTTTATATCCTCTCCTAGCATGCACAGCAGGTAAACCCCGCCCCACTGCACATTTGCCAAGTGGGGACACACAAGGCACAGCACTGTTTCAGTGGTTCAACCCTGGCCTACCATGGCAGTAACACCTGTAGGCCACAGGGAACTGTACACTGATACTCCTTCTGTGGATAAAATGGTTGCAAGACCCCTGACAAATTAGGGTGTTTGAGTAAATTACCACTCAAACACTTCCCCTAAATTTAGCACCCCGCTACATACATCAGAGTGCACAGCATTCCACTTTACATCAGGGTCCACAGAGTTCCAGCTTGTATTTAAAATGGGAACTGTAATGTGAGGGGACTCACCTTCCACAGAGTGAATGCACTAAGGTGGGGGGTTACTGATATAAGGGGGAACCTTTATATCAGTGCCCTCCTTAACTTACTGTATTCACTTCCCCCTTACATCAGTGCCCCCCCCCCCTCAGACTGGCCTTGCGGACATGATATAAGAGTGTTACAGATGGCTGGAACTTCCATGGCTTTACCCCAGTGTGTGCCGGCCTGCTCACCCCACCATCCTGGGGACACCCAGGGCCATATTTAATATTCATTGGACCCTGGGCAAACATTTTCCTGGGCTCCCACACCCCTAGCAATATCGTTCTCCGCCCCAATATCCTAAAAAACAAACAAGGACATAGACTTATCTAAAAAAAAAAAAAATACTTGAATAATGTATACATAAAGATCTGGTTCACACTCACTGATTGGTTGCTAGAGGTTACTGCACAATATTACCACTCAATGATTGGTCCTAGAGGTTACTGCACATCTCTACCTCTCACCAATTGGTTGCTAGAGGTTACTGTACATCATTACTGCCTACCTATTGGTTGCTGGAGGTTACTGCACATCATTACCACTCATTGATTGGTTCCTAGAGGTTGCTGCACATTTATTGGTTGCTAGAGGTTACTGCACATTATTACCTCTCACTGGGTAGCAGGGCAGTATTGTGGTCTGTGATGCAACTGTTGGGGTACAGTTGGTTGGATGACAGGATGCAGTTTGGGATGATGGTGGCAGCATTAGGGTGAGAGGCTGAGATCATATCTCTCCCATAATGATAGGAGGTAGGGTGATAGAATGCCAGAGGTGGGGTACAGGAGGGATGAGGATGATAATGACAGGAGGCAGGGTACAGGGGGATGATGACAGGTAATGGGGTGGTAGGATGCCAGAGATGGGGTACAGAGGGATGATGACAGGTAATGGGGTCGTAGGATGCCAGAGGTGGGGTACAGGGGGATGATGATGACAGGGGGTTGGGTGGTAGGATGCCAGAGGTGGGGTTCAGGGGCATGATGATGACAGAAAGTGGGGTGGTAGGATGCCAAAGGTGGGGTAAAGAGGGATGATGGGGATGTTGATGACAATGGGTGGGGTAGTAGAATGTCAGGAAGCTGTTACAGGGGGGGGGTGATGATGATGGGGGTAGGATGGTTGGATGCTAGAGGTGGGGTACAGGGGGGTGATGGGAATGTTGATGACAGGGGGAGGGGTGGTAGCACACCAGGGGTGATGAGGATGGAGATAATGATGACAGAATGTAGGTTAGTAGGAAGCTGTCAGTGGGGTAAAGGGGGATGAAGTAAAAGATGATGATAACAGGGAGTGGTGGATGCTAAAGGTTTAGTACAGGGGGATGATAGGGATGTTGATGACAGGAGGCAGAGTGGTAGGATGTCAGAGGTGGGGTATGCGGGGTATGAAGATGACAGGGGGTGGGTGGAAGGAGCTGGCAGAGAGGTCCAGGGGGGTGAAGATGACAGGGGGTGGGCGGAAGGAGCTGGCAGAGCGGTGTGGGGGAATGAAGATGACAGATGGTGGGCGGAAGGAGCAGGCAAATCAGTGTGGGGGGATGGAGATAACAGGGGCTGGGTGGAAGGAGCTGGCAGTGCGGTGCGAGGGGGATGAAGATGACAGGGTGGGCAGAAGGAGCTGGCAGAGTGGTTCGGGGGATGAAGATGACAGACGGTGGGCGGAAGGAGCAGACAGATTGGCGCAGGGAGATGAAGATGACAGGGGGTGGGCGGAAGGAGCAGACAAATCGGTGCGGGGGAATGGAAATAACAGGGGGTGGGTGGAAGGAGCTGGCAGAGCGGTGCGAGGGGGATGAAGATGATGGGGTGGGCAGAAGGAGCTGGCAGAGAGGTTTGGGGGGGATGAAGATGACAGGGGGTGGGCGAAAGGAGCTGGCAGAGAGGTTTGGGGGGGATGAAGATGACAGGGGGTGGGCGGAAGGAGCTGGCATAGCGGTTCGGGGGGATGAAGATAACAGGGGGTGGGTGGAAGGAGCTGGCAGTGCGGTGCGAGGGGGATGAAGATGACGGGGTGGGCAGAAGGAGCTGGTAGAGCGGTTTGGGGGGGGATGAAGATGACGGGGGGTGGGCAGAAGGAGCTAGCAGAGAGGTTTGGGGGGGATGAAGATGACAGGGGGTGGGCGGAAGGAGCTGGCATAGCGGTTCGGGGGGATGAAGATAACAGGGGGTGGGTGGAAGGAGCTGGCAGTGCGGTGCGAGGGGGATGAAGATGACGGGGTGGGCGGGTGGGCAGAAGGAGCTGGCAGAGCGGTTTGGGGGGGATGAAGATGACGGGGGGTGGGCAGAAGGAGCTGGCAGAGAGGTTTGGGGGGGGATGAAGATGACAGGGGGTGGGCGGAAGGAGCTGGCATAGCGGTTCGGGGGGATGAAGATAACAGGGGGTGGGTGGAAGGAGCTGGCAGTGCGGTGCGAGGGGGATGAAGATGACGGGGTGGGCGGGTGGGCAGAAGGAGCTGGCAGAGCGGTTTGGGGGGGATGAAGATGACGGGGGGTGGGCAGAAGGAGCTGGCAGAGAGGTTTGGGGGGGATGAAGATGACAGGGGGTGGGCGAAAGGAGCTGGCATAGCGGTTCGGGGGGATGAAGATAACAGGGGGTGGGTGGAAGGAGCTGGCAGTGCGGTGCGAGGGGGATGAAGATGACGGGGTGGGCGGGTGGGCAGAAGGAGCTGGTAGAGCGGTTTGGGGGGGATGAAGATGACGGGCAGAAGGAGCTGGCAGAGAGGTTTGGGGGGGATGAAGATGACAGGGGGTGGGCGGAAGGAGCTGGCAGAGCGGTTCGGGGGGATGAAGATAACAGGGGGTGGGTGGAAGGAGCTGGCAGTGCGGTGCGAGGGGGATGAAGATGACGGGGTGGGCGGGTGGGCAGAAGGAGCTGGTAGAGCGGTTTGGGGGGGATGAAGATGACGGGGGGTGGGCAGAAGGAGCTGGCAGAGAGGTTGGGGGGATGAAGATGACAGGGGGTGGGCGGAAGGAGCTGGCAGAGCGAGCGGTTCGGGGGGATGAAGATAACGGGGTGGGTGGAAGGAGCTGGCAGTGCGGTGCGAGGGGGATGAAGATGACGGGGTGGGCAGAAGGAGCTGGCAGAGCGGTTTGGGGGGTTGAAGATGACGGGGGGTGGGCAGAAGGAGCTGGCAGAGAGGTTTGGGGGGGGATGAAGATGACGGGGTGGGCGGAAGGAGCTGGCATAGCGGTTCGGGGGGATGAAGATAACAGGGGGTGGGTTGAAGGAGCTGGCAGTGCGGTGCGAGGGGGATGAAGATGATGGGGTGGGCGGGTGGGCAGAAGGAGCTGGCAGAGCGGTTTGGGGGGGTGAAGAGGACAGGGGGTGGGCGAAAGGAGCTGGCAGAGAGGTTTGGGGGGGGATGAAGATGACAGGGGGTGGGCGGAAGGAGCTGGCAGAGCAGTGCGGGGGGGTGAAGATGACAGGGGGTGGGCGGAAGAAGCTGGCAGAGCAGTGTGAGGGGGATGAAGATGACAGGGGGTGGGGTATAAGGATGCCAGGCACAGGGGATTATGATGAGGATAGAGATGATGACAGGGGGTAAGTTGGTACAAAGCTGACAGTGGGAAATATGACAGGAACAGGGGGATGATGAAGAGGATAATGATGACTGTGACAAGGTGTCAGTAGGTGGCATAATTTGCCGGATCATGGCATACAGCACATCACTCAGGGCTGTGAGGTCACGTGCGGCTGACACCAGTGATTTTTGGGGTATCCTCGGTCAGGACGGAGGTGACATGATCACGGGATGCTGACAGCTTGTGAGTGTCATGCAGTACCTTGAGGCTGGGGAAGACTGTCTCCTCGATGACGCGCCAGCTCTGGTAAGTCCTCTATTACAGCCAGCCGTCCATCCCAGAGAGTAGAGCAGAGAGCTGCTCAGCCGATGCATGGCAGGAGGTTCGCAGAGCCCGCCAGAAGAGGAGGAGCCGGGGAGGGGAGTACATGGCGCCACCCACCGACCCTGGGATCTCGGGCAGTGCTCAGGTGCTCAGTCCATCCGCCGCTGGCCGGGACACCAGTGACAATCAGGTGGGCGGCGGTCGGGCTCCTCTCACGGACGGGTGGCGGGCCCCTGGGACTTGGCGGAATTACAGGGCCCAGTCGCAACTGCGACTGGTGCGACCCTGAAAATTCCGCCACTGAATGTGACGTCACTGGTTGCTAGACTAAGGTGACCAGATTTTTAAAATGAAATCCGGGGACATATTTTTTTTTACTAGTTATGGTGGCAATCAGCGACTCTGCCCGTCGCTGCCCGCCTCACAGCCTGTCAAGTCTTACTCTCCGGGCCCCGGCTACTACTGGGTGGGGAGCGGAGGAAGATCACTCCACTAGGGAAGGCAAGGAGATAAGCCGGCAGGTGGCTGGCCGGGATTTGAGCCAAGGCAGAAGAACATGCGAGCGGAGATGAATAGATATGCACCGGAAACTGAAGAAATATTCCCTCCACTCTGACCAGCACATGATCATCAGAAAGGGGCACAGATAATGGAAAAAAATACACCCCCCCTAAGCTAGTAGGGGGGTGCAATTCTGAATTTTATTTTTTTAAATTCTGCACTGACTGTCTTTGAAATTGCCCCAGCCCCTGTTCAAATCCAATCCAGGGACAGACTTGGTCCGGGGACAGTATCCTCAATCCGGGGACTGTCCCTGGAAACCGGGGATGTCTGGTCACCCTATGCTAGACGCCAGGCGGGGCGACCCTAGCAACCAGTTTGGCAATAGTTTATTAGTGTGGCTGTGTGTCCTTATTTCATTCCGGGACACTGTATTGTCCCGGAATGAAGGCGACCGGGACATGGAACACAAATATGAATTAAGGGACAATCCCGGGCAATCCGGGACACGTGGGCACCCTACCCCCCATAGCACACAGCCTGGTATGGGAGTGTCTGTGAGGTGCCCCCATAGCACACAACCTGGTATTGGAACACGCCTGTGTGGTGCCCTCATAGCACAAAGCGTATTGTAGAAGAGGAGGAGCGGAAAGCACCAACGGGGTGCCAAAAAAAAAATTAGTTTGTGACCGCTCTGTGCAATATCTTTAATTGGAGCAGAGAAGTATAACAGGTTTTTATTTGAAATAATGGAAAAAAAAACACGAAGGTAAAGTATCCTCCAAGTATGTATTGTATTGTACAATGGCTTCCTCTGTAGTGAGGAGAGGACTGCCCCAATATATCAGTACACGACACAATCAGTGATGTGAGGGGACTCTGTATACACACACATGTGACTTATGGTGCAGCAAGTGTTAGCGCCGCCATGTGATGGGATAAGCCCGCCGTGTCTGGAATCCTCCTCGCACACATCACGCCGCCCTGACTGTACGGCACTTCTGTGTCCAATAAAGTTTAGTTTTGAAAAAAAAAAAGAAGCAACGCGGAGTCACATGGCTCCCTGTGAGTGACGTGCCCGGCCAAGGTGGGCAGTGACAGTCCGGGGAGCAGAGAGGACATGGTGAGTCCGGGCAGGACAGGGGATGCCTGGTGGAGGAGATATGGGTGGGTGGAGGAGATATGGGTGGGTGGAGCAGAGGGTGTCCTCCTGGCATGGCGGGACTGCCGCCCGGTTCTCTTTGCTGTCTGTCAGTGTTATCATTCATTGTACAGTGCAAGACGAGTTCCTCAGTCCTCACATTGCTGGGGTCAGTCAGTGTATGGGCACAGTGTGGTGGGGGGAGGGGGGATTACTCTAACATTAACCCTTTCCATCCAGGCTTCCTTGTCAAGTAGCAGATGGAATGGAGTTCTGCTGCAGAGACTTCACATCTTCCCTCCAACTTTCCTAAAAAGTCCTGACCTCTTCTGTCCCCGCACATCCCTGTCCTCTTCTGTCCCCGCACATCCCTGTCCTCTTCTGTCCCCGAACATCCCTGTCCTCTTCTGTCCCCGCACATCCCTGTCCTCTTCTGTCCCCGCACATCCCTGTCCTCTTCTGTCCCCGCACATCCCTGACCTCTTCTGTTTCCCGCACATCCCTGACCTCTTCTGTTTCCCGCACATCCCTGTCCTCTTCTGTCCCCGCACATCCCTGTCCTCTTCTGTCCCCGCACATCCCTGTCCTCTTCTGTCCCCGAACATCCCTGTCCTCTTCTGTCCCCGCACATCCCTGTCCTCTTCTGTCCCCGAACATCCCTGTCCTCTTCTGTCCCCGCACATCCCTGACCTCTTCTGTTTCCCGCACATCCCTGACCTCTTCTGTTTCCCGCACATCCCTGACCTCTTCTGTTTCCCGCACATCCCTGACCTCTTCTGTTTCCCGCACATCCCTGACCTCTTCTGTCCCCGCACATCCCTGACCTCTTCTGTCCCCGCACATCCCTGACCTCTTCTGTCCCCGCACATCCCTGACCTCTTCTGTCCCCGCACATCCCTGACCTCTTCTGTCCCCGCACATCCCTGACCTCTTCTGTCCCCGCACATCCCTGACCTCTTCTGTCCCCGCACATCCCTGACCTCTTCTGTCCCCGCACATCCCTGACCTCTTCTGTCCCCGCACATCCCTGACCTCTTCTGTCCCCGCACATCCCTGACCTCTTCTGTCCCCGCACATCCCTGCCCTCTTCTGTCCCCGCACATCCCTGCCCTCTTCTGTCCCCGCACATCCCTGACCTCTTCTGTCCCCGCACATCCCTGTCCTCTTCTGTCCCCGCACATCCCTGTCCTCTTCTGTCCCCGCACATCCCTGACCTCTTCTGTTTCCCGCACATCCCTGACCTCTTCTGTTTCCCGCACATCCCTGTCCTCTTCTGTCCCCGCACATCCCTGTCCTCTTCTGTCCCCGCACATCCCTGTCCTCTTCTGTCCCCGCACATCCCTGTCCTCTTCTGTCCCCGAACATCCCTGTCCTCTTCTGTCCCCGAACATCCCTGTCCTCTTCTGTCCCCGAACATCCCTGTCCTCTTCTGTCCCCGCACATCCCTGTCCTCTTCTGTCCCCGAACATCCCTGTCCTCTTCTGTCCCCGCACATCCCTGACCTCTTCTGTACCGCACATCCCTGACCTCTTCTGTTTCCCGCACATCCCTGACCTCTTCTGTTTCCCGCACATCCCTGACCTCTTCTGTTTCCCGCACATCCCTGACCTCTTCTGTTTCCCGCACATCCCTGACCTCTTCTGTTTCCCGCACATCCCTGACCTCTTCTGTCCCCGCACATCCCTGACCTCTTCTGTCCCCGCACATCCCTGACCTCTTCTGTCCCCGCACATCCCTGACCTCTTCTGTCCCCGCACATCCCTGACCTCTTCTGTCCCCGCACATCCCTGACCTCTTCTGTCCCCGCACATCCCTGACCTCTTCTGTCCCCGCACATCCCTGACCTCTTCTGTCCCCGCACATCCCTGCCCTCTTCTGTCCCCGCACATCCCTGCCCTCTTCTGTCCCCGCACATCCCTGACCTCTTCTGTCCCCGCACATCCCTGACCTCTTCTGTCCCCGCACATCCCTGACCTCTTCTGTCCCCGCACATCCCTGACCTCTTCTGTCCCCGCACATCCCTGACCTCTTCTGTCCCCGCACATCCCTGCCCTCTTCTGTCCCCGCACATCCCTGCCCTCTTCTGTCCCCGCACATCCCTGCCCTCTTCTGTCCCCGCACATCCCTGACCTCTTCTGTCCCCGCACATCCCTGACCTCTTCTGTCCCCGCACATCCCTGACCTCTTCTGTCCCCGCAGATCCCTGTCCTCTTCTGTCCCCGCAGATCCCTGTCCTCTTCTGTCCCCGCAGATCCCTGTCCTCTTCTGTCCCCGCACATCCCTGTCCTCTTCTGTCCCCGCACATCCCTGTCCTCTTCTGTCCCCGCACATCCCTGTCCTCTTCTGTCCCCGCACATCCCTGACCTCTTCTGTCCCCGCACATCCTCTGACCTCTTCTGTCCCCGCACATCCCTGACCTCTTCTGTCCCTGCCCTCTTCTGTCCCCGCACATCCCTGCCCTCTTCTGTCCCCGCACATCCCTGCCCCTGCACATCCCTGAGCTCTTCTGTCCCCGACCCCTTCTGAACATGTTAGTATTACATATCCAGCAAATATGTGAATAGACTCCCAGCTGCCATATTGCTATAATGACTAGGTCAGTGACAACCCCCCTCCCCCCCCCCAACTCTAACTCTAGTACAGTTATGGGTAGCACAGCAGTCAATGACCACCACTATACTGTATAGTAAGAATGAGCTCTGGCGTGTTCGCGTCGTACACGTGCAGAGCCCGCAAGGAAGTCGGCACAGCGCTGCGCTAATCACAGCCAGGGAGACATTGTCCCTATGCTCGGCTGCAGAGATCGGGACAATGTCTCCCTTGCTCTGATCAGTGCGGTGCTGACTTCCTGGCGGGCTCTGCACGTGTACGACGCGAACACACCAGAGCTCATCCTTACCGTATAGTGGCCTTGCATAGTTGTAATCGATGTTCAGAAGCAGTCTCCAAAATGAAAATGTCATGTCAGACTCTCTAACATCCCAAAATATAATGGTGCTACTTATCGCAGACTCTTGCTTCCTCCCTCCATTCTAGGGCCCAGTTACATGCAGTGTCATTCACTCTGAATAACACCCCAATACTCCTTGACGCCTAATGTGTGTTGCAGTGTTCTGCCAGAATTGGCACATGCACCTTCTCTGGTGTGTTGGGCAGCTCATTGAAATGACTGAATGCCTTAAAGTGATTGCAAAGTCTCATTTTTTTTTTCTATAAAAAATAACAAACATGTTATACTTACCTACTCTGTGCAGTGGATATGCACAGAGCAGCCCGGATCCTCCTCTTCTCTGGTCCCTTATCGGTGCTCCTGCCCCCACAGCAAGCAGCTTGCTATAGGGGCACCTGAGCCGAGCTGCAGGTCTGTGTGTCCATTCAGACACAGGGCCGCGGCCCCGTCCCTGTCTCTCTCTGCTAACTGACTTTGACAGCAAGAGCCAATGCTGCTGCTGTGTCACAGCCAATCAGGAGGGAGATTCAGAGACAACCGAGGGACTCGTGGACATCGCTGGACAGAGGGGGGGCTTAGGTAAGTATGAAGGGGTGCTGGGGAGGCTGCTACACACAGAAGTTTTTTTTATCTTAATGCATTAAGATAAAGGAGTTGTAAAGGCAGAAGTTTTTTTTTTAACGCAATGCACTTTACTTCACTGCAATGGGATAAATGAGCTCTAAGAACATATTGGCAATAGGTGGGGGATATTTGTCTCTCTCTGCAATACCAGAATTTTGTTATAAAAAAACGAATTCAACAAAATATTTAAGTTTCAGTATAAATGGTAAAGTAAAGGTGCACACTTAATCTGCTGCTTGTCTTCTAAGCCAGGCTATACATGCGCGGTACATTCTGCATGCAATCCTATAGAGAGAAATTGCACTGACACAATTATTGAAAAGCACACTCACTTGTGCCTGCATATATCAACATAATCTTGAGTGCCCTGGAATCCCAGAAAGCCAGACTTGCACATATAAAAATAATGACTTGGGGGGGGGGGGGGGGGAGAAAAAGGTTGGCCAACCTATTTACATGCTTGACTATTGGTCCTAAGTAGGGATGAGCTCAGGCGTGTTTGCATTGAACACATGCAGAGCCCGCCAAGGAAGTCGGCACCGTTGGAACCGCGCTGCGCTAATCACAGGCAGGGAGACATTTCCCGATGCTCAGCTGCAGAGATCGGGAAATGTCTCCCTGCCTGTGATTAGCGCAGCGCGGTTCCAACGGTGCCGACTTCCTTGGCGGGCTCTGCATGTGTTCAATGCGAACACGCCTGAGCTCATCCCTAGTCCTAAGGCCTGTTTTACACAGGCTTTAGTTGCTAGCAGGTTTCAGCACTTCTTGGTTTGTTGAAAGCCTGCTAGCAGATTGATTAAAGTGATAATCATCACTCCTATAAGGATCTGTGTTCAACATTTTACAAACTGAAGCTGAATGGTACTTTTATAAGCTTCAACAAAGCTTGCCGAAAGCTCTGCAAGTGCTTTGTCAAAGCTTTCTGTTCACATTGCTCTTATACAAGCTGAAGCCTGTGTGAAACTGGCCTAAAAATGACTAGCAGTCTTAGTGACCCACAGTGAATTTTTGGAGAGTTTGCATTTGCTTCCAGAGCAAATAAGAAAATAATGAAAGGTACAGTATCTCACAAAAGTGAGTACACCCCTCACATTTTTGTAAATATTTTATTATATCTTTTCATGTGACAACACTGAAGAAATTACACTTTGCTGCAGTGTAAAGTAGTGAGTGTACAGCTTGTATAATGCTGCGTACACACGATCGGAATTTTCGACAACAAAACCGTGTTTTTTTTTTTTTTTTCGATGGATGTTGGCTCAAACTTGTCTTCCATACACATGGTCGCACAAATGTTGCTCGGAAATTCCAAACGTCAACAACGCAGTGACGTACAACACTACGACGAGCCGAGAAAAATGAAGTTCAATGATTCCGAGCATGCGTAGAATTTTTGTGCGTCGGAATTGGATACACATTATCGGAATTTCCGACAAGAACTTTTGTTGTCGGAAAAATTGAGAACCAGCTCTCAAACATTTGTTGTTGGAAATTCCGACAGAAAATGTCCAATGGAGCCTACATACAGTCGGAATATCTGATCAAAAGCTTACATCGAACATTTGTTGTCGGAAATTCCGACAGTGTGTACGCGGCATTACAGTGTAAATTTGCTGTCCTCTCAAAATAACTCAACACACAGAAAATAATGTCTAAACCACTGGCAAAAAAAGTGAGTACACCCCTAAGTGAAAATGTCCAAATTGGGCCCAAAAGTGTCAATATTTTGTGTGGCCACCATTATTTTCCAGCACTGCCTTGACCCTCTTGGGCATGGAGTTCACCAGAGCTTCACAGGTTGCCACTGGAGTCCTCTTCCACTCCTCCATGACGTCATCACGGAGCTGGTGGATGTTAGAGACCTTGCGCTCCTCCACCTACTGTTTTGAGGATGCCCCACAGATGCTCAATAAGGTTTAGGTCTGGAGACATGCTTGGCCAGCCCATCACCTTTATCCTCAGTTACTTTAGCAAGGCAGTGGTGGCCTTGGATGTGCGTTTGGGGTTGTTATCATGTTGGAATACTGCTCTGCGGCCCAGTCTCTAAAGGGAGGGGATAAGGCTCTGCTTCAGTATGTCACACTACATGTTGGCATTCATAGTTCCCTCAATAAACTGTAGCTCCCCAGTGACAGCAGCACTCATGCAGCCCCAGACCATGACACTCCCACCACCACCATGCTTGACTGTAGGCAAGACACACTTGTCTTTGTACTCCTCACCTGGTTGCCGCCACACACGCTTGACACCATCTGAACCAAATAAGTTTATCTTGGTCTCATCAGACCACAGGGCATGGTTCCAGTAATCCGTGTCCTTAGTCTGCTTGTCTTAAGCAAACTGTTTGCAAGCTTTCTTGTGCATCATCTTTAGAAGAGGCTTCCTTCTGGGACGACAGTCATGCAGACCAATTTGATGCAGTGTGCGGCGTATGGTCTGAGCACTGACAGGCTGACCCCCCCACCCATTCAACCTCTGCAGCAATGCTGGCAGCACTCATACGTCTATTTCCCAAAGACAACTTCTGGAAATGTCACGGAGCACGTTCACTCAACTACTTTGGTCAACCATGGCGAGGCCTGTTCTGAGTGGAACCTGTCCTGTTAAACAGCTGTATGGTCTTGGCCACCGTGCTGCAGCTGTTTCAGGGTCTTGGTAATCTTCTTATAGCCTAGGCCATCTTTATGTAGAGCAACAATTCTTTTTTTCAGATCCTCAGAGAGTTCTTTGCCATGAGGTGCCATGTTGAACTTCCAGTGACCAGAATGAGAGAGTGAGAGCGATAACACCAAATTTAACACGTCTGGTCCCCATTCACACCTGAGACCTTGTAACACTAACAAGTCACATGACACTGGGAGGGAAAATGACTAATTGGGCCCAATTTGGACATTTTCACTTAGGGGTGTACTCACTTTTGTTGCCAGCGGTTTAGACATTAATGGCTGCGTGTTGAGTTATTTTGAGGGGACAACAAATTTACACTGTTATACAAGCTGTACACTCACTACTTTACATTGTAGCAAAGTGTCATTTCTTCAGTGTTGTCACATGAAAAGATATAATAAAATATTTCCAAAAATGTGAGGGGTGTACTCACTTTTGTGAGATACTGTATGTGCAGACGCCTAGGTCTCCTTTCCCTGAACTTCTTGTGTCACTTTAAACCTTCTTAAAGATGATTCAGTTTATTTAAAATGTTGTTACCATAATGTTGAATAATATTTTAGAAGTCATACATGCATTTGTACTTCAACTTCCTCGGGCTAGGTGCACACACATATGGGTCTGGGAATGTGTGCTAATCTCACGTGTTCCCCCAACCCACAAGGCAAAACGCGATGCTCTTTTGCAGATGCAAGCGGGTGGTATTATTTCTTAATGGCACCCCCATGCATCGGAAAGCATGGCATTTTTTTGCTGTGCAAAACTGCATGGTGTCACAGCACCATGTGGTTCCATGCAGCTGCATTTTAAAAAAAAGTGTCCAGGTCCATAAAAACATAGATGAGCGAGTTTGGGGTGAAAGAACTTGACTGGCCTGACCTCAACCCAATAGAACACCTTTGGGATGAATTAGAGTGGAGACTGCGAGCCAGGTCTTCTCGTCCAACATCGGTGCCTGACCTCACAAATGCTACTTTCACACTAGGACCGCCCATGCGTTAACGTTAAAGTGCCGCTCGTTTTAGCGGTGCTTTTCGGCCGCTAGCTAGGCGCTTTTAACCCCCGCTACTGGCTGAAGAAGGGGTTAAAAGCTCCTGTGCTGCGGTGCTTCCGAAGCGCTGCCCATTCATTGGAATGGGCAGGGGCATTTTGGGAGCGCCAAAGATGCTGCTTGCAGGACTTTTTCTAACGTCCCGCAAGCGCAACGTCCCAGTGTGAAAGCACTCAGGCTTTCACATTCGGGCGCAATTTCTAGCGCTAAAACGCCTGAAAACTGCCCCAGTGCGAAAGGGGTCTAACACAGCGAGAAGGATTCCTCTATGCACCTCATTTGTATGGGAATCCGTTCGGTTTTTTCAATCAGCCCCCTGGCTGGTGGATAAGAACTGATCCATGTATTGACAGCCTAAGTACTCTTTTTTTTTTTTATTACTATTGTAGCAGATGGTTTAAGCCCAACTAGTTTGAATAAAAGGATTGTGCCGGCATGTGATACTTCTACTTTAGTGAGGACGCAGTAGTTATTTTGTCAGCTCAGCATAAAGAGAGGAGTTCCCATTTTCTGCTCAGATAAGTGTCACCATCATTTTTGGGGTTTTGATAAGAAGTCCAGCCTGAGCTCCACTGATAACAAATTTTGAGATTCTGTGTTAAATTGCACGGAGGGGGGGTGGAGTCGCAGAATACTATCTGTCCCACCCCCCAGGTCCTGCAACTTATCAGCTTGTCCATATTGCCATTGAGGTATATTCTTTTAACTGAAACTGTGAGCAAGCCTGCAGAGTAGGAGGCAGACACGTGTAGAAGAGTGCTGTATTCCTTACAAGGGTTTAGCTCTGAAAATGGAAAATTTCAAAGCCAAGGTAAATTTTAGAAATTCAGATAATTGTATATTTGTTGTATATCTTCTGTAAAATTAGTTAGGAATTAATGTTTTGGAAAGGAATCTGCAAAATACTTTCAATTTTTTAGAACTACTATCTTAACTGCAGCATGTTGTGTGTGTGTGTGTGTGTGTGTTTTTTTTTTTTTATTCAGCAGCAGCGTAAATATTAAGAAAATGTGCTATGAAATGACACATGCCATAAATATAATCTAGACTGTATAACCATGATCCTTTAACACATATCAGGGAACATGGATGGTATATAAAATCATTATCATGTACCTAATAATATGATCTTTTTATGCCCTATATTCTGTGTTCTAGTCTGACCTCCTTTTTATTTTAGGATGGTCTTGGACAGAGGGGAGATGTCATCAGAGTCGGTACAAGGAAAAGCCAGGTGAGCCTTCCTTAACTTCAGCAGACACGTTTTATTTACCACATTTTCCACATTTCATGTGTATGACAGGAACTAGTGGACCCTGGATCAATGTGTACTATATCTTTCTACAGCTAGCACGAATTCAGACTGACAGTGTGGTGGAAATGCTGAGTCAGAAGTTTGCTAATGTTCAATTTGATATTGGTGAGTGTCATGACCTGATCAATTTTTTTGCTAAGCCTTTGTCCTCACAACTATATACATTTATTTGCTTGTGTAACTAACTGTACTTGTATGAAGCTGGCCATATATGTATAGGATGTTCTTTTGTTCAGCCTGCAGGCCGAATGGAAAAAATTGAATGGAATCTTCCATCCACGCTACACAGTGCAGATGTTAATACCCCCCTGCAAGGCTATCATATTTTGACAGCTGTTTCTGCCAGCTGTCAAAATTCCTGAACAGTGCCTGCATCCGATTGGATGAATCCACCGGTCATCTGACATTTTCCACCTAGCTCCTTTCATTTATCAATCAAAGCATGTCAGGTAGAAGACTGGCCAAATTTCACTCTGTGTTGGGCCAACATAAGTCTTTACCATAGAAGAGACCTGCAAAATTTATAATTTTGTGATTTATAAACATGCTAAGGGTTTTTCAACCAGCATTCCATTGAGCTCTTCCTCCAGAGGTTTCTAGGGGTTCCTTGAGCAATTTCTGCATCTCTGATAAGTTCCCACTAACGCCACAAATTTATTTTTGCTATCTGTAAGGGGGTAATTCTTCCCACTAACCATCACACTGACCAGAAATTTTAGCAGGGGTTCCCTGAGATGGAAAAGTTATTTCAAGTGTTCTTCCATGTTGAAAAGGTTTAGAAAGGCAGATCTAGCTGTTTAATGGTCTTGTATTTTTCCATCTGCCTCAGCTTTTGCCCCATTTGTATGTCATCTCATCGTAAGAAAAATAAGCATTCCACACTTTCTTCTCCTCTGTTTTTAATGTTATTGTCACATTTTGTTTTCTAGTTGCAATGTCCACAACAGGGGATAAAATTCTGGATACTGCTTTATCAAAGGTTGGTTTTCTTATTATTTTATTTCCTCCTCCTCCTCCCTTTTTTTTTTTTACCATAGTGTCTGCAGCATGTAGTTTAGTCAGTACAGCTACTTTTTTCTGGAGAGTCTGAATTCTAGTTCCTTATATTACTGACTGCTATACATGTCACATTTCAGATAGGAGAGAAGAGCCTCTTTACGAAGGAGCTGGAGAATGCACTGGAGAGAAACGAGTAAGTGGGGTTGTTCCAAACTGAAGAGGCATGTGTTATATTTACCATAAACCTATAAAGCCTTGTGCACATTCTTGTTTTCTATACTCGTGTTTACGTGAGCACCGGTGTGTATACCTCAGTACAGCTGTGCGCAGCCTTTCATGTCCGTGGGCAGTTGTATGCAGTACCTGGGCTTTAAAAAAAAAAAAATGCACATCTTTTTTGCAGGTAAAAAATGTGCATTTATTTTTTTACTTGGAGCCTGTAAACCATTGCACCCATGAACAGCAGATTGCAAGTGCCAGGCAGGACTCCTTCAGACTTGTCAGTATATCTGTCTGCTCGTACCTCGTGTGGGCAGGCAGGTACACACCACACGGACAGGAACAGATAATGAACTACCACAGCGCTCAACAGCTCCATTGTAGTTAATTGAGAACTACAAGCTGACAGACAAAAAGCATGTTGGAACTTGTCATTTTTAAATTCACAGAACACTGTAAAAGGATGACATTGCTGGGCGGAGCTCCGCCTGGCTGCGTTTTCTTCAGATAGTGGCAGCAAGCGGGGGGAGAAAATTCCCCTGCTCACTGTCAGAACAGGGACTCGGGTGAACTTACAAAAGGTGAACTTGTCCTTTTAAGTGAAAGAGGCCGAAATGTATTTACCAGTACTGCAGAATTTGCACAAACCATAGTAGCCAGACTTTTGGATGCCTTGCACCATAAGGGGTCATGCACACTGGCAGAAAATAAAATGCCACTGCTAGGAGCGCCTGCCTATGTTTTTTTTTATGTCCATGAACTTGGCTTCATGGTATTTAATGTGGCCATGCCCATGCATTTATGTGCGTATTTGTGTACAGCATTCGGGGGCATAAAATAATTGCCCAAAGCTGTGTTTGGAAAGGTGTCTATGAGCATAATTTACATGTGTACACATGTAAACGTGCATAAATGTACTATTACTAAATGACTATTTCTAGCCAATAGAATGAGTGTACACTCATATGCTTATAAACACCATACGCACATAAATGCACACATACGTAACAGAGGCAAATTTTCTGTCAAGTTCTGGCAGAAAAAAATGCAGCATAAATGAATCCGCCTGTGTGTATGATTCCATAAAATCGGCTGCACAAATGTGCTATAATTTTATTATGATCAGGGAATTGTCTACAACACTTGCTGGTGGTAATGTTGGTGCCTGTTAAAGGAAAAGGGTTTAAGTTGCAAAAACACATAATAGATATAGTGGTTAGGTAGAAGGCAGAGAACGAAGCTCAATGCTCCATGAAGGAAGATTGTTTTTTTTTTTTTTTTTGTGCAGAGGATGTTAGTGAGAATTGCAGGAAACCTGCACTGCTAGCAATATGTAAGTTGTCAATGCACACTTCCTTTCTAAAAATTGTTAGTTGCTAGTAAGGTCACACCAACTGGTCTGTGGAGTTATTTCTAGTAATTTCCTCAACTATAAAGAAAGGTAACCTAAAAAAATAAAAGGAACAGAAGCTGTCCCACCCGATGCTCTGATCTCTCTTGCAGAGCTATGCCGGCCAAAGAATCTTCAGGATTTAACACACTTCTAGGAGGGTTGGATGCCTATTCCTCCATGGCACACTGTGGTTTCACCGTACCTCTATATCACTACTGTGTAGTCATTCCCAAAGTGGGAGCGTCTATAAAAGCTCACCTATAGAGCCACTTATATTTGCTGTATCTGCGCCCTGCCTGCCACTCTGTTCCTCTGTCAGTGACAGACGTCCCCAAACCCTGTGTTAGCTCTGTGTTCAAAATCCAGACAGAAGGGTCATTATTTTGGGGGGCTGTAAAGGCACAGTTAACATTTCCATGTTTCCTATAACAATGCAAATCTTCACTCTTTTCTCTTTGTAATTTTGCAGTTTTTGTTCTTTTCTTTTTTGTTTAGGGTTGACCTAGTGGTTCATTCACTAAAGGATTTACCAACAACATTACCTGCTGGTTTCACTGTTGGAGCCATATGCAAGTATGTTTATCCTATTCTACTTATCTAACGTGGTATAAATAATTTGTAGTTTTGTTATTTTAGTAACTAAGGCATTTCCTTTTTTGTGTCTTCAGGCGTGAGAGCCCATTTGATGCAGTTGTGTTCCATCCTAAACTTGCTGGGAATAAGTTAGAAACTTTGTCTGAAAACAGGTAAAAATCTTTGTTGTGTCACTACTTAACCACTTAAGGACCAAACCTTTTTATGAGATTTGTTGTTTACAAGTTAAAAACATTTTTTTGCTAGAAAATTACTTGGAACCCCCAAACATTATAAAAAAAAATTCTAATATGCTAGAAAATAAAATGGCGGTTGTTGCAATACTTTCTGTCACACCAAATTTGCGCAGCGGTCTTACAAGCGCACTTTTTTTGGAAAGAATACACTTTTTTTTTAATTAAAAAATAACACAACAGTAAAGATAGCCCAATTTTTATTTATATTGTGAAAGATAACGTTACGCCGAGTAAATTAAAAATCTATATAGGCGACGTTTAAAAAATTCTACAGGTTGCATGTTTTGAGTAACAGAGGAGGTCTAGGGCTAGAATTATTGCTCTCGCTCTAACGATCGCGGCGATACCTCACCTGTATTGTTTGAACACCGTTTTCATATGTGGGTGATGCTCACGTATATGTTCGCTTCTGCACTAAAATGCAGTAATAATAATTAAAAAAAAATGTCCCTTTTAAGAGCTATGGGCGGAAGTGATGTTTTGACGCCTATTCCGCCCTGCAAATGGTATGGAGACGGTGGGGGCCATCTTCCCCTCACTCGTCTCCATACCTAACAAGGGAACAGACCTGACCGCCTCACCACTGCCGTCGGCTAAAGTAAGCGACGGAGAGCGGCAGGCCCTCTCCCGCCGCCGATAAAAGTGATCTTGCGGCGAATCCGCCGCAGACACCACTATTATCAGAAATCGGACCGCCAGCTGAAGAAGAGGATACCGGGGTTATGGTAGCTAGCTGCTGCCATAACAACAATATCCCTCTTTAAACAGCTGACGTATATTGGCGTGCGGCGGTCTGGAAGTGGTAAATTGCTGCCTTTGTGCCACTAACATTTGAAGAAACCCTTTAACAATATATGAAGTATTATTACCCATAGCTACCAATAAATTAATTATTTTTTTCTAATTCTGTCTCTTCTAAACAGAATGAACGGTGAAATTTTGTTGCTTTGGTTATTTCATACCATTTCTCTTTGTTTTTATTATTTTAACCACTTCTGCCCAAGCTAATTCTGACATTTTTCACGTACATTTCAAATCTGCATTTTTATTTTTGCTAGAAAATTACTTAAAACTCCCAAAACATTTTATATATTTTCTGAAAGCAGATGCCCTGGAGAATAAAATGGTGGTTGCTGCAATTTTTTATGTCACACAATATTTGTGCAGCCGTTTAATGAATGAATCCATTATTCTGTGTCACGGATCACTAAACAATCCTAGATGGATCAAACGGAGCAGCTGCTATCTGTAAGATGTAAGAGACGCCCCAAAGTAAATAATACGTATCTGGACAGCACTATCATCAAAAAAAAATCACAATAAACAATACCTCCAAAATATACCATATGATTTCATAATTTTGCACCGGACACTTTAAATAATGGTAGTGGGAATAAAGAAGATTCTCCTTGCACAAGTGTTTTGGGATTTATCAAAGAAATTGAATTATAGCATAAGACACTTTGATCAAGTTTTATAATTGTTTGCACCATATTTACTTTTGCACAGCAAGCACAGCACATTTAAGCCTCGTACATACGATCGGATTTTCCGACGGGAATTGTGTGATGACAGCCTGGCGAAAACCCGATCGTTTTTACGCTCCATCAGACAATTGTCAGATTTTCCGCAGACAAATGTTGGGTGGCAGGCTTATCAATTTTCCGCAGACAACGGTCTGTTATCAGATTTTCTGATCGTGTGTACACAAGTCCATTAGACAATAGTCCAAATTACAAACACGCATGCTCGGAATCAATGCCCACTAAACACGACATTAGCAGAAGGTGCCCAAAGGGTGACGCTCAAGAGCTGAAATTTCATGTAGTACGTCACTACGTTCGTGTTTCTTGGCTGACAATTGTGTGCAGTTTGTATGCAAGACAAGTTCCTGGCCAATGTCCTTTGGACAAAAGTATGACGCTTTGTCTGCCGAAAATCCGATCCTGTGTACGAGGCTTTACTGATATATTGATTGCAGATTTTTATTATTTATCATGACATTTTTATGAATTGATATGATATATTTGTGTTTTGTTTATTGTGCTATATTGTTATTTGCACATTTTGGTGATATCGCTGTCCAGATATTTATTTTAAACAACCTAATGGTACCTAAAAAAATCTCCATAAGCAGCGCTTTTTTTTTTTTTAATACAATTTTATACTTCCCTGTTCTGTACAATGGTTTTTGCACAGAGCGACCTTGATCCTTGTCTCTTGTGCACAGTGTCGGATCGAGATCGGGCTCAGGTAAATATAAGGGGGGGGAGGATCTTGCAGCACAGAAGGTTTTTATCTTTTTGCAGGGAATACATTAAGACCCCTTTCACACTGAGGAGTTTTTCAGGCGTTTTTAGCGCTAAAAGCTAAATACCGCCTGAAAATCTCCTACCCTGCAGTCTCAATGTGAAAGCCTGAGGGACTTCACACTGAGGCGATGCACTGGCGGGACCGCTCCAAAAGTCCTGCTAGCATCATCTTTGGAGCGGTGAGAGGAGTGGTGTGTTTACCGCTCCTACACCGCTCCTTCCCATTGAAAGCAATGGGAAACCGCGGTAATACGCCTCTGCAGAGGCGCATTGCTGGCGGTATTAACCCTTTTTCGGCCACTAGCAGGGGTTAAAACCGCACCGCTAGCGGGCGAATACCGCCGCAATTCCGACGGTATAGCGCGGCCAAAAATAGCAGCGCTATACCGCCACCGCACCTCCCGCCCCAGTGTGAAAGGGGCCTAAAGGATAAGTTGACTTTTTAGAAAAAATAATAAATGCACGTCATTTTGCAGATAACAAAATATGTATTTTTGTACACATTGGCCCCTGTAAACATTGTTCTCGTGATTACGTAGATTGTGGGTGCAATGCCAGGATCCTGCAGATTCTAAGTACACCGTCTGCCAATACTTACGATACAGGCAGGCAGTTACTGAATTGCAGGAAGAATCAATGAAATATAAGAGTCCGCACCAGCGCCCTTACAGTTCATTAAGAACTACAAGCTGTCGGCCATGGTGGACGATGGTACTTGTAGTTCATTCATTCACAAAACTCTGAAGCCCTCCACATCCATTCTGCCTTACAATTGTGACGGCAGGTGCAGGCAGAAGATCCCCCCGCCCCCTCTCTCTCTCAGGGAGGGGGTGAGAGGTGGCAGTAGCTGAAACATATTATATGTTCTACCCTAAATATGGGTGTAACATGTTCTAAAGATGAAGTTAAAAAACCTTAAGGCTTTAGAACCATTTTAAAAGCCTTTTACAGGTTACAAATTTAGGGTTAAACATGAGCTCTGGTGCTAGAATTATTGCTCTCACTCAGTCGTTTGTGGCAACACCTCACAAGTGGAGTTTACCTGTTTACATACATACGCATTTGCACACATGGGGATGAGGGCGCTTTCATTTTTTTTTTTTTTTTAATAAGTTATTTTATTTATTTACACTGTTTATTAATTTTTTTTTGATTTACTGTAATTGTCATCACAATGGATGAACAACATCCCCTGGGATAGCATGGGCGGTCAAATAAGCAAATTTAAAATGAGTTGATGAAAATAATTTGCTTGTCTATGGTGAAAAAAAATTAATTAAATCTGAAGTTTAGATATATATGTTTATTCTGTAGAGCTTTGTGACATCACTTAACAATAATGAAATGTGCCACATTGTGCAGGCAGCTGGACCCCGGAGAAATTTTCACTGCAGGGATGCCCCATCCACTTCCTGTCTCTAAAATTTTGGTGGTTACTCACTTCAGGAAAAAGTTGTGCAGTCTCCCTCTTCCTGCATTGAGAAAGTTTCTTTCACTGTTTACATTGCCTGTAACAGGATCTTCAAATAGGGGGGAAGTTAGACGAGTCTGAATTTATATTTTTTTTCTAAAAGATGTGGTAGATAATGTGTGTAACCAAAACTAGTGTGAAACATGTTAACGTTCACATTTTTGCCGTTGTATCACCATTATGTCAGTAGATTTATGGTGTTCTAATGTCATTTTTGTAATTACAGTATAATTGGAACAAGTTCTCTTCGAAGAGCGGCTCAGTTAAAGAAATTGTACCCCTATTTAGAGTTCAAAGATATTGTATCCTTCTGTAAGTGACAGCATTTGTATCTTCATTTTAAAGGTATTCAACAGAACACAATAGTATGACATTTACATCATGTTCTTGGTGAAAAACAGCAGCATCAGCAGGCGGCAAAGAATTGGAGAACAAAATAATTTATTGTAAATAATCCTGCCACCACAATATGTGCAACTAAAGCCATGGAGGCTAAACATTCACACAAAAATATACTGTGATGTGGTTGAAGACATGTAGGAGAACTTGGCTTACATGTACATACCAGGAAGATAGGACAAACCACTGGTACATTGAGGATAGGGGACAATCATTGAACAGGTATAGTGAAGGACACAGTCTCTAAGGCTGCTTTCACACTGAGGCGCTTTGCAGGCGCTATTGCGCTAAAAATAGAGCCTGCAAAGCGCCCTGAAAGAGCCGATCCTTTCTCTCCAGTGTAAAAGCCTGAGGGCCACATCTTGGAGGCGCTGTAGGAGCAGTGAATACACCACTCCTAAAGCGCCCCTGCCCATTGAAATCAATGGGCAGCACCTCCGAACCGCCCGCAAAAGTGGCGTTTTGCGGGCACTTTTAAACCTTTTTCGGACGCTAGCGGGGGTTAAAATCGCCCCACTAGCGGACGAAAATCGTGGCAAAACAGACGGTAAAGCGCTGCTAAAAATAGCGGCACTTTGCCGCCAACTCCTGCAACGCCCCAGTGTGAAAGTACCCTTAGCGCAGTCATACCTAATGGTCAGTGCATATCAGGTGGCATTGTCCAATAATTTGGGGGTAGCAAAGTAGACACCTGAGAAAAAAAAGGGGGGATATGGGGGGGGGGGGGGGGGTTGCAGACCACGGCAGGGTTGACAGCTCCTGTAGTCAACTCCACAGTAAAAAAATAACCAATTTAGGAAAAGGATAAATATTCATCTAGTATTTGTTTCATATCATGATTTGGGGTGTCTTCCAAGCAATAGCTGTTTATGCCTAATATACAAAGGTTGGTAAAAACTCCCTTGACAATGGGAGCTGTGAACAGAACAACGTGATGTTAAAGTGGTTGTAAACACATACAGACCACTTTTACCTACAGGTAAGCCTACATTACGGCTTACCTGTAGGTACAAGAAATATCTCCTAAACCTACACAAGGTGATTCAACATTTTGGAAATCTGAAGAGTCCATTTTTTTTAAGGGGAGTAAAGAGATAATGGTGGAATCTTGGGGAAAGCTAAACAACTTGGTGTATTTGTGATTAAAAAAAACATTCAGGATATCTGTTCTTTACTTCAAGGGGTTGTAAAGGGTTTTTTGTTTTCTGGCTCTTCCTCTTCTCAAGTGCCCCCACGGAGACCTGCATTCCCTGGTGGCACTCGTTCGGGCGCTCCTGAGTCCTGCTGCTGCGTCCATTGACACAGACAGAAGGACATGGCCCCACCCCCCCGGCTCCTGTGTAACTGGCTTTGATTGACAGCAGTGGGAGCCAATGGCTCCTGTTGCTATCAATCTAGCCAATAAGGACCCGAGACAGCTTGTCCCCGTCGCTGGAACAATCGGGTTCAGATAATTAAAAGGGGAGGCTCTGGGGGGCTGCTGCACTACAAAAGGGTATTCACCGTAATGCATAGAATGCATTAAGGTGAAAAACCTTGAGGGTTTACAACCCCTTCAATAATTTTACAATGTTTCGTCTCTTTAAAAAAATACTGAAAATTCTGAAAATACTTGTTGATCCTGCAAGAATTCCAGTGTGCTTCCAGCACTGCTTCTGCTGTACAGAAATGTAAGCTGGGCTGACAGCATTTCTTTATTTTTTTGCTAATGACAGAAAACCTCCCCCTCTGTTCATCTCCATAACATAAGGCAGGACTGTCATGGATTTCCACGCAGCAGAGTCATATTGTCCGCTCACCACGTGAAATTACAATTTCAATGTATTTCTGCCAGGATCAAGAGTTTCTTTGTACTTGCAGGGCTTTTACCCACCGTAGAAAGATTTCTTCTCAATTCCTGTTGTGTCTACAAAACAGGAAGAGAAGGGGAGGGAATGGAAACCCCCACCCCCTCCTAACAGGAATTATAACCATTTGCTACCCTATCCAAAATGTGGGGGAGATTTACCTTACATACTGTATACTTTAACTGCAGCCATTGGTGTTGTTCATGCAATATGTTTTGTTCTTTACCCTTGCAATTCGTTTTCAATCCTTAACTCCATTTTTCTTAGCGAGGTAACTTAAATACACGCTTAAAAAAACTTGACGAACATGAAAATTTCAGTGCCATTGTTCTGGCAGCTGCTGGATTGTGCCGCATGGGCTGGCAGAGCCGTATTGGTCAGGTAAGAAGTGTATAGGTATATGTAGCAGTGTGTAAAGCTCTCTAGGGCTGACAACATGGAAGACTGAAAAATAACTGCATGGAAGACTGTAGCATTATGTACACATACAGTTGTGCTCATAAGTTTACATACCCTGGCCGAATTTCTGTTTTTTTGGCCATTTTTCAGAGAATATGAACGATAACACAAAAACATTTCTTTCATTGTTTGGCTGAAGCCATTTATTATCAATCAACTGTGTTTACTCTTTTTAAATCAAAATCACAACAGAAACTACCCAAATAACCCTGGTCAAAAGTTTACATACCCTGGTGAAGTTGACACAAAGGGGTTTTGAATGTTTTTTTTTTTTTTTTTTTTTTTTTTTAAAGGTAACCATCCTCACCTGTTATCTGTGTGCTTGTAATTAGTGTGTGTGTGTGTGTATAAAAAGTCAATGAGTTTCTGGACTCCTGACAAGACCGTTGCATCTTTCATCCAGTGCTGCACTGACGTTTCTGGATTCTGAGTCATGGGGAAAGCGAAAGGATCCTTCGGGAAAAGGTACTTGAACTGTAAAAAACAGAAAAGGGATATAAAAAGATATCCAAAGACTTGAGAATGCCAATCAGCAGTGTTCAATCTCTAATCAAGAAGTGGAAAATGAAGGGTTCTGTTGAAACCAAACCACGGTCAGGTAGACCAACTAAAATTTCAGCCACAACTGCCAGGAAAATTGTTCGGGATGCAAAGAAAAACCCACAAAAAACTTCAGGTGAAATGCAGGACTCTCTGAAAACATGTGGTATGGCTTTTTCAAGATGCACAATAAGGAGGCACTTGAAGAAAGATGGGCTGCATGGTCGAGTCGCCAGAAGAAAGCCATTACTACGCAAATGCCACAAAGTATCCCGCTTGCAATACGCCAAACAGCACAGAGACAAGCCTCAAATATTCTAGCACAAAGTCATTTGGAGTGATGCGACCAAAATTGAGCTTTTTGGCCACAACTATAAACACTTCATTTGGAGAGAAGTCAACAAGGCCTATGATGAAAGGTACACCATTCTTACTGTGAAACACGGAGGTGGATCACTGATGTTTTGGGGATGTGTGAGCTACAAAGGCACAAGAAATTTTGTCAAAATTGATGAATGCAGTATGTTATCAAAAAACACTGGGGGAACATTTTGCATTCATCAGCCAGGAATCTGCTCATGGGATGTACTTGGACATTCCAACATGACAATGATCCAAAACACAAGGCCAAGTCGACCTGTCATTGGCTACAGCAGAATAAAGTGAAGGTTCTGGAGGGGCCATCTGAGTCTCCTGATCTCAGTATCATTGAGCCACTCTGGGGAGATCTCAAACGTGCAGTTCATGCAAGACAGCCAAAGAATTTACAGGAACTGGAGGCTTTTTTCCAAGAGGAATGGGCAGCTTTACCATGTGAGAAGATAAAGAGCCTCATCCACAAATACCACAAAAGATTCCAAGCTGTCATTGATGGTAAAGGGGACAATACACGGTATTAAGAACTGGGGTATGTAAACTTTTGACCAGGGTCATTTGGGTAGTTTCTGTTGTGATTATGATTTAAAAAGAGTAAACACGGTTGATTGTTAGTGTTTGGTTGAAGCCATTTATTATCAATGCGTGAAAAAAGTTTGTGTTATCATTCATATTCTCTGAAAAATGGGCAAGAAATCAAATTCTGTAAATTTATGAGCACAACTGTATAAAGCGCTGCGTAAACTGTTGGCGCTATATAAATCCTGTCCTGGCTTCTCCCCCCCACCAAGTGCCCCATAGGAAGCCGCTTCCTAGGGGGGCACTTGTGAATGCTCAATTCCGAGCCAGGTTGTTTGCGTCTATTCAAACACACATAGCCTGGCTCGCCCCGCTTTCTCTGCTCACAGGTTTTGATTGACAGCAGCAGGAGTCAATGACTCCCGCTGCTCTCAGCCAAGCATGTGAGTGCTGGGAAGAAGGGGGAAGAGCTGCTGTAGACATGCACAGCGATGGATCAGGCTCAGGTAAGTATTTGGAATGGGGCGTGGGCTGCAGGGGAGTTACTCTAAAAAGTTTTTTTTACCTTAATGCGGAGAATGCTTTAAGGTAAAAGACCTTTTACCTTCACAACCACTTTAAAAGTGTCAGTGAAGGGTCCTGTTTATCCAGGTCAAGGTATGGTTTGTAGACGTTCATCACATCAACTAGATTTGTTGTGTAATGTTAAATACATCTCGCAGCTCATCCAAAGCAAAGGCAGGGCAGCGCTGGGTATGCATGCGGCGGCCATTTTTGCTGTGCCAACACCCACCCCAATCTCCCCCTTTTTGCCCCCCTACACAGCACACACAGGCAGTCAGCACAGTGACGTAAGCCTGTGGTTTTAGCACATTCCCCCTCACCTTGCTTCCATGAGTGCCACCTAAGGTATCAGCCTCATGGGTGTCGCAACCTTGTCTGAAACATCTTCAACATTGGGGAACAAGTTCAGCTGAATGTCACTAACACTAGCTAATTTAAAAAAAAAAAAAAAAAATTTCATTTATTTAAAAAAAAAATTCTATGTATAGTTTGATGATGAAAGTAGCCAAATTTTCATTTGCATGTGTAGCCTCTGCTTCCTAGGTATGCCCTTGTGCTTCTCACTGCAAGCCTAACTGACAGTGTTTGACTTTTTTTAAAGCAATTGCCTCACTGTAGTTGCTTGCTAGTGACATACCCCCAAGATAATGTTGAAAAATCTTTTTTGTGCAAAAAAATTAAACTTACCATCAACATTTGAAATGTTCAGTACCATTCAGCTATATGACCTAATAACTATAAATGGCACATAAAGTGACAATATTGCTTGTTTTTCTGGAGTTTTATATAGCCCATTATGGGCTTGTTTTTAGACTTGGGGTTGGGGGTCATCAAAAACATGTGGTTGAGTAAGTTTTTAGTGCCCCCACCCCTCAAAGGTGCAAAGGCAGCAAATGGGGGTGTTTACATACCATGGACGCAATGAAAAAATGATCTGTCATGTTGCGCTCAGCGGGCAACAAGCCTGCCAAAACGCATCCTATGCAAGTGAAAAGGGAAGCCCAGCAACACATGGTTGCAGTGTGTTAGTGCAGCAATAATGGGATTAAAACAGATGGTGAGGAAGCATCACATTGCCTCTTCCTTGCCTGTCAAATGAAAAGTGATCCAAACCCAGATCTTTTTTTCAGAGGAGCGGCAGTTTAGACACAGGTCTAAACCTTGCCCAGTGTTTCTCAACTCCAGTCCTCAAGGTGCCCCAACAGGTCATGTTTTCAGGCTTTCCATTATTTTACACAGGTCATTTGATCAGTTTCACTGCCTTAGTAAATACCACAGCCGTTTCATCTGAGGGAAATCCTGAAAACATGACTGGGCATCTTGAGGACTGGAGTTGAGAAACACTGACCTAGCCTATGAGAATGGGCATAGTCAGTCAGATATCTGGCTAAGAACAGTAGGCAGTAAGACATCATCTTGTATTCAAACCAGTTGCTGCTCTATCAGGACCTGTTATGGTTGTATCTGCCGCAGAGGCAATGGATATTAGCAGAATGTGTACTGAACATGGACATGCATTCCTTCCCTTTTATTCCAGCTGAACAATGGAGGCATTTATGGGGGAAGGAATGACTGACCACTCTCCTTCAGCACCACAAGTACAGAGGAGGCAGTGGTTGTTTAAATAAAAGAGCATTGTCGCCTGTTCTTCGGGAGAGGAGATGTATGTTTTTGGTAGAATCGCCGGGTATGGTTTGTTGAATTTGAAGTCACACAGGCAGGGGAGGACTGACGGCCTTAGGCCTGGGGGGCAAGTCCAGTCAAGTGGCCCATTGAACCGCCGAATCAGCTCACCATCCATGGCCCACCTGGGTTTCAATGCAGCCTCACCAGTGCCCATCAGTGCAGCCAACTCCAGTGCCCATCAATGCAGCCTGATCACTGGGGCAGGTTACAAGGGGTGTATGGGGGGGAGATGGGGGGTCAGCTAGGGGTGTCAGGGTCTCTCACCTCAGCGTTCTCAGCTCAGCAGGTCCTTGCACGCCACGGTTTCCTGGGGGGGGGGGGTAACGCTCCTGATCCTGGGATCAAGTTGCAGCCAGCACCCAGCCCTGCATTCCGACTCCCTGGCACGCCCTGCCTCTGCCTGCTTCCAAGAATCCGGTCCCAGGGAGTTGTAGTTTCCTCTGCGCTGCTGTGTTTTCCACCCACCAGAAGCTTGAGTACGAACTACAACTCCCGGAATGCAACAGCTAGTGGTCGGCCGCCATGGCCATGCCTCCGGCCCTAATTGCTAGACCAGAATAAAAAAGAAAATGGTAGCGGGCAGTGGCTGCCGGCCATTTTGAACATAAGTTAGGGTGGCCTGGGAGGCAATTGCCACCCTGGCCCAGCCCTCCCTTGCACAGAGGGAAAGCGCACAGCCCATTGTGTGTGCATGTTCTGTAAGATATGTTTTTGTTTCTGCCCATAGATAGACTTTAAGCCCAATGGGGATACACAGTACTTGACAGCTGCTCAGCCTGTTTAAATGTCTTCTCTCTTCTCTTAGATCCTTTCTCCTGAAGAGTGCCTCTATGCAGTGGGTCAGGTAAGCTTCTGCAGACAGTCTCTTACTTTTTAGCCTTTTTAAATAGAAATTTGTTTATTTTGTCATGCAGGTATATAAGGTGTAGTAATCCTGTACCTTTCTCTGTAGGGAGCTTTGGCTGTGGAGGTTAGAGCCAAAGACCAGCATATCTTAAACATGGTGTCTGCCCTTCAGGATCCTCTGACTGTTTTACGCTGTATAGCTGAAAGGTCTTTCATGAGGCGACTGGTAAGTTGCACACAATAAAGGATAACATAACTGAAAACCAAAAAGTCATGTATTTGCAGCTTTCCAGCACTTAGATGTGGTGGCTGCATTATTTTTTATTTTTTAAAGGCTAAGAACATTTTCATTAAGTACAGAAAACCCTAGTTAATTTATGGCAGAAATGCAGTGTCCTTGTCACTTCCCATAGATGAAAGGAAGGCAAAATCATTATCTTTAGTAGTTTACACAATCTCCCCACCTCCATGTAATGGAGATAAACAAAAGGCAGGTAAGAATAAAGCGGTTGTATACCCAAAAATATTACATGCACCTACAGGTAAGCCTACATTAAGGCTTACCTGTAGGTGCTTGCAATATCTCCGAGACCTACACGGTCTCGGAGATATTTGCAAAAAAGACTGTACCGATATCTAGGGCGCATGCTCGCCATAGATAACGACACAGGCGCACTGAGCGCGGCGGCTCTTGAATGGGAGCCTGCCGGACACTGCCGTAATTCGCGCATGCGTGGGGATAGTGCCGTTGCTCGCGCATGCGCAGGAGTGACGTCATCGCCGCTTCGGTCAATCACAGCGCCGGAGCGACGATACCCGGAAGTCACTCCGGGTATCGTGAGGGAGGACGTGTCCGAGGACCGCTGCGGGGGCTTCGATCTAAGGTAAATGATTAATAATGAGCTAGTATGCTAGTCATACTAGCTCATTATGCCTTTGCCTTGCAGGTTGAAAAAAAAAAAAAATAAGTTTTGCGGTATACAACCGCTTTAACCAGTTAAGGACCGGCTCCTGTACATTTACATCGGCAGAATGGCACGGCTGGGCAAAGTAACATGTGTATATATACACGTTACTTTGAAATTCCTGCCGGCGGCACGCACGCGCGCCACTGCCGCAAGCTCCGTGACCGTGCTAGCGGAACCCGAGGACTCGATGTCTGCCGGTGTCCCGCGATCGGGTCACAGAGCTGCAGAACGGGGTGGGGCAAGTGTTAAACAAGCATCTCCCCGTTCTGCCTAGTGACCCTGTCACTGATCGTCTGTTCCCACTTATTGGGGACAGCGATCAGTGACGTGCCACTCGTAGCCACTTCCCCTAACAGTAAGAACCACTCCCTAGGACACACTTAACCCCTTCAGCTCCCCCTACAGGTTAACCCCTTCACTGCCAGTGTAATTTTCACAGTAATCAGTGCATATTTATAGCACTGATCGCTGTAAAAATGACAATGGTCCCAAAAATTTGTCAAAAGTGCTCTGTGTCCGCCATAAAGTCGCAGTCACGATAAAAATCGCTGATCGCCACCATTACTAGTAAAAAATAAAGAAATAATAAAAATGCCATAAAACTCTCCCCTATTTTGTAGACGCTATAACTTTTGCGCAAACCAATCAATATACGCTTATTGCGATTTTTATTTAATTTTTTTACCAAAAATATGTAGAAGAATACGTATCGGCCTAAACTGGAATTTTTTTTTTTTTTTTTTATAGATTTTTTTTGGGATATTTATTAGAGCAAAAAGTAAAAAATGTATTTTTTTTTTCAAAATTGTCGCTCTTATTTTTGTTTATAGCGCAAAAAATAAAAAACCACAGAGGTGATCAAATACCAGCAAAAGAAAGCTCTATTTGTGGGAAAAAAAGGATGACAATTTTGTTTGGGAGCCACATCGCACGACCGCGCAATTGTCAAAGCGACGCAGTGCCGAATCACAAAAAATGCTCTGGTCAGCGAAATGGTCAGGGGCTGAAGTGGTTAAAAGTCCAGCATGGGTGACAACCATGGCTCCCTCCATAGATCTAGTGGAGTAAGTGAGCGTAGACACCCAGAGACAGGAAGTTTGTTATTCACAGGATTACAAGGTAAAAAAGGGGGAAAAAACCACGACAAATGCAGCTGCCTTTGCCTTTTCCAAGGCAGGGGTCTCCAAAGTACAGTCCACTGGCCGCAGCCGGCCCACTAGGATGTTTTTCCAGCCTGCAACTAGAGTTCTCAGACTCCCTGCAGGGACCGTCTCAAGCTTTGTGGGGTTGTGGCGTTGCATTTGACAGCCTACACTCCCGGCGCCTCTGGTTCTGCCTGCCACCACCAACATTCTAGCCATCAATAAAGTCCTTCAGTGCAGGCCTGCTGCATCTCCTGGCTCCCGCCTTGCTGTTAAGATCAATGTCCTTTAGTGCTGTAATTTCGCATACAGCGTGCCTGTGTAAAAGTGCTAATGTGCGGGGAAACTGATGGGGACAAAACAAATGTCCAGGGGGGGGAAACACACAATTGTAGGAGGAGGGGTGGGTAGTGGCGCATTGAAGCAGTAGGCTCTTTAATGTGTGCTGAAGTCAAAGCGAGTGTAAATGAGCCCTTTGTGAAAAGTTTCAGAGACCATATTAGCTTACCTTAGATTAGAGGCCCCTGATTGAAGGTAAGCTATACAATGTGACCTCGGATTGTGAGTAACGCGGTTAACGAGCGTTCTTAAAATCCTGACTCGGTTTGCGAGTGTTGTCTCGCAATCAAGTAGGATTCAGGCCTCTGCGGTGTGCAGTACCGCATTTGGCCTGAGGTGCGGGGGTGCCGGTGACCCTCAGAGCCGTTCGGAAATACTCCGTTCCCGACTGCATCCGAACGGTATCCAAGTATTTCCGGGTCTCTCCAGCGCCCCCCCCCCACCTCTGGCCACATGCAGTATTGCATGCAATAGAAGTAAATGCAGAACAAATTCTCTTCATTTCCATTGACTTCTATGGGGAAACTCGCTTTGATATGTGAGTGTTTTTTGGATTACAAGCATTCTCCTGGAATGGATTATGCTCGTAATCCAAGGTTCCACTGTAATGTATTTTTGTGTGTTGGGGTTTAGATATGCTTTAAACAAAGTGTATGTCAGTCACCTGCAGAACAGAAACGAAGTTGCTCGGATAAATTGCAACCTTTGTTTCACTTCTTTGGAGTTCTAGCTTTTCTAGAGTGTATTCCTATCTTTATTATTCTCAGTGCAATTCTCACTCCTCTTATTATACTTGTGTTATGGATTTGTATCAATGACGGAGACTGTTGTACCGGATTGTGGTCATTCACTATTTTTCACTCCAGATTGAAGGAGGCTTTAGTTTTACTGACCGGAAAATAGTAATTCTTCAGTTATTAAACCATAATATTCTAACTATGAAAAAACTACATACATATTTGGTATTCATGTAGCTGAAAGAATTTGAGCGTTAGATTTTATGTTTAAAGCGGTTGTATATCCAAATTTTACACTTTTACCTACAGGTAAGCCTATAATGAGGCTTACCTGTAGGTAAAATTAATATCTCCTAAACCTGTACGGTTTAGGAGATATTCCCTATGCATGCAGCCGCTGACGTCAGTGGCGCATGTGCTCTGAATGCCCCAGCTTAAGGGCCGGCAGCGTTGCCGGACCTTGCCAGGAAGAAAACTCCTCATGCGCGGGAGTGACGTCATCGCGCTCCGGCCACTCACAGCGCCGGAGCCGCGAACCCGGAAGACACGCCGAGGGCAAGATGTCAGCTCCCTCGACGTGGACCGGGCTCCGATACGGGGGCTTCGTTCTGGGTTAAGTATTTCATAATGAGCTAGTATGAGTAAATCCCAGACAAAATTCCCAGCTCAACTCACCAACCAGTCTGCTTTCCAACCAAATTAGCCTGTCCAACATTCTGCATTAATGGGTTTAGTTAGCCCACATTTGCAAATGCGTGCGTAAGCTGGCAGGCCTCTTCACGGCACACTGTGTATTACTTGCCGTCCTAATGGCCTGTACACACGATCCGAATATCGGATGAAAAGGGTCGTCCGAGGAAGAATCAAACGATTTTCGGATCGTGTGTAGACTACTTTCGAGAGCCGATCACCACAGTTCATCCGATATTATTAGATCGGACAAGCATGAAAATTTTCCTCGTACGATACCAGATCGTTTAGTCAGTACAGTTGTTGTCCGAAAATGCAATACATTACAACACATGACATCACTTCTGATTTTTTTTTTTGTTCTGTCGTACGAGAATTTTCATGACTATTACCCTATTTCTACTTGCGAATATTAAGCGAAACAAGTCATACGATCTGTCGTACGATATTCGGATCGTGTGTACGGGTTATAACACTACTAAATTTATGAGCATCCCCACAGTGGGAGCACATGCATTCTAATAGATAGATAAGGGGCAGGTCGGGCTGGAGATAGCCCAGTCCTCCTTAAAGGCACAGAGGCACATTGGACACCCAGCACATAGCACAATGGCAGCAAAGGTGCCCAGTGTGTCCCCTGACCAAAAGAGTAAATCCCACCTTTGATAGAAATGGTGTCTCCAAGATCTCTCCTATACTCCAGTTCTGAGGACACTGATGCTGGTCAGCAGGACAGATCAGGAGAGTAAATTTCCCCAATAGGAACACGGCAGTAAAAACCTGACAGGGGTTAAAACCCTTCCTTATTACACAAAAATTAGAAATAACTTTTATGGTTGAAAACATAGGAAACTTAAAAAATCAAAAAATGCAGAAAGCGGACTTCTTGGCATGCAAAATATCAAAGAAATATAATTCGTATTTAGATCAAGATACATTCTTTTCTTACAGGAGGGCGGTTGCAGTGTGCCTGTAGCTGTGAATACAGTTCTACAAGACTCCCAGGTAATGATCTGGATTCATGAGTGGGGAATCAGAATCCTGACTCTCCCTTGTTTTGTTTCAGATTTATGGTTTTATATTTTTTGCTGTTTGATCAGATACTTTGTAAACGTTTTTGTATCTAAAAAAAAAATTTTGTTCCACAGCTGTATTTAACTGGAGCGGTCTACAGCCTTGATGGTTCAGAATGCCTTAAAGAGACAATGCAGACATGTGTTGTTTTCCCAAATGAGGTGAGGGCATGAATAAACAGGTTTACTGGTACCCTAAAATGAATAAAATATACACAAACAAGGACTACACATAAGAAAATTTCAGTCAATGCAAAAAAAGAATCACCACATTTATGATAAAAAGGATTATTTGGAATGTGTAAATTCAAAAAAATAAAATAAAAAATAGAATTTTTGCTAGCACATGATTGGAGAATTAAAATAAACACAGCTTCCTCTTATTTCCTAGACTTAAGCCTCGTACACACGATCGGGTTTTGCAACGAGAATTGTGTGTTGACCGAAAATCCGACCGTTTGTGCGCTCCATCGGACAAATGTTATCGGATTTTCCACGGACAAATGTTGGATGGCAGACTTTAAAAAAAATTGTGGACAACGTTCTGTTGTCGGATTTTCCGATCATGTGTACACAAGGCCGTCTGACAAAAGCCCAACGTACAAACACAAATTTTTGGAATCAATGCTCACCAAACATGACATTAGCAGAAGGTGCCCAAAGGGTGGTTTAGTACGTCTAGTACATCACTACGTTCATGTTTGTTGGCCGACAATTGTGTGCCGTTTGTATGCAAGACAAAATCCAGGCACACGCCCTTCGGACAAAAGTCTGACGCTTTGTCTGCGGAAATTCCGATTGTGTGTACGAGGCTTTAGTCAATATTCACTTTGCTAAGTGAACAGTTTATATCAGCCATTCTCAACCAGGGTTCCTCTATGGGTTCATTGCACTGTGGATGATTTACCTCCTGCTTGACAGTGCCTACATAGTTCCAGACCCAATGCCACTTGGCAGAGTTAGCTGCCTGACACCAATGGCAATGATTGCATTTGTCCCACTGACCCTCAATGAATTGCTTTAAGTAGGGGTTCCCTGAGACCTAATAATTAATTGATTGAAGGGTTTCTCTGGGCTAAAAAGGTGGAGAAAGGCTGGTTGGTGTTTCATAAATTAACCCCATTCACATTTACCAGCATTGGACTTTTTTTTCCCCTAAGACCCCTTTCACAGGGGCCTGCAAAACTGGACCTGTTTCTCCAGTGTGAAAGCCCGAGGGCTTTCACACTGGAGCAGTGCGCTAGCAGGACCGCTCCAAAAGTCCTGCTAGCCGCATCTTTGGAGCTCCTTCACCACTCCTGCCCATTGAAATCAATGGGACACCGTGGCTATACCGCCCTCAATGCGCTGCGGGCCGTTTTAACCCTTTTTCGAATGCTAGCGGGGGATAAAACCGCACCGCTAGCGGCTGAATACCGCCGCAATTCCGACGCAACCGCAAACTGCACCTCCCGCTCCAGTGTGTAACGGCCTTAAGCTGAGAATGAGATACAAATCTAAAAGAGAAAAGGAAGATAGAGCTCCACCTTCTGGCTGAACAGAAAACATTTTTGTCCTGATGATAATATATAGAATTTTGTACCACCACAAAAATTTTCTTATAACGGAATTTCTTATTCACTGTAAACAACTAAGCCATTGTTTAAATTGTCATTAGATGTTCTGTTATCCCAATATAAAACCTGTTTTTTTTATTGGAAAACGCTGCTTTCATGTTCTTGTTTTTAGTCAAGGAAGTCACAGCTATTTTATATTTGAAAATTTCTCTTGTAAGTAATCTTAATGAGGCATAAGAGGGTTCTCTGAGCTGGTGAGGAAGAAGTGTTTATTTTCAAGGGTGCAGACAAAATGTAGAATGCAAAAATTCAGGGTAGGAACCTTTTTTCAAAGTCGCTGCAACTTGAGTCACAACGATTTCAAGGGTTCCATTGCTGGCAATGGGGTCTGACTTGTTATCACAGGATAAATCGCACTGGTGTGAACCAGGTCTAAATGTGTTTTTAATACAAGTTGACTTATTTTTCTTTTAATATAAAATGCTTACAAAGCTCAGTGATAAAAGTAAGCATATACTACCAATTATTATGTACAGTAGTGACTACTGACTAAACCACGCATGTATGTTTCACTTACAGGAAGGCGAATGTCCAGATGATGATGTCCAACATGTGGGTATCACAGCACTTGGAGTATCTCATAAAGCTCTGAAAGCTGCTGAAAATTTAGGAGCAGATCTAGCGAACCTGTTACTAAGCAAAGGGGCCAAAGAGATCCTAACTGTGGCCAGACAGCTAAATGATGCCAGATAATAGTATATCACTACAGTTCAAGAATTTATGCCTCTTCAATTTTGGGACATGGACATCCTTAAGACATTGTCTGCTCTGTTCTTCTACATCCTCATTTTTTGGCATGCAACCCTGCTTTGAGAATGAGGAGGCTTTGGGCTGGTATCTGTAGACTTCATCTAGAACTGGATTACTATTAGGCCCCTTTGGAATTCTCCAGACTGTGATACCAGAGCAGAGGCTGAGGTTTTTGAGGTGTCAAGATTGTCTTAAGGCAAAAAATATTTTTGTTCACTGTAGAAATATCTTATTTAATTATTTTGATAAAGAAGAATGTTTTGGTCGAGCAGTGGTGTTCTTTTAAAAGTGTGCTGCTACTGAGTGCTCCTAATATGAAATTGTCCTCAGGAAAGATTAAATGAACAGGGATGCAGAGAACAGCAATCACCATATGTTGCCTGTCCTCCCCTCCACCCCTGTATTGTGGGTGCTCTTGGTGACCATTACAAAAGGATTGCATTGCACCATGGGATGTGGAGGGTCTTCTAAAGCACTGCATTGAAGAAAGGTTTGTAGTTCTTTACAGCCCACATCCCAGAGTACTCTGGAGCACCATTTACACAGACCAGAAAGATATGCAAGGGCACCATATGGTACTTGCTGTTCCATGCTAATACTAGTTTTTGTCATTTTTCCTCAGGACAAGTTCACTTTACGCACATTTCTTCGAATTAGTAATGCATATTTTTATTTTGATCAGTTATTAAAGATGAATTCCCAGTATAGATATTTTCATATAGTTATATGTAAACCTGGACCAATCTCACTATATATACGCATATTTCATACCTGACTGATCAATGTACTAGGCACCTCTACTACAGTGACCTCCACTAGCTTCTGTTCCTGTGCTGAGCAGCTGTCCTGCTACTTGAGCATAGGCTATCCACCCAGCATGGCACCATTCAGAGAATGCTTTGCATTTCTCAATGAATGCAAAGCATTCTGTGCTGGGTGAGGTGGAGATTGTGGTGCCATCGCTCCGCCTCTCAAACTTGTCCAATCAGAGAATGCTTTACACTCATTGAGGAAATAGTGCCGGTGCTGAGTGAGCAACCTTCTGTGTCAATAAGCAGTAGGGCAGTTGCTTAGTACAGGACCCGGAAGCTAGCGGTGCTGACTACAATGATTTCCAGCTTCCAGGTGGATCGGCTAGGTATGGTAGACGCTGGACCAATGTAAGTATGTAAAAAGTGCCATACATGGAATTCAGCTTTAAACTGTATCTCGGATGTATAAGACCACTTGAATCACAGAAGCTGATGACTTTTTATACCAGCTATTTCATGTAGGTTTTTAGCTTACAAACTCAAAACCACTAACCACACGGAGAATGTGTATTCAAATATAGGGTTCATACATGTGGTAGTATTTTTTTGTTGCCTTTATGCCTACTGTTCACTGGACCCCTATAAAGGAAGTGCCGACAATGTAGATAAGTACTCTGAGTTCACTGTGTGCTTTTTCTGTAGTAAAGTCCAGCTTTAGCTATTTATTTATTTTTGGTGGGGGGGGTTTTAAATAGACTTGGAAATAATACATACACCTGTAAAGTTTTTATTGCTGTCTGAGATGCTATAAACGAAATCTAGCCTCACTTCCTATCCATGTGATATCAGAACAAGAAATAAGAGGGACGACTGTCACTGAGACAGGAATACCCTGACAGAGGTTTTAAAGGGGTTGTAAACCTTGGTGTCTTTTTCACCTTAATGCGTCCTATGCATTAAGCTAAAAAAAACACCTTGCTGTGTCCGGCCCCCCAAGCCCCGTTTTACTTACCTGAGCCCCGAATTTCCAAGGGCGCGATCCTGCGTCGTTCTCTCCATGGCCAATCGGCTCCTCATTGGATAGATTGATAGCAGCGCAGCCATTGGCTCCCGCTGCTGTTAATCAAATCCAATGACGCCGAGTGCATAACACGGGAGCGCGCCCGCAAGGTAACCCCCTCTGGAGAGAGTTCCCAGAGAGGGTTAGCTCTTGCGGGGAGGAGCCGCTGTGGGACCCCAGAAGAGGACGATCGGGGCCACTCTGTGCATGTTTGTTATTTTTTTTATTTTTTTCAAACGAACCTATAGTATCACTTTAACCCTTTCCCTATTTACTGACAAAGTGCTTTGATGCAGACTACATCCCCACAACAAAAGTCAGGGGACCCCCCCCCCAATGGAGACAAAGACTACAAATAAACCTGACGGAGGTTTTATTTATTCCTTACTGTGTCCAAAGTAAAAAAACATCCTATGTTCTTTTCAGTGAGCATTGAATGCAGTTCAAACGCATTGCATACGTGTACAGATGTCCCATATGTATGAGCCCTGTGTTAAAATTTATTTACACATTCAAATTTTTATTTTTATTTTTTTACAGTTTTCTAAGCTAAATGAAGTATGTTAGATGAGCTATGATTATGGAGCCTTGATGTAATAAATATTTTGTCATGCAAATTTCTATAATTGTAATTGACAGAGAAAAGCAAACTATGTGGCTTTGTAGTAAATTTCTAATAAATAATTCAGAATTCCCCAGACTACATTATTTTACATTTTGTTATTTATTCTAAGAGAAGCTAGCCATTCATTGTCACCGAGACCCTCCCCATGCCCTTTATCAATCTAGTTGTCCACCTTTTGAACAACTTCTTGAATGTCCCAAAAAAAAAAAAACCTCTTTAAAATGTGCCCACTCTAAGGCTCGATTCACACTAATGCGTTTTTTTTATGCATTTTGCAGAAATGCAGGGATATTTTTTAACATAGGTTCCTATGGAACATGTTCACATCAATGCTTTTTTGTGCCTCTGCGTTTTTGGAAAGGGTCGGGGACTTTTTTTCCAGCAAAAAGCAGTGTTTTGCATGTAATAGAATTCAATGGACCCGCATCCAAAACGCAAGTACCGAGATTTTGCCACGATTCGCGTTTTGCGGTTTTTGTTGTTTCTTTTTTTTTTACACTGTATATAGCTGGTTGCTAAGGTGGGGGGCCGGGAAGCCGGCCGTCGCGTCCTTAACAACCGATGAGTCATCAGTTGTCAGCGGGCTTCCCGCTGAATGTAAAAAAAAAAGAATGGCCGGCTAAAAAAAAAAAAATTGAGAAAAAGAACAGCGCGGGTCCCCCCCCCAGGTCCATACCAGACCCTTGGGTCTAGTATGGATTCGGAGGGAACCCCCCACGCCAAAAAAAAAAAAATGGCGCGGGGGGTCCCCCCAAATTCCACACCAGACCCTTATCCGAGCATGCAGCCTGGCAGGTCAGGGAAGGGAGGAGACGAACGAGCGCCCCCCCCCTCCTGAACCATACCAGGTCGCATGCCCTCAACATGGGGGGATGGTTGCTTGGGACAAGGGCCTCTTCCCGACAACCCTTGCCCAGTGGTTATCGGGGTCTGCGGGTGGAGAGGGCTTATCGGAATCTGGAAGCCCTCTTTAAAAAGGGGGCCCCAGATCCCGCCCCCCCATGTGAATGAGTATGGGGTACATTGTACCCCTACCCATTTACTAAAAAAAAAGGTAGTGTAGTGTTAATAAATACAGAACTGTTTTTGACAAGTCCTTTTTTTTTTTTTTTTTTTAAATCTCCGCTTCTTTCTCCATCTTCTCCCGCATCTTCATCCTCCGGTCTTCTCCTCCCCCTACTTCTTCTTCCGCTGTTCTTCTGTCTTCTTTGTCCGGTGATCCTCTTCCTCTGCCGCCGCTCATCCACCGATGCTGAGTCCTGCTGATCTGTCGGCGCCGATGTCCTGCATTACTTAAATAATGGCTGGGGCGTGGCAATCGGATTACGTCATCCGGTGGCCACGCCCCCTTGTGACGTCACGGACCCATCATGCCTCAGGTGGTGACGTCACAAGACGTCGTGGCTCGATTGCCACGCCCCCACTGGTATTTATCGAGCCACGACCTCTTGTGACGTCACCGGATGACGTAATCCGATTGCCACGGCTCATTATTTAAGTAATGCAGGACATCGGCGCCGACAGATCAGCAGGACTCAGCATCGGTGGAGGAGCGGCGGCAGAGGAAGAAGAACACCGGACAAAGAAGACAAGAACAGCGAAAGAAAAAGCAAGGGGGAGGAGAAGACCGGAGGATGAAGATGCGTAGGAAGATGGAGAAAGAAGCAGAGAAGAAGATTTTTAATAAAAGACTTGTCAAAAACTGTTTACTGTATTTATTAACACTACACTACTTTTTTTTTGGGTGAATGGGTAGGGGTACAATGTACCCCATACTCTTTCACATAGGGGGGGCGGGATCTGGGGGCCCCCTTGTTTAAAGGGGGCTTCCAGATTCCGATAAACCCCCCCGCCCGCAGACCCCGACAACCACCGGGCAAGGGTTGTCGGGAAGAGGCCCTTTTCCCCATCAACATGGGGGCAAGGTGCTTTGGGGTGGGGGGGGCGCAGAGCCCCCCTGACTCAAAGTACCCATCCCCCCCGTATTGAGGGCATGTGGCCTAATATAGTTCACGAGGGGGGCTTGCTCGTCCCCTCCCTTTCCTGACCTGCCGGGCTGCATGCTCGGATAAGGGTCTGTTATGGATTTTGGGGGGACCCCCCCACGCCATTTTTTTTATTTTGGTGTGGGGAGGGCCCCTCTGAATCCATACTAGACCCAAGGGCCTGGTATGGACCTGGGGGGGGGGGGAACCCCACGCTGGTTTTTATTTCTTGTTTATTTTTGAGCTGTAAATTATTATTTTTTTTTACATTCAGCGGGAAGCCCGCTGATGACTCATCGGTTGTTAGGGACGCGGCGGCCGGCTTCCTGGCCCCCACCTTAGCAACCAGCTATATATATATAGTGTTAAAAAAATATTTAAAAAAGCAAATCGTGGTAAAAAAGCACTGCAGAAATGCTCAAAAGCAACATGCATAGGTGTAAATTGAGCCTTATATGTATCTCATCGTTTGAGAGGTGTCCTTTTTTATTTTTTTTTAACAGAATTGACACCTACTTGCATCTTCTTTAAAGAAATATTATAATAGCTTGGGAAAGTATATCATTTTGATAGGGTCAGGGGAATAAACAGTTTGGCATAGATCACACCCAAAGAAAAGAATAGCTGGATTACAAGAATGGATCTACACAGGTCCTCAATTAAAAAGGGAATTTTGCACCAGATGCAACAACATACCCATCACACAAAGAGGAATGGGAATGTAAATTCATAAACCAATTTAAATGCTGGACTGTGGCCCACATAAGGGCAGAAAATATCACTATGATTTCAATTCATGTTAATAACGCTAAAAGGAATCTTTTTTTTTTTTTCCCCCCCACTTCAAGTCTATGATAAAAAGGCAGATGGACATTCCAAAAAGACTTCAATTACCAGCTCAGACTTATGTGAAATGTGCCAGGTCTTCTTATCTATAACATGTCCGATCACCCACCAACACTTCTAATTCCTGATCATTATTTTGAAATCTCAATCTATTACTATTCATGGATGTTACTGAGAAAACATTTGTATTTCATTATATCACTTTGTATAAATGTGTTTTCAGACCCAGTATTGTATATTGCATGGCAAATTAACCTGCCACGAGAGGAATGCTGCCATTGCAATATGTTGACTAACTGGCTTCACTCTTTGAATTTACCAATTGGGCATATCAGAAATCTCAGAAGCATGGGTCATTGACTACAAGTTTTACAGCTAGAGATTAGCATGACATCCAAGCAATCTCAGGTCAGTAATGGCAATCTCTCTATATATTTCTGACAGAATCTCTTTGATAACCGTGGATATCTTGCCAAAACATTTTCGTTTTTGGTTGAGTAAAGAAATTCAATTTTATTTTCTCTGCTTGCGTACACTGGGCCACCCCTTTCTTATATCAGGGTTCTCAGAGCCCCCCCCCTAACATCCGTGTCCCCTCTGCCTACATCAGGGTTCCTGGGACTTCCCTGCTTACATCAGGTTTACCCAGAGTCATCCCATCTTACATTAGGGTCTCCATAGCTACGCTCCCTTTCATTAGTGTCCCCCCCTCATTACATCAGGTTCACCCCTCTTACATCAGGGTCTCCAGAGCTATTCTCCCTTTCATCAGGCCCCCCAAAGCCACCCCTTCATTATATCGGGGGTCCCAGACCATCCCCACCCTACATCAGGGTCTTCAGAGTCACCTCCTCTTGCATCAGGGACCCTGGAGCCACACCTTCCTTATATCAGGCCCCCCCCCACATTCATCAGGATTCCCAGAGTCCCCCTCTCTTACATTAGGGTCCCCAGAGCTACCCTTCACCCCTTCTTTATATTATGGTTCTTAAAATCAGGGTCACCAGACTCACTTCCTCCCTCTCCCCCCAAACATTGAATGAGGTTCTGAAGAGTTTACAGGGAAAGGCTGGGAGCAGAGAAAATAAAATTGAATTTCTTTACTCAACCAAAAACTAAAATGTTTGGGGGCCCTGATGAAAGGGAGAATAGCTCTAGTGACCCTGATGTAAGAGGGGTTGACGCTGGGTGAGCCTGATGTAAGGAGCATGCAACGCTGTACCCAAAAGGAATTTTTATAATTTTTTTAGAGGCAAATAGAGCTTTCTTTTGGTGGTATTTAATCACCACAGGGCTTTTTAATTTTTTTGCTTTATAAACCAAAAATATACGTTTTTCTTTGTTAGATTATTTATTTGCAAAATTTTATATCATCATAAATTTAGGTCAAAATTTATTCTGCTACATTTATTTGGTAAAATAACCCAAATGGGTGTATATTATTCAGTCTGCGGGAAAGTTAAAGAATCAACAAACTATGATATATGTATTTGAAAATTGATCAATCTGATGTACTGACTGCATATCTCATTTCTCGAGGCCCTAAAATTCCAGGACAGTACAAATATCCCCCAAATGACCCCTTTTTGGAAAATAGAGGGTCCAGTGTATTTAGAAAAAAGTCATGGTAATTTTTCTGAAGTTGTAATTCTTTTGTCACAATTTTTGGGAAAATAAATGAAAGTGTTACTAAACCCAGAACAGTAAAATCAGTCTGTATATACAATAAAGCATGCTTGTTATACTCACTGTGGAACTTAAGGGGTTATTCCTCCTCATTGTATAAAAAGGTTGTTTGATCCTGTCTGATCCTCCCCTTCTTCCACAGTTCTCAATCCATCTGCTAATACAACAGAACCTTGGAGGCGCTCACTCTGCACATGCTCAGTTTGGTGTATATTGCTAGAGGTTTTTTTTTTTTCTTTTTCTCCTTTTTTGTGGTCCTTTATCTAGAATGGGGGCACTCTAATGCAGGAGGTGTGTTACAGGCCAGATCACCAGATGAAAACAGAGTAAAAAAAGAAAACAAATACAACTGTATGGCTGAACTCGCACCGCACAGACATCGCATGTGATCGGCCCCGCAGTGCGGGTGTGAATAACATGCGATGTTTGAGATCGCACAAGTGTGAACCCAGGCTTAACCACAAGGCTGCTATATAATGCTTAGAAAATGTATTTAGCAGTTTATGTACTAGTAATTGCATTTCCATGTTCTGTGGTTGATGAAATATAGTGGATGCCGGATCCTAGGTATAGTAACACTTTAAATCCAAAATCAAACATTTAATTTATTGTGGCTTACCAATTTTTAGATGTGATGTCTGTACTGGTTTTCTTTTTCAAGCATTTTCATCTGGTGATTCTGCCAGTTGGTGTCTTTTTGTTTTAAAAGAACAAGCTGATCTGCAAATGTAGCAGTTAGAGTGCTGAGACAAACCATTTGCCACTGACAGGGGTAATTACGATGATAATTTTTTATTTGTGCGCACATTTTATTTATTTATTCATTTTGTTAGTGTACTTAAATCTGCTAGTGCATCTAACACTCCCCTCTCTCCAGAGAGACAATGCTACAGCCCAAATATGCCTTCTGTGCTCCTTCATCTACAGTGGGGGCACACTTATACAGGAGGTGTGTTACAGGCCAGATCACCAGGCGAAAACAGAGTAAAGCCTCGTACACACGATCGGACTTCCATCGGACTTTTCCGTGGATTTTGGTCCGAAGGGCGTTGGCCATGAACTTGTTCTGCATACACACAGCACAACATTTTCAGCCAACATTCACCAAACCACGTGGTTTTTTAGCTCTTTACCGCCACCCTTTGGGCAACTTATGCTATTGTCTGATGTTTAGCATTGGTTCCGAGCATGCGTGTTTGTACTTTGGATTTTAGTTGGACGGGCTTGTGTACACACGATCGGATAATCCGACATAACAGATTTATTGCCAGAAAGTTGGCGAGCATGAACAGCCAACATTTGTTGTTGTTAATTCAGCCAACAATTGTCTGGTGGAGCATACACACAGTCGGATTATCCGACACAACACGTCCATCAGACAATTATTGTCATAAAATTGGATCGTGTGTACGGGCCTTAAAAAAAGAAAACAAATGTAGCCACCATATCTTAGGGTTTCTAAGCTGCAATATATTACATTTTTTTGTTTAGAACCACATTAAGTCAGCCAAAAAAAGCTATCCCCAGACGCATTCTGGCAAAATAGTGGTCTATTAGCATCTATTAACGTGACAATTACTTGAACTATTTGCCGACCACCCGCCCCAGATGTACTGCGGCAAGGTGGCTTGGCTGCGCAAAAAGGGATTTTTATAACAGCTTACCTGTAAAATCCTTTTCTTGGAGTACATCACGGGACACAGAGCGACTTAGTCATTACTAATGGGTTATATAGTTTACCTTCAGGTGTTGGCACTGGCCAATTCCAAACCGGAAGTACCCTCCCCTATATAAGCCCCTCCCACCCGGGAGCACCTCAGTTTTGTAGCCAAGCAATAAGTGTCCCAAAAAGAGGGGTGGGAGCTCTGTGTCCCGTGATGTACTCCAAGAAAAGGATTTTACAGGTAAGCTGTTATAAAAATCCCTTTTTCTTTTTCGTACATCACGGGACACAGAGCGACTTAGTCATTACTAATGGGACGTCCCAAAGCAATGCCAAATGAGGGGGGGGTACATAAGCTGGGCGCCATCAGGCATGAGGATCTTTTGCGGCCTGCAACACACTGCGCCCAAAGGCGACATCCTCCTGACTTCTAACGTGTACCTGATAGAATCTAGTAAACGTGTGTACCGAAGACCATGTTGCGGCCTTACATACTTGAGCCAGGGAGGCCTGGTGATGCACTGCCCATGAAGTTCCAACCGCTCTTGTGGAGTGCGCCCTAACTTTGAACGGAGGCGGTCTCTTTCTCAAGCCATAGGCTTGTATTATGACCTGTCGAATCCACTTGGCTAAAGTAGATTTTGATGCTGCCTGACCCCTTCTGGGGCCTTCCGGCAGAACAAACAAAGAATCCGTTCTGCGAATCTGAGCAGTGGCTTTTAGATAAGCTTTAACTGCTCTTACCACATCCAAAGAATGTAATAACTTTTCCTCTACTGAGCTAGGTTTGGGAAAAAAGAAGGAAGAACCACATCTTGGTTCAAATGAAACCTCGATACCACCTTAGGAAGAAAGGCTGGATGAGGACGTAATACTACTCTGTCCTTATGGACAACCAGATATGGCTCCTTACAGGACATAGCTGCTAATTCCGACACTCTTTTAGCCGAACAAATGGCTACTAAGAAAACCAATTTCCTGATGAGAAGAACCAAGGAAATGTGTTGTAATGGTTCAAACGGTTGTTTCTGTAGAACCGACAGAACCAGGTTTAAGTCCCAAGGACATATGGGAATACTAACCGGAGGGCTAATACGCATCACTCCTTGTATAAAGGCTTTGACTAGTGAATGCGAAGCCAAGGGCCTTTGAAAAAATATTGACAAGGCCGAAATCTGACCCTTGATAGTACTCAAGGCCAGCTTCCTATCTACAGCCCACTGTAGGAAGTCCAGAATCCTCCCTATCATGTACTTACGTGGATGCCATTTCTTGGTCTCACACCACGTAATGTACGCTTTCCAGATCCTATAATAGATCTGCCTGGATACCGGTTTCCTGGCATTGATCATGGTAGATACCACAGAATTAGAGAGCCCTCTCTTTTTCAGAATGTGGGCTTCAATAGCCAGGCCGTCAAACCTAGGGCTGGTAAGGAAGGGTGGTATATCGGTCCTTGCGACAGCAGGTCCGGACGAAGTGGGAGGGTCCAAGGACTCCTCACTGACATTTTTACCATCTCCGCGTACCATGCCCTTCGGGGCCACGCTGGAGCCACCAGAATCACTGGTTTCTTTTCTACCCCGATTCTGCGGAGTAATCGCGGTAACAATTGTGGCGGTGGGAATGCATATATCAGCTTGAACCGATCCCAAGGGAACACTAGGGCATCCGAGCCGCAAGCTAGGGGATCCCTTGTGCGAGACACAAACCTGTCCACCTTTGCGTTGAATCTGGATGCTAGCAGATCTACATCCGGTGTTCCCCACCGCTGGCATATTGCCTGGAAAACCTCGGGGTGAAGAGACCATTCCCCCGGGCATAATTGTTGGCGACTTAGAAAGTCCGCTCCCCAATTTTCCACTCCTGGGATGAAAACCGCGGATATGGCTGGGACATATCTTTCTGCCCACTCCAGGATGCAATTTGCTTCCTTCTGGGCTGCACGACTTTTGGTGCCACCCTGATGATTGATATATGCCACTGCCGTGGCATTGTCTGATTGAATTCTGACAGGGGACCCCTGGAGTTTGGATGTCCATGCTACTAGGGCATACCGGGCTGCTCGTATCTCTAAGAGATTGATGGGCAGGGCCTTTTCTGCTTCTGACCACCTGCCCTGGAGACCATTGCTCCAGCACTGCCCCCCAGCCGATGAGGCTGGCATCTGTAGTGACCACCTTCCAAGAAACCGGACTGGAGGGTTTCCCTCTTTCCAGATTCTGGGGCACCGACCACCAATGGAGGCTCTTGCGAACGGAAGGGGACAGGGACATTGGTAAGTCTAAAGCCTGAACTTTTTTGTTCCAGGCTGACAGTATGGCCCTTTGCAAATTCCTTGAATGGAATTGACCGTAGGGTACCGCTTCGAATGAAGCCACCATCTTTCCCAGCAGCCTCATGCAGAGACGTATGGATGGTTTTCTTTTTGTACCCACTAAGTGGGTCAAATTTCTTAAAGACGACACCTTCTCTGGAGGTAAGAAAATCTTTCTCTGATTTGAATCCAGCCTTAGCCCTAAGTATTCCAGACTTTTGACTGGTCTTAGAGCTGACTTGTCCCGGTTGATAATCCAACCGTGATATTCCAGATACTCGATTGTCTTGTGAATAGCTACTTCCAGCTTTTCCACTGAGTGGTCTATTAGTAGCAGGTCGTCTAGATATGCCATTATCGTTACACCCTGTGTTCTTAGATTGGCCAATAATGGGGCCAGAATTTTTGTGAACACTCGTGGTGCTGTGGCCAGACCGAAAGGTAAGGCTCTGAACTGAAAATGGCGCCCTTCTACTGCAAAGCGTAGAAATTTCTGATGGGCCGGAAAGATGGGAATATGCAGATAAGCATCCCTTATGTCGATCGAGGCTAGCCATTCCTGCCCTTGTAGGGCGGTGGCCACTGATCGGATCGACTCCATCCGAAAGGTCCTGATATTTAGGAACTTGTTTAGCCCTTTTAGATTTAATATGGGCCTCACGTCCCCATTTGGTTTGGGGACTGTGAAAAGGTTCGAGTAAAACCCGAATCCGCTTTCTTCCAGGGGAACCTTCATGATTACCCCTTGGAGCAATAGTTGTTCTAGTGCCAGAAGGAGGGATCCTCTCTTTTGGGGATCTCTTGGCACGTTTGACCTCATAAATTGGGCAGGAGGAGTGCCTTTTAACTCCAGCTTGTATCCCAGACTTACTGCGGAGAGCACCCATCTGTCTCTGATGGTGTCCCGCCAGGTCTCTGTGAACAACTGAAGTCTTCCCCCCACCCGATTGAGCGGGGGCAATACTTCATGCCTTGGGGGGAGGTTTTGTACCTCTCTTGATCCAGGGCTTCTTGTTACCCTGTGATTGTCCCTGATTTCTGCCCCCTGAATTTGACCGCGGAGGCCGTCGGAACTGCTTCCCAGCCGATGTGCCCGGGACTGGAGAGGTAGGCCTCTTAAAAGAAGGACTTCTACCCTTGTTCTTAACCGGTAAGAGTGAACTTTTACCGGCAGAAATTTTCTGGATATATTTGTCCAGATCTTCTCCAAATAAGCGTTCTCCATGAAATGGGAAGCTAACCAGCAGTTTTTTACAGGGAGCTTCAGCAGACCAGTTTTTGAGCCACAGAAGCCTACGCATATGTACTATAGACAGCGTAAAGCGGGAGGCCTGTTGGATTGTATCCTTTATGGCGTCCACCGCAAAACACAAGGCTCTAGGCAGGTCAGCTAGGGCATGAGCCTGCTGATCTGGTAAGTCCCTTAAGACTTGTTTCAACTGATCTTTCACTGCTTGGCAGACTCCAATCGCTGCTACCGCAGGTTGTGTCACCATACTTGCTGTAGAGAAAGCAGATTTTAGTAAAGACTCCAATTTTTTATCTATTGGGTCTTTGAACATTGGAACATTATCTACTGGACATGTCAGTGATTTGTTAACAGAAGAGATGGCTGCGTCCACTATAGGGACCCTCCATTTTCTTATGAACTTATCCTCCATGGGATAGATCACCGGAAATCTCTTGGGGGGAGCAAATATTTTATCAGGATGCTCCCAATCCTGGTAAATAAGCCCTTCTAATAAAGGGTGGATTGGGAAGGAACAGACCGCCTGGGGAGCTTTTAGCGACCCCAGCGAGGAAACCGTAGTGGATGGTGGTTCCGCCAGAGGCATTTTAAATGCTGATCGGACCATGTTAGTCAGAGACTGAACCCATAATCTTTCAGCCTGAGAAGCTGAGAAAGGTTCTTCCACTGTTGATTCCTCTATAAGTGAATCAACCTCATCCTGATCCCCTTCAGGTAGGTCGATCTCTGTGTGGGGCTGTTCCTCCACTAACAGGCACTCTGAAGGAGGAGACGGAGATCGGACGCGCTTTTCCTGTGACAGGGAAGCAGCGATCAATGCTGTTAATCTCTCTTCCAATCCTCCCAGAGTTGAGGATAAAACCTCCTCTGTTATATATACAGGAGCAGGTGGACTGGGGACAGCCGCAGCACCAGGCATTCCTGCGGGGTTTCTACGGCTACTGACCTCTGCATTCTCAGGGGAGATTGGTGCAGTGCAAGCATGCCCAATATCCTCAGAGCCCGATGGAGACCCCTTTGGCTTCCTGGAAGATCTATTTCCGGAGCGTCTGGACGACATATCCTTTAAGCACAAAGCTGAGGTATTCCCGTCGTCATACACCAATTTTTGCTGGTAATAGTCTAACACAGGTGCTGCTATATACCAGCTGGTGTCCACTAAAGTGCCTTTCTATGGGGATGCCTGCATCAACCGCCTCTGTGTGCCACTGTTTGTTGCTAGCTCTGTTTGCATGCAGCTGACACTTGTACTGTGTCTTTTAACCATGCTGGGACGCCCGCACATGCGCAGAAGCGCCGCGGCGCGCATCGAGCGTCATCCACCCGCCCCGCCCCTTTTTTTTCATAGGAGGCGCGTGCACGCGCCCGCGCGCGCGCCCGTGCGCCAATGGCGCCCTTTTCGAAAACCAACAGAGGACTAGGAGCCAGGGCCCTTTTTGCCGGAGGGCCTGTGCGGTGGATGAACGCAGCAACAGGGCAGAGGAAGTGGATTCCCTCAGAGAAACTTACCAGCTGCCTGGATCTTTTGAGTTGAGAAAACCAAAGATCCACATTTACAAGAAAAATGGACTACAGCGGCCTCTAGTGGTTTAACACAGGTACCGCGGTCCCTGTTTTTTTTTTTTTTTTTTCTTGACTACTATTAAAATTTTACATTTTCAGTAGTTATAGGCAAACACAGATATTTAGCGGGAATACCGTTAGGTAACAGACAGAAAGACAAATTAGGCTTGGGGGTCCCCCAATAGAACCAAGTTCCTGAGGGCCCCCACTTACCTGATCCCCGCCGCAGGACTTTGTTTGGTCCACAAAAGTCCAAACTTCACCTATCACGGCAGGCATTGTAATTAAACCTTCAGGGACCGGGTTCCCAAGGATTCCACTCCCCTGGACCTGTATAGCACCCTGCACAGACAGCGTCTTGGTCGTGGGTATGACCAGAGCTCTGGATCCCAGGGTCCAGCCCTCCTAAGAGAAGCATTACAGGCAAAACCTTGCTCTTCTGCTGCAAGGCCCGGGTACCGACCGTTTAGCTATGAAGCTTTTTTGGTGGGATCCGGAACAGCTTACTAAGGCCCAAAAGAACCTGTACGCAAGCCCAGTGAAAACACATGTTACTCTTTGGCCAACACCTTAGACACTGGCAAAAAACTGAGGTGCTCCCGGGTGGGAGGGGCTTATATAGGGGAGGGTACTTCCGGTTTGGAATTGGCCAGTGCCAACACCTGAAGGTAAACTATATAACCCATTAGTAATGACTAAGTCGCTCTGTGTCCCGTGATGTACGAAAAAGAAATCGCTGTACCGTAACGGCGATTCATGCAATAGCATTCATGAGCGCGTGCTCTGATTGGCCAGCGGGGGGGAGCCAATCAGCGGGTCTGGCAGACTCGATGTCCGCCGGCCGCCTGCGATCGTTCCCTGCAGAGACAGAACTGAGATCTGTCGAAGTAAACAAAGCAGATCTCCTTTCTGCCAGGGGATGACACTGTGATCTGTCTTCCTGCTAAGCAGGGAGACGGATCTGTGTGTTTCCTCATTCACACAGTCCCCCATACAGTTAGTAATCACAAACAGGGAACACGTTTCACCCCTTGGTCGCCGTTGATGTTAAACCCCGTCCCTGCCAGTGCCATTAGTACAATGTCAGTGCATATTTTTAGCACTGATCACTGTAATAATGTCACTGGTTTCCAAAAAAAAAAAATGTCAAAAATGTCAGGTGTCCGATCTGTCCGCTGCAATGTCGCAGTCCCGCTAAAAATCGTTGATCGCCGCCATTACTAGTAAAAAAAATAAAATAATAAAAATGCCATAAATCTATCCCCTATTTTGTAGACGCTATAACTTTTGCACAAACCAATTTAATATACGCTTAGAAGAATACATATTGGCCTAAACTGATGAATACATATACATACACATATATATATATATATATATATATATATATATATATATATATATATATAAAATCTAAAAAGTATTTGTTTGGATCTATATTATAGCAGAAAATTTTAAAATATTGTCTTTTTGTTTTGTTCAAAATTGTCAGTCTTTTTTTGTTTATAGCGCAAAAAAGAAAAACGCAGAGGTGATAAAATACCACCAAAAGAAAGCTCTATTTGTGGCAAAAAAAGGATGTCAATTTTGTTTGGGTACAACTCCATATAATACAGTGCAGCCGGTGTATACAGTGTGTACAGTTTCCAATACACTTCAAGTGATGTACACAGCATATAATACAGTGCAGCTGGTGTACAGTACATAATACAGTGCAGGCGGTGTACACAGTATATAATACAGTGTGTACAGTTTTTAATACACTTCAGGCTGTGTACAGGTTGAAGGCTGGCCGCAGGCTACCCTGTATTTGTAGGAGGAGTCTGAGGGCTATTTATCCCTCCTCCTCTCTCGTCTCCTGCATCGGTTGGATTTCTGGGTTGCCGCGTCACTTCCGGTTTCTTGCAGGTCTGCTGCAGGGTCTCTTGATGGTTCCTCTCCCGGGCTCACGCTGGACATCGGGGGGGGGGGGGGGGCGTTCGCCCGCCAGCTACCTACCTGCCTGCCTACCTTCCTTCCTCTCCGGTGCTCCTGCCGGCTGTATCAGGGGGCCGCCCGCTTCTCCCGGGGCACGCGCCACCTACCCTTATCTTGCTCATGCTGGCAGCATGGGGGGGGGGCCCCCAGGACAGGTACACGTCGGTCTGATCCTAGCTTAACCACTTAACGACCGCTCACTGTATATATACGTCGGCACAATGGCACCGACAGGCACAATCACGTAGAGCATACGTGATTGCCTTTGTACAGTCGGGGGGTCCGATCGGACCCCCCTTCTGTACAGTGAGCGGTCGGAATTCGTCTGGGAGCGTTCCGAGATGGGGGGGCGGCCGTTCGATTCCGACCACCCCCCCGCGATCGCTCCTGGCGAATAGAAATGCCCCCTCTGTCTGTGTAATGTTTACACAGACCGAGAAAGCAGGAGGAAGTGATGTCATCTCCTGTGCGGCGCTCACATATACCGAGCGTCGTACAAGAGAAGACACACAGGTCAGTGCACTAACACTACACTAACACCAGCACACATAGGCACATAAATCGCCCCCCCAGATCACCCCCCAGCCCCCAGTCACAGTGTCACTGATTGCAGTGACCATTTATTTACTGATCACTGCAATCAGTGACATTTGTGACTGTAAAAGTGTCACTACATTTTGTTTTAGGTCCAGTGTAGCCCCCTAACCCCCCCTAATAAAGGTTTAACCCCTTGATCACCCCCCAGATAACCCTTTCACCCCCTAGCACCGCCGTCGCTTGGCGATCATTTTTCTGATCGCTGTCTTGGCGTCGGTGATGCAGATTGGTACCCAGTAATTTTTTTTAGGTTCGCCGCAGGTTTTTATAGCGTCAGGTACCCCCATAAATTATCTAATAAAGGTTTAACCCCCTTGATCGCCCCCCAGGTAACCCTTTCACCCCCTATCACCACTGTCACTAAGCGATCGTTTTTCTGATCGATGTCTTAGCGTCGGTGATGCAGATCGGTAGCCAGTATTTTTTTTTTTGGTTCGCCGCAGGTTTTTATAGCGTCGGGTACCCCCATAAATTATCTAATAAAGGTTTAACCCCCTTGATCGCCCCCCAGGTAACCCTTTCACCCCCTATCACCACTGTCACTAAGCGATCATTTTTCTGATCGCTGTCTTGGCGTCGGTGATGCAGATCGGTAGCCAGTATTTTTTTTAGGTTCGCCGCAGGTTTTTATAGCGTCGGGTACCCCCATAAATTATCTAATAAAGGTTTAACCCCCTTGATCGCCCCCCAGGTAACCCTTTCACCCCCTATCACCACTGTCACTAAGCGATCATTTTTCTGATCGCTGTCTTGGCGTCGGTGATGCAGATCGGTACCCAGTAATTTTTTTGGTTCGCCGCAGGTTTTTATAGCGTCGGGTACCCCCATAAATTATCTAATAAAGGTTTAACCCCCTAATTGCCCCTAGTTAACCCTTTCACCCGTAATCATCATATAAGTGTTACGGGTGACGCTGGTTAGTTAGTTTGCTTTTTATAGTGTCAGGGCACCCGCCGTATATAACCCAATAAAGGTTTAACCCCCTGATCGCCCGGCGGGTGATATCAATTAGGTTTTAGCGTCAGAGAGGGTCTGCGTCACACCCCAGGCAGCGTCAGGTTAGTGCCAGTAACGCTAACACCCACGCGTGAAGCATACACCCCCCTTAGTGGTATAGTATCTGAACAGATCAATATCTGATCTGATCAGATCTATACTAGCGTCCCCAGCAGTTTAGGGTTCCCAAAAACGCAGTGTTAGCGGGATCAGCCCAGATACCTGCTAGCACCTGCGTTTTGCCCCTCCGTCCAGCCCAGGCCACCCAAGTGCAGTATCGATCGATCACTGTCACTTACAAAACACAACACACATAACTGCAGCGTTCGCAGAGACAGGCCTGATCCCTGCGACTCCAGTGCTGTAGGAGGTGATTTCACCACCACAGTTAAAAAAAAAAGAAGCATATATGCCGAAGCATTGGGGCAGCAGGGGCGGAGGAGCGATTTTGCTCCTAATGCCACGTACATACGGTCGAAATTCCGACGGAGGCTTGCCCGTGGAAAAGTCCGACCATGTGTGTGCGGCATAACGTTTTTGCGGGAGGATGCCCCCATGCTTCGGCATATATAAATGGTGCATGTATGCCCATCATTAGAAGTGGGTGGATGAAGGGCGGTATTCTAATGGTGGGCATACCCACCGATCAATCTCTTTTTTCGTTCAGCCACCTGGCTGCATGAAAAAAAAAGATTACAATACATGTCCAACAAGGACCAGCAACGTACTGGTAAGTTGCTGGACTTTGAATGGTTATACCAGATTGATGCCTGCGGGTTTAGGTATCATCTTGGTATCATTCTTTTCAGCCAGCGGCCGGCTTTAATGTAAAAGCAACCCTAGTGGCTAATTAGCCTCTGGACTGCTTTTACAAGCAGTGGGAGGGAATGTCCCCCCCCCCCCCGGATATAAAAAGCGCCATTGGGAAATTGGGAAAGCATTTTATCACACCGATCTTGGTGTGGTCAGATGCTTTGAGGGCAGAGGAAAGATCTAGGGTCTAGACCCCAGTTTTTTCAAAAAAAGAGTACCTGTCACTACCTATTACTATCATAGGGGATATTTACATTCCCCGAGATAACAATAAAAATGATAAAAAAAATAAAATATGGAAGGAACAATTTAAAAATAAAATAAAAAAGCAAAATTAATAATAAAAAAAAAAAAAAAAAAAAAAAGCACCCCTGTCCTGCCCTGCTCTTGCCCAATGGCGAACGCAAGCGTCGGTCTGGCGTCATATGTAAACAGCAATTGCACCATGCATGTGAGGTATCACCGCGAAGGTCAGATCGAGGGCAGTAATTTTTGCAGTAGACCTCCTCTGTAAATCTAACGGGGTAACCTGTAAAGGCTTTTAAAGGCTTTTAAAAATGTATGTAGTTTGTCGCCAATGCGCGTTTGTGCGAAATTTTAAAGCATGTCGTGTTTGGTATCTATGTACTCGGCCTAAGATCATCTTTTTTATTTCATCAAACATTTGGGCAATATAGTGTGTTTTAGTGCATTAAAATAAAAAAAAAGTGTATTTTTTCCCCAAAAAATGCGTTTGAAAAATCGCTGCGCAAATACTGTGTAGAAAAAAAAATGCAACACCCACCATTTTATTCTGTAGGGCCTTTGCTTTAAAAATATATATAATGTTTGGGGGTTCAACATAATTTTCCTGCAAAAAAAAATATGTTTTCATGTAAACAAAAAGTGTCAGAAAGGGCTTTGTCTTCAAGTGGTTAGAAGAGTGGATGTAAGCTTCCTAATGTTGTGTATAAAATGCCAGAACAGTTCAAAACCCCCCCAAATGACCCCATTTTGGAAAGTAGACACCCCAATCTATATACTGAGAGGCATGTCGAGTCCATGGAATATTTTATATGTTGACAGAAGTTGCGGAAAAAAGACAATTTTTTTATTTTTTATTTTTTTTTTGCACAAAGTTGTCACTAAATGATATATTGCTCAAACATGCCATGGGCATATGTGGAATTACACCCCAAAATACATTCTGTTACTTCTCCTGAGTACGGGGATACCACATGTGTGAGACTTTTTGGGAGCCTAGCCGCGTACGGGACCCCAAAAACCAATCACCGCCTTCAGGCTTTCTAAGGGTGTAAATTTTTGATTTCACTTCTCACTGCCTATCACAGTTTTGGAGGCCATGGAATGCCCAGATGGCACAAAACCCCCCCAAATGACCCAATTTTGGAAAGTAGACACCCCAAGCTATTTGCTGAGAGGTATTGTGAGTATTTTGCAGATCTCGCTTTTTGTCACAAAGTTTTGAAAATTGAAAAAAAAAAAAGAAAAAAAAAAATTCTTTCTTCATTTTCAAAAACAAATGAGAGCTGTAAAATACTCACCATGCCTCTCAGCAAACAGCTTGGGGTGTCTACTTTCCAAAATGGGGTCATTTGGGGGGGGGGTTTGTGCTATTTTGGCATTTTATGGCCTTCGAAACTGTGATAGGTAGTGAGGAGTGAAATCAAAAATTTGTGCCTAGAAATCCTGAAGGCGGTGATTGGTTTTCGGGGTCCCGTACGCGGCTAGGCTCCTAAAAAGTCACACACATGTGGTATCCCCGTACTCAGGAGAAGCAGCAAAATGTATTTTGGGGTGTAATTCCACATATAACTATGGCATGTGTGAGCAATATATCATTTAGTGACAACTTTTTGTAATTTTTTTTTTTTTTGTCATTATTCAATCACTTGGGACAAAAAAAAAAAATATTCAATGGGCTCAACAGGCCTCTCAGCAATTTCCTTGGGGTGTCTACTTTCTAAAATGGGGTCATTTGGGGGGGTTTTGTGCTATTTTGGCATTTTATGGCCTTCAAAACTGTGATAGGTAGTGAGGAGTGAAATCAAAAATTTGCGCCCTTAGAAATCCTGGAGGCGGTGCTTGGTTTCCGGGGTCCCGTACGTGGCTAGGCTCCTAAAAAGTCCCACACATGTGGTATCCCCGTACTCAGGAGAAGCAGCAGAATGTATTTTGGGGTGCAATTCCACATATAACCATGGCATGTGTGAGCAATATATCATTTAGTGACAACTTTTTGTAATTTTTTATTTTTTTTTGTCATTATTCAATCACTTGGGACAAAAAAAAAATATTCAATGGGCTCAACATGCCTCTCAGCAATTTCCTTGGGGTGTCTACTTTCCAAAATGGGGTCATTTGGGGGGGTTTTGTACTGCCCTGCCATTTTAGCACCTCAAGAAATGAGATAGGCAGTCATAAATTTAAAGCTGTGTAAATTCCAGAAAATGTACCCTAGTTTGTAAACGCTATAACTTTTGCGCAAACCGATAAATATACACTTATTGACGTTTTTTTTACTAAAGACATGTGGCTGAATACATTTTGGCCTAAATGTATGACTAAAATTGAGTTTATTCGATTTTTCTTATAACAAAAAGTAGAAAATATCATTTTTTTTCAAAATTTTCGGTCTTTTTCCATTTATATCGCAAAAAATAAAAATCGCAGAGCCAATCAAATACCATTAAAAGAAAGCTCTATTTGTGGGAAGAAAAGGACGCAAATTTTGTTTGGGTACAACATTGCATGTCTGCACAATTTACAGTTAAAGCAGCGCAGTGCAAAATTCTGAATTCACCTCTGGTCCTTTAGCTACCAAATGGTCCGGGGCTTAAGTGGTTAAAGGGGTTGTAAAGGTTTGTTTTTTATTTTCTAAATAGGTTCCTTTAGAGCCCATTCACACAGGGGCAACACGACTTCCAGCGCGATTTTATGAGGCAACTCAGACACGACCTGAGTATGAATCACAGCGCGACCTGGAGCTATTTACAAGGCAACTCCAAGTTGCCTGCAGGACAAGAGACATTCCAGTGGCCAATCAAACAAGAATCAGCTCTGTGGGAGGGAGGGGGGATGGAGAGGTTTGCCTGATAAATGTATGTTTTCTTCCTGGAGAGTTGCTCCTATTAAGACAGTGAGAGGCGACTCCCATTGAAATGAATAGTTACAGGTCGCCTAGGAGTCGGATTGAAGTAGTACAGGGACCTTTTTTGAAGTCGGAGCAACTGCAGTAGTGTGCATAAGGACGGCTCCATTAACTTACATTGATTTCTTCAGCCAGCGCGACCTGAGGTGACTAGGGGCGACCTGGGGCGATTTGGAGTCGGATCCAAAGACGCCCCTGTGTGCATGGGCTCTTAAGCTAGTGCATTGTTGGTTCACTTAACTTTTCCTTTGATTTCCCTTCTAAATATTTTTTTTCTTTGTTTTCTTTGTCTGAATTTCTCACTTCCTGTTCCTCCTCAGTAAGCTGTTCAGTAAGCTATTCTGGCTGACTCCACACCACTCGGATGATGGTGTGAAGTTTAGTGAGGAGAAACAGGAAGTGAGAAATTCAGACAAAGAAAAAAAACATTTAGAAGGTAAATCAAAGGAAAAGGTAAGTGAACCAACAATGGACTAGCTTAAAGGAACCTATTTAGAAAATAAAAAACGAACCTTTACAACCCCTTTAACTCCGGATTCTGCCTTGCAAACCCCGCCTGGCTACACGCATGCGCAGCTTTCCTCCTCCCTGTGGCCGTAGTTTTTACCCCCAGCCTGCTGATGTGGTTACGGCATGGGCTGGAGGGGTGCAGGAGGAATGATCCTCTGACTTCTCATCACAGCACCAGTCAAGCTCACGGAGGTCAGACTCGCTCACTTCTCCCGGTGCTCACGCCGGATTTCAGGGGGGGGGGGGGGCATCATTGGTTAGCTATCAGCTCTGGCATGTACTGGCTGTGTGTGGGGGCTGCTCGCATTACAGCACTGTTGCAGGTTCATGTGCGTGTTTCAGCAGAGGGGTGTTGTGTAAGGTGACCAGATTTTTTAATTGAAATCCGGGGACATATTTTTTTTATTTTTTTACTAGTAATGGCGGCAATCAGCGACTCTCTTCCCGTCGCCGTCGCTCGCTTCGCAGCCTGTCAAGTCTTACTCTCCGGGCCCCGGCTACTACTGGGTGGGGAGAGGAGGAAGATCACTCCACCAGGGAAGGCAAGGAGATAAGCAGGCAGGCGGCTGGCCGGGACTTGAGCCAAGGCAGAAGAACATGTAAGCGGAGCTGAATGGGCATGCGCCCGAAACTTAAGAAATATTCACTCCGCTCCGACCACCACATGATCATCAGAAAGGGGCACAGATAATGGAAAAAAATACACCCCCCCCCCCCCTAAGCTAGTAGGAGTGGCAGAGCGGGGTGTATAATTCCGTTTGTTTTTTTTTTTATTCTGCACTGACCGTCTTTGAAATTGCCCGAGCCCCTGTTCAAATCCAATCCGGGGACAAAACCGGGGACAGATTTGGTCCAGGGACAGTGTCCTCAATCCGGGGACTGTCCCCTGAAACTGGGGATGTCTGGTCACCCTAGAGTTGTGCCGTGTCTCATTTCATTTACAAGAACTTTAACCTAGGAATGTGGGATGTGGCTGTCATTTGTTCCAGAGTGAGCTGTTGGGGCTTTTTTCTATCACCATAGATTGCACACTGTCTTGTGTAATTTACATCTATTGGGGATCTCCTGTGTAGATCATGCCTCTCCGTCAGGCGGGGGGGGGGGGGTAGTGTCGGGGGGGGGTCTGCCCGTGTCACTGCAGTTCATCCTTCCTGAGGGCATCAGAGTAAGGGGAGGGGGGTACCACTGTTATTGTCAGCATTTCTGGGGTTCAGGTTATATGGGTTTCCCTCAGGCACCAGCGGGAGAGATCTAGTTCCCAGGTCCGCACATGGCACTTGCTTCTGCTCTGGTTGGCTTGTAGGGTATGGCAGTATGCACATGCCATTTCCCTAGGTTTCAATGCCTGGTGGGCGGGGAGGGGGAGTTTTGCATGCATGAGGGTTCTGGGACCCTGTTATGGATGCAGCCTGGCTTTTATCTTTGCGGTCTAGTTCTAGGCTCTCCTCAGGCCCGGGGGGGGGGGGGGGGTGCAGATCGTAGGAACAGTCCGTTATCAGTAGTGTTTCAGGTCACGAGATTTGTCTCTGAGTTTCTGTTAGCAGTTTTTTTCTGTCATAACGTGTTTCTAGCATGTTCTGCCATCGCAGCTCTGTCTTTAGTGTTTGTCACAGCACCTCAGTTTTGGCGGGTTTCTGTCATGGCGGGTTCAGTCATAGTTTTTTCTGTCTCTGCGTTTCCTGTCAGCACGCCGGTGCCTTGCAGGCTCGGCGCACACCAGTAGCCGTTTCATCTTCGTTCATTCCATGTCTCATCTTACTTTCGTAGGTTCTTTGTATTCCTGCTTCCGTTTGGCTAGGGCTCACATCTCAGGATCATTTTTTAAATGATTGTTGGCTGCAATCTTCTCGCCTGTTACACCACGTAGTTTCGATGCTTTCTTTTCTTTACATCTGCAGGTCTACCCACCACGGTCTGTGGGTACACAGGTCCTGAGTATTCAGTTTCTACGATCTGTCGTTGCACAGCAGGTTACTTACTCGCATTCATGTTACACACCGGGGGTTGGAGGGGTGGTCTTCATCAGGTCTCTTTTACATACTGTGGTCCCACTATCACTGCTCTTGTCTTCACACTTTGGTAAGCACAGAGGGGGTTGTGTTCTGTCATAGCGTATTTTACCCCAGCGTGTTTCAGTCATAGCATGTCTATGTCAGTCGTAACATGTTCTGTCATAACTTGTCGGTGCCATGCAGTCACGGCACACACGGCCAGTCGTTGCATCGTCATTGGTTTCCTTGTCTCGTCATACCTTTCTTTCAGGTTCTTGCATACCAGGTTTAGTTAGCCAGGGCGCGCATCTCAGGATCTGTCACGTCTACAGATCCATATGGGCTGAGGTTTCGTTTTTTAATTGATTGCTGACCACAATCTTCTCGCCTGTATACCATACGTCATACGTGCATGTTCATTCTTACGCCTACTACTACCCGCCACGGTCTGTGGGTACACCAGCCCTGAGTGTTTCGTTTTTAATTACCTGCCTCTGCGCGACAGGTTACTCGGGCTCACTTACTACATACACTAGGGTGGGAACTGACGTCAGGTTCATTCACGCGCTGAGTTCTGATCATTTCTGCTCACGTCTTTGGCCCAGGCAGGTACAGAGGGGTGGTGTCTCATGTCTGGTTGTCTGTTTCTTTGTTTTTCCTAGGGTTGGGCATGCTGCACATTTCGGGACCACAGGTTCAGGTTTGTCATTGCTACTCCACGTGGGGGTTCTGTGCATGGTAGTACTCCGTCGCACAGGAGTTGGTCCATACTTGGCTCTGCAGAGGGTGAATCAACACAGGGGTTTCCTTTTTCGGCCACAGCAGGGTAGGCGGTACGCTTCAGTTTGTTTCCGTTCCTTCCTAGCTACTCCCACATACCAGCATGGAGCATCTTCTGGGCTTTATTCTTAAGCGCAGTGTCATGCGGGCCAAACAGGCTCTCCACGGCCTCTTACGGTTACAGGACAGGATAAAAGTGTTCTAACTCGCTTGGTCAAGGGCAGGGTGTCAGCTCACCCCCAGCTCCTGCATTTCTGCAGGCAAGTTCAGCATCTCTTTAGGTCACTGACTGGTCAAGCCTTCGGTTCAACATGTCTGAGCCAAGCATGTTTCTTGTCAGGGGCTGTGTTGGAATCTCTCATCCCCGGGCTTCTGGCAGCCCCGGCCGGGAGTATTTGTCAGGCCCACACGCGGGCCTCTTCACTATCTCGTCGTAGTCTGTTGTAGGCAGTATCTTGGCGTCAGCAGATAGTCATGCTTGCATTGTCGTTAAGTTACTAGGGGCAGTATTTTCCAGGGGGCGCTTGGTCTGGTTCTACACCTTCATTACGTAGAGGGTGGGTCGGCCCATCGGGGTGTCCAGTGGCAAGTTTCAACATTGTTGTTACATTTGGCTGTCTGTCTCCTGTGGGGATAGTTTCATCGGGGTACTCGTCCTGGAGTCGTCGCTTCATCGCTCCCCTAGTTGGGGGGGGGGGGATTGGCCATCCTAGCTGTTTTCATCAGTCCTGCCCACTGCCAGGGCTGGTTAGCAGCGTTGGTTTCACTGCTGGGTTACCCTCTGGTCTATGCAGTCCTTACTTGACACCACGTCCCTGTGTCGGCCCACAATGGTAGGTCTGGGCCGATATCATCTTTGGTACTGTTCGCTTGTTTAGGTTGCCAGATCTTCTGGGCAGGTGTGTCAGACCTTTCATCTTTTGTCCGATTCCCAGCCTGTTCCAAGGGGGTTCACAGACACTCGGGTAGGTTGTGTCATGCCATGTCTGGTTCTGTGTGTTATCGTTGCATATCACTACAGCATGTTGGCCTTATCTGTCTACATCAGCAACTCATCTTTTAGGTATCCGGCTCTTAGACCCCTTCCCTCCTATCAGTTCGTCCATTTTTTGGCAGCTCTCCCTCTCATGTCCCCTTACCAGGTATGGACAGTTAGGCCAGGGGTTGTGGGTGTTTTACAGAGCTACTTGTCTTACGTCCTGTTGGCTGGTGTTCAACCTTTGCATTATTTCACAAGGCTCCTCAGGTCAGCCCTTGTTCTGTTCCTCCCACGTATCCACTAGCAGTTTGTTCCCATGCCTGTGTTTTCTGGTAGTAGGCTAATCCAATCAGTTACGGGACAGTCGTTTGGTTTCTGGGCAGGTTCACAAGTTTCAGCGGATGGGGTCCCTTCGAATCATCAATCCATAGGACGCTGGTTTCTGCTGTCATAACTGATGCATACCTGATCCATTCATTGAGGCCATCCGGATGTGTGTTACTTTACTAGATGGCTTGTTACCTGCCTTTCTTCTACTTTCTTATCAAACCTACTTCTGGGTCTTTTTGCCCACTTTTAGGCATACTGACCAGCAGGCTATGGCACACCTCAGGCCTTGGTAGTTAGAGTCTTCACTTAGGAATGCGATACCCTGACTACAAGTTGAAGGCTGGCCACAGGCTAGCCTGTATTTGTAGGAGGAGTCTGAGGGCTATTTATCCCTCCTCCTCTCTCGTCTCGTACGTCGGTTGGATTTCTGGGTTCCCACCCACCCGTTCCCCTTTTTTCATTCATTTCTTCACAGTCACATTCAGGGTATGCCCACTTTTAGGCATACTGACCAACAGGCTAAGGCACACCTCAGGCCTTGGTAGTTAGGGTATCGCATTCCTAAGTGAAGACTCTGACTACAAAGTATATAAAACAGTGTATTGTGGTGTGAAGAAAAAAAATTCCCATTATGTCCGGAAGGCCACCAAGGAGAGGCAGCCTCTGTGTCTACAGTGAAAAGTGGTGGTGGACATGGTGCATCCTCTGCAGGCGGGTCTCACTTGACCTTTTCTTCTTCTGCTGCTGGCCATGTTATTGAGTCACAACATGCAGAAGAGTTGGTGGGGAGGATAACTAAGCTGTCCCCATCCTCCTCATACTAGTTTGCCTTCCAATGCAGCTGCCAAAGCGGCCTATTCCACCGGCTCCTTGTTCACAGTTACTCCTTCCGCAGCCCCACCATCATGCACGGAGGAGTCACCAGAATTATTCGACCATAGTGTTGGTTACATGCTGATGGAGGGGATGCGCAGCAATTGGAAGGCTCTGATGTTGATTCCCAGGTTGAGGAAGGGAATAACGTGAGCTTAGAAAGAGGGGGTGCCACAGAAGGACAAGAAACTAGCAGTCATGTTCCCCCAGCTGCAGCATACTGCCAAATTTGAAAAAGGTAAAACTCCTGCGCTGTCTAAAGCTAACTAAAGGGGCACTGCTGCAGACACCTGGTGATCTGTCCTATCCAACAAAAGGGTATGAATAAATATAATAATGATATCTGAGCTGTGTGACACGAAGGGAAGTGGGAGGAAGGGAGGGAGGAAGTGTGACTGATTGGCACACTGAGTGAACAAACAATATATGAACAAAATTAATAAATCACAATAATAAATCAGTGAGTAATCAAAACTTGAACAGAAATCCAAATGTAAATGACATCACACCTTCAGTACATAAAACAAAGCTCTTAGGCTAAAAAAGCATATAGTGAAAAGTGATATAAAGTCAATCCAATATGAGTCCAATGTGAAGACCAAAAATAGAAAAAATGAAAGCAGTGAATAAGTCTCTATGTGGTAATCCCACCACCAACGATAAATGTGTTAAAAAACAAACAAATGCTTCAGTGTGAACACCTCTGTGTCTGCTAGCAGCTCACCTCACTGCTGTTAGACTAACAGCCTGGAAGCTCACAGATGTAAATAAAGATGATTGCAGCACTTGAGCCTTCGCAGCCACCCATAGGAGACCACCACAGTGCTGCAATCATCTTTATTTGAAAAAGTGTGGAACCCGTGGTTGGAAAAAATTGTGAATTCCCCGTAAAATAGAAAAAGGAAATAAGAAAAATGGTATAAGGAAAAGTAAATGAAAATAAAAATAATATTAAATAATGTGTAAAAATGGAAGAAAAGAAAATAGAAAAACCCATCATGAGAAATGGTAAAGTGGGAGGGGGAAGGAGGGAGGGATAAGGGTCAATAGAGTGTAAATTATACTGATAATATCTTGCCATTTTTAATTATGAAAAATAAAATGTGTACAAGTATGTACACTGTTAACTTGAATATGAAAGAAAATCAATAAAGAGAATATAAACTAAAAAAGAAATGTAATTTTGCTGCGGCACAGTAAAACACATCACACAGATGCGCCACTTTACAGGCAGACTAAGGGGACCCCCAGGCACGATATTTAAAGGAATATTTCATTTTTATTGTTTCACTTTAAGCATTATTAAAATGACTGCTCCTATAAAAACGGTGGTTTTAAAAATGTTTTTTTGTATTGATACATGTCCCCTGGGCCAGTAGCCAGGTCCCTATACACTTCTATGGCAATAACTTGCATATAAGCCTTTAAAATTAGCACATTTGATTTTTCATGTTCGAGTTCCATAGACTTCAATAGGGTTTGCATGTTCGCACACATTTTTGGCCTGTTCGCATGTTTTGGTGGGAATTGAAACAAACCAGGGGGTGTTCGGCCCATCCCTAATACTATGGAGTGGTCCTTGCCCCTTTGTTTTTGGTATATTGTGAGCTAAGAGGAGGAGTGTATACAGCGAACTCCTGAGTACCAGAGGGACATCATGTGGCCATTTGGGATTATTACATCCTGCCTTTTGTGACCCATTAATCTGATAGGATCATACATCTATGGTGAGAGTCCATCTATAATTGTGCTACACAGTAGTGAATTATTCGTGGGAAGAGGAGATTGTCACCTTTATTGATGACATGTTTTATTATTTGCGGTGTTTTACACACTGGATTGTCATCACTGGAGTATTGACACTAGGACTGTTTATTGTTACTTTAGTGAATCTGATCACAGACTTTGTTGGTTATTATCACTCAAAATTTATTATAGGTTATTGGTGAATTAGGGGAATCTTAGCGCTGGTGTTGTATGTTTTATAAAAAACATCCTGGGGGCATTGTGTTTCCAGTTGCTGAGTCTGTTTTTGTTTAAAAAAATAAATTAAAATTCATGGTAAGGGGGGGAGAATATTTTTCCTAAGTGCTGATTTTAAATTTCCAGTGACATCCACACACCATACCTAAAAACTGTTTCTTACCTACTTAGTTTGTTAGGAGCCAGATTACACATATAACTCTATAGGTAGCTTGTAGATCTGCACAATTAATTGTTAAAAAAAATAGGATTTTTGGTACTCAACGTAAAATCCTGTTCTCTGTCGTCCATGGACGAACACAGCCTTCTTAATTCTTGACATGTGGGTTATGTTCCTGTTCATAGGAGAAGACTAGGCAGACATGTTAGATATTTAAATACATGTTACTTTAACAGAGTTGAACAGCCCCACCCAGGGGGCGGTCCCTCCAGACATAACCCTCCTCCCTGCAGTTAGCTGCTCAGTTCGTAAAAAAGCAGTACAAACCTAAAAAGGAGGGGTGGGTGCTGTGTCCTTCCATGGACGACAGAGAAAAGGATTTTACGGTGAGTACAAAAAAATAGGATTTTTTACTCACCGTAAAATCCTTTTCTCTGAGTCCATGGACCGACACAGCTTCTCTATTGACAAAGTGGGTATTATCCGTTAATTAGGAGTGACTAGGCAGAAAAACTTGTAAAAAGTGTTGCATCACACCTTCTACAGTACCGCCCAGGGGGCGGACCCTCTGGGTATACCCTCTCAGTCTGCACATCGCAGATCAGTTCGTCAAAAAGCAGTACAAACTTAAAAGGAGGGGTGGGTGCTGTGTCGGTCCATGGACTCAGAGAAAAGGATTTTACGGTGAGTAAAAAATCCTATTTACTCTTTCGTCCATGGACCGACACAGCTTCTCTATTGACAAAGTGGGACGTCCCAAAGCAGTGTCAGAGAAAAAACGAGGGGTGGTAACAGCATAAAAACAAACTTCACCCCAAAACACAAAACAGCACTCCTCCAACGGAGGAGTTGCAACTCTAAACAGCCGCCTGCAAAACCTTGCGGCCGAAAGAGGCATCCGAAGATGCACCTACATCAATTTTGTAGAATTTTGTGAAAGTGTGAGCGGACGACCAAGTCGCCGCTTTACATAGTTGGGAAACAGACGCTTGATGTCGGAAAGCCCAAGAGGCACCTATTGCCCTGGTCGAATGCGCCGTGACAGGAAAGGGGGGCGCCTGACCCTTTAAGGCGTAAGCCTGGATTACTATCTGTCGGATCCACCTAGAGATGGTGGCCGATGAGACTGCTTGGCCCTTCTTGGGACCAGCCACCGAAACAAACAGTGAGTCTGACTTCCGGAACAGGGAAGTAGCAGATAGGTATACTCTCAAAGCTCGGACAACGTCCAAGGAATGCAACGCCGACTCCTTAGGATTCGACGGCTGAGGACACAAGGATGGAAGTACAATGTCTTTGTTGAGATTAAAAGCCGAAACGACTTTCGGAAGAAAGGAAGGCTGCGGCCGCAGCACCACCTTATCCTTGTGGAAAATCAAATAGGGAGCCTTGCAGGACAAGGCTGCCAGCTCAGAGACTCGTCTAACTGACGTAACAGCCACCAAAAAGACCACTTTCTGAGAAAGTGTCAACAGGGGAATATCTCTAATATTCTCAAACGGTGCCGTCTGAAGCACCGAGAGGACCAGGTTCAAGTCCCACGGAGGTAATGGGGGGCGGACCGGAGGGGCCACATGTCGAACCCCCTGCCCAAATGTACTCACGAGAGAGTGAGTCGCCAGGGGTCACTGAAAAAAGACAGCCAGGGCAGATATCTGTCCCTTAATCGTACTTAGGGCAAGCCTTTGGTCTACCCCATGCTGTAAAAACAGCAGGATTCTGGAAACCAAATAGGTACGCGGATGCCATTTCATTTCCTCACATATGGAGATGTAGGCTCTCCAAGTGCGGTGATAGACCTTCCTAGAGGACGGTTTCCGAGCACTTCTCATAGTAGAGATTACTGAGTCTGACAGGCCCCGATCTCTCAGTACCTGGTTCTCAACAGCCATGCCGTTAAAGCCAATGACTGTAAAGCAGGATGGAATATGGGACCTTGCGATAGCAGGTCCTTCCGTAGTGGTAGGCGCCAGGGGACGTCTGCTACCAGACGTACTAGATCGGCGTACCAAGGACGCTGAGGCCAATCTGGAGCGATTAGGATCATTGGAATTCCCTCTGCCTCCACTCTGCAGAGCAGAAGAGGAAGAAGCCTTAAGGGAGGGAAGGCATAGATTAGCCGATACTGACCCCACGATGCTACCAACGCGTCCGTTGCGTCTGCCCATGGGTCTCTTGACCGGGCCACAAACCTCAATACCTTCCGATTGAGTCGGGAAGCCAGAAGATCTACGTCTGGTGTGCCCCATCTTTGGCAGAGGAGTTGGAACACCTCCGGGTGTAAGGACCATTCTCCCTGGTCCAGCATCTGGCGGCTCAGGTAGTCCGCCTGCCAGTTTTCCACACCCGGAATGTACACGGCCGACAGTGCCGGTACGCTCCTCTCTGCCCACTTCAGGATGCAAGCGATCTCCGATGCTGCAGCTGAGCTTCTTGTTCCTCCTTGATGATTGACATATGCCACTGCTGTGGCGTTGTCTGACTGGATCCTGACTGGACGCCCTTGCAGTCTCTGAGACCATTTGAAGAGGCACAGCTTGATCGCCCGGATCTCCAGGACATTGATCGGCAGGAGGGCTTCCTCTGGGGTCCAGCGACCTTGCGCCGACTGGACACCCCAGACTCCCCCCCAACCTGTAAGGCTGGCGTCCGTCGTGATCACTATCCAGTAAACCGGAAGAAATGACTTCCCGGCCATTAGAGCCGGTGCTGTCAGCCACCATACCAGGGATCTCCTGACTAGGTGGCTCACTCGGATTTGATAATCCAGAGATGAAGGGCATCTGTTCCATCTGGACAGAACTTCCTTCTGTAACACTCGAGTGTGGTATTGAGCATATGGGACCGCCTCGAAGGAGGCTACCATGAGGCCCAACACTCGCATGCAAAAACGGAGTGACGACCAATTCCTGGAAGTCAGCTGCCGTACTGCAGCCCGGAGGGTCTGCAACTTCTCCACAGGGAGGAATACCTTTGCCTCTGAGGAATCCAGAATCAACCCCAGGTACACTAGGCGTTGAGTGGGCACCAATACTGACTTTTGCATGTTTAGTATCCAACCAGTCTCGAAGAGTCTGACAGGTAATGGACACGCTTACCTCTAATTCTGAGCTTGAAGGGGCCTTCAGCAGAAGGTCGTCCAAGTAACCTGTGATAGCGATACCCCGCTGTCTTAGAAGTGCCAGAATCGGAGCGAGCACCTTGGTGAACGTCCTGGGTGCTGAGGCAAGGCCAAACGGGAGGGCCACAAACTGGTAGTGGTTCTTCCCGATAGCAAATCGCAGAAACCTCTGGTGTCTGGAGTATATGGGGACATGCAGGTATGCGTCCTTGATGTCCAAGGAGGCCAGAAAGTCCCCCGGATGGAGAGCCGTGACTACGGATCGAACCAACTCCATCCGAAATCTTTGTACCTTCTCAAAGCAATTGAGGGCTCTGAGATCCAAGATTGGACGAACCCCCTCCTTCTTTGGCACAATGAACAGATTTGAGTAAAAACCCTGACCCGGATAGCGACCTGTAGGGACTCCCGAGACCGGTTTGCCGGTATCTGGACACCCTGGACCGATTACGTCACAGATCCTGGATACGTGCCATCTAGCCTAGACATAGCTTTATTGGAACTGGCAGAACCTTCTCTTAAAAACCGCAGGCTGTCGAGAGCTTAGAAGACTGAGAGCTACCCTCTGACATAGTGAGACTAATGGAGTTTACCTGGTTTGATGGCTACGCTTGAGGGTGTGCTCGGTGCGGCCTGGAATGAGGCCTCCTACAGAAAGACAGGTACGCTCGGATCACTCCTTCCTTTCCTCCTTTCCTTTCCTTGTCCTTTTCCTTCCCCTCTTTCCCCCCCCCCCCTTTTTTTTTCTCTTCTTATATATGTTTTGCAATGGTATGCATTTATGCCAGTTAAAGAAATGTCTGTTATGCTGGCGGGTGTTGTAATTACCATGAGCCTCCGCGCTCGCGGGATGGGCCCCCCTTTACAGGGGGCACAGGGTGTCCCGCCAGAGCGTGCACCGTAGCATATCGGTGCCCCCCGCTGCGTGCGGGGAGCGGGGAGAGGTCAGATGGAGGCTATTGAGCCCCCCTCCCCCCGCCCCGGCCGCGGGTCGGGGGACCATGTCTTAATTATAGTCACATGGACAACACCCCTGGCTTGTTATCAGTGGTGGGACGGTAATATGTGAGGCCCCCACATTCCATGTGCCCTCCGCGCCTACCACAGTTGTGCACCCACTGTTCCTATGGTGGCACCCTTACTCTACTAACTAGTGTGGCCCATCGGCCGCCCCACATAAGGCATACAAGATACTGCTATTATTGATGTACTCTATTTCTTTGTTCAACTTGTTTATATGCTGGTTATGCACACCAGACGGGTCTGTGCTTTTCCTATTTTATTTTACTTATTATTTTTAATTTTCCCTTTTTTTTTTTTTTTTTTTTTTTTAAGCAAACTGTTGGACTTGTCTGGTTGTATATTTTTCTTTTATAAAATAAAGATTATATAAAAAAAAAAAAAAAACAAAAAAACCCTGACCCCGTTCCTGTTCTGGAACTGGAATAACTACCCCGCGTTCCAGTAGACCCTGGACCGCCCCATACAGGGCCTCCCGACGGGTCGGTAGTAGCTGGAGATTGGAGGTGATGAATCTGTCTGGTGGACAAGAGAGAAATTCTATCTTGTAGCCTGAGGAGATTACTTCGCAAACCCACCTGTCGGAGACTAGAGCAGTCCACTGAGTCGCGAATTCGCGAAGACGTCCCCCCACCCGAGAGCTGGGTGGGGGCGGACCTTTATGTGGACGCAGATTTGTCCGCAGGCTTGTTGGGTCTGCGGGACCAAGGACGCTTTTGTCCTTGGGCAGGCGCTTTATCGGCCTGGGGTCTTTTCCCTGTCGCCCTAGGGGGACGAAAAAACCACTTGTGTGCAGTAAAGGAGGGCCCTTGCCCTTGGCGTGGCCCCTTACCCTTGATAATTTGGGGAAGCAAAGTGCTTTTACTTCCTGTGGCATCCTTGATGATGTCATCCAGAGAAGCCCCAAAAAGTCTGTCGCCCTTAAAAGGCAGATCCAACAGGGCTTTCTTGGAAGTCTGGTCCGCAGACCAGCCTTTTAGCCAGATCAGGCGGCGTATTGCTACTGCATAAACCGAAGTTTTAGACAGCAGGGGAATAGTATTCATGTCTGACTCGCAGACAAACCTAAGGCCCTGGACCAACAGGTCGGCCAATGTTATCTCATCAGGAGGAGCATCTCGCTCCTTAACCCCTGGAGTAGCAATCTTGCCCATTCAGTAAGTGTGTGAGACACTAGGGCCCCCGCCAATGCCGGGCGTACTGCCGAGCCTACCACTGAGTATAGGTAGCAAGCGAGTGCTTCAGCCTTCTTATCCACAGGGTCCTAGAAAACAGGAGCCCCTTCTACAGGAATTGTGGTGGCTCTATTAAGTCTGGACACCGGAGGGTCCACTATAGAGGGGAGAGGTCCATTTCTTCAGAAAACTCTCCTCAAAAGGGGTACCGTACCGCAAACCTCTTTGGGGCTGTAAAGACCCTCAGTGGGTTCTCCCATTCCTTGTATAAGAGTTTATCAAAAGACACACAAGGGAACACCTTAGCAGTGCGGGCAGGTCTATGAAACCCAAGTGGACCGGAGTCTCTGCTGCTTCTGCAGTATTTTCCAACTTTAGCGTATCCCGCACTGCAGTAATAAGGTCAGATACCAAAGCCGTCTTGCGTACTGACCTGGACTTGGAGTCCTCCTCACTGTCCGATCGGTCACGGTCTGCAGTCTCTGATGCATCAGAATCTGGGCCATGAGCCGTAGCTGGACCTGGTTCTGCATCAGAAATATCCCCAGAAGATTGCAGGGGACGGGGGCGTTTATTACCCCCTGTATTCCCGTGTGCTGCTTCCACCCTGGCAGCAAACGCCTCTAGGATTGCCGACATAGCGTCCATAGACACCTCAGGGACACCAGCTGCTAAATCTGGTGTTTCAGGGGAGAAGACATCTGGCTCAGATGCCATGCTGACCACACGCTGACACTCACAGGGCTCCAGGCAAGATATCAATAGGCCACCCTCCTGCGCTGCAGAGATGCTGGGTTACCCAGAGGACTCACCACCCTGGATAGGTACTGCTATGCTGCGCCTGTGATGCTGTCCCCTTGCTGCTGTGTCAGTCTGCTTCTTTTATCAGCACTTCCTGTGTGAATTTTCACGCCAGTGTAATGCACCCTAGAGGCCGGAGGCTCTCGCAAAATGGTTGCCAAAAACGTCTGTATGGAAGATAATGTGGGCTCTAAGAAAATGGCCGCCGACAGAAGATAGAGGTCAGGCAGCCATAGCCCACAAAAAGATGGCCGCCGAACGGCAATATCTGCATACAGGGTGGACCAACATGGCCGCCGATCACCTGATAGGGGCCAGTGGGTGTGGCCGAACCACAGGAAGATGGCCGCCAGGCAGTTACAAGAGGCCAAACTTGGCATGGACCACCTCAAAATGGCCGCCGACAGCATGGAGACACAGAAACACAGGTAAGCAAAAATGACATTTCTTTTAAATGTTAGTTACAGCCAGCCCCGCTCCAGTGGGACCCCCTAGGTGACCCCCAGCACCCAGCAACCTTTAGCTAGAAGCCCAGGGAGGAGGGAAAGGCAGGGAGAGAGGGAAGAAAGGGGCCACAACCACTTACTTGATCTCTCCAGGAATGTCCAGCTAAATCACCCAGCCGAGGCAGGGGAGTTTTACTTACCTATCCTGCATGTATTCTGCTGGAAGACATTCCAAACAGATCATCGTCCGCGCACGGAAGGTGACTGTTGGCCAGGCATGCTGTGATTGGACCCAGAAGGGACGATCATATGTATGCCCTGGAGCATGACGCTCACCGGACAGGCTGCTGCGACTCGGCCGTAAGGTCAGCCGAAGCTGAGCGGTCCGATGCAAGCCTTGGAGCGTAAGCTCACCGGCCAGGCTGCTGCGACTCGGCCGTAAGGTCAGCCGAAGCTGAGCGGTCCGATGCAGGCCCTGGAGCGTAGGCTCACCGGCCACCCGTGGAGCGACGGGCATGTCGTGGACAACCCAGCGCATAGCTAGGGTCGGCACACGCTCGATGGCCAAAACTGGGGAGACTACAAGGATCGAGGATCCAGCCTGTCACCCAGTCGGCAGTTGATCGAAGATCGCAGGAAACAACAAATGTAGCAAAAAATAAATAAATATATATATATATCTTTTTTCCCCGGACCAATGGGCCCGAAGGGAGCCATGTCCTACTCCTTGCTAGACAGAAAAAAACTGATCTGCGATGTGCAGACTGAGAGGGTATACCCAGAGGGTCCGCCCCCTGGGCGGTACTGTAGAAGGTGTGATGCAACACTTTTTACAAGTTTTTCTGCCTAGTCACTCCTAATTAACGGATAATACCCACTTTGTCAATAGAGAAGCTGTGTCGGTCCATGGACGAAAGAGTAATCCTATTTTCTCTTTTCGTCCATGGACGGACACAGCCTTCTTAATTCTTGACATATGGGACGTCCCCAAGCAGTGTCAAAAAAACAAGGGGTGGGAACAATATCAAAAAACAACTAACTTCACCCCAAGCAAGCAGAGCTCCTCAACGGAGGAGTTGCAACTTTAAACAGCCGCCTGCAAAACCTTGTGGCGGAAGGAAGCATCTGAAGATGCATTCACACCAACCTTGTAAAATTTGGAGCAAGTGCGCACGGACGACCAAGTCGCCACCCTGCACACCTGTGAGAGAGAAGCTGGATGTCGGAAAGCCCAGGAAACACTAATTGCCCTGGTTGAAAGCCCCATGACCGGGAAAAAGGGGGGCGCCCGCCCCTAAAGTGCATAGGCCCGCACAGCGGTCTTCCTGAACCACCGAGAGATGGTGGCCGACGAGACCGCTAGGCCCTTTTGTGGACCAGACACCAACACAAACAGTGAATCAGACCTCCGGAACGGAGCCGTAGCAGACAGGTACACCAGCAAGGCACATCTAAAGTATGGAGCGCAGTCTCTCTGGGATGCGACGGCGGAGGACACAAGAATGGATACAATGTCCTCATCGAGGTGGAAGGCCGAAAACCACCTTTGGAAGAAACGAAGACTGCGGGCGTAGTACCACTTAATCCTTATGGAAGACCAAGTATGGTGACTTGCAAGACAAGGCCGCCATTTCAGAAACCTGTCTGACAGACGTAATGGCCACTAGAAAGGCCACCTTCTGAGATAGTGTTAAGAGAGGAACCTCTCTGATGTTCTCAAAGGGAGGTTCTCGAAGAACTGAGAGCACCAGGTTCAAATCCCAAAGGAGGGAGAGGTGGTCTAATTGGGGGAAGCCCATGTCGAAACCCCCTGCACAATAGGTACCCACCAGGGAATGGGTCGCCAAAGGCCATTAAAAGAAAACAGCCAAAGCTGAAATCTGACCCTTGATGGAGCTTAAGGCAAGTTTCTGATCCACTCCACACTGTAAAAACAGCAGGACCCTGGAAACCGAATGCGTCTGTGGACACCACTCCATCTCTGCCCACATAGAGATGTAGGCCTTCCAAGTGCGATGGTAGATCTTCCTGGAAAAAGATTTTAGTGCCCTCAGCATGGTCGAGATGACCGAATCCGAAAGACCTCGGTCCCTTAGTACCTGGCTTTCAATAGCCATGCCGTTAAAGCCAGCGACTGTAAAGCAGGATGAAGTAAGGGACCTTGAGACAGAAGGTCCTCTCACATTGGCAGTCGCCAGTGCATCCGCCACCAGGCGTACGAACTTGGCATACCAAGGACGCCGGGGCCAATCCAGAGCGATTAGGATCACCAGGATCCCCTCGGTCTGCACTCTGCGGAGCAGACGAGGAAGCAACATCAGTGGGGGATAGGCATTAATTAGCCAATACTTACCCCACGGGGCCACCAACGCGTATGACGCGTCGGCCCAGGGATCTCTGGAGCTGGCCACGAATCTCGACACCATGCTATTGAGTCGAGAAGCCAGGAGGTCCACATCCAGAGTGCCCCACCTACGACAAAGGAGGTGAAACACCTCCGGATGCATGACCATTCCCCTTGGTCCAGCAACTGGCGACTCAAATAGTCCGCCTGCCAGGGTTCTACACCTTGAATGTAGATGGCCGACAGAGCCAGCACGCTTCTTTCCGCCCACCTCAGAATGTCCAGATGGTTGACATAAGTCACAGCCATGGCGTTGTCCGACTGGAGTCGGATCGGGTGCCCTTGTAGTCTCCTCGACCACGAGGAGAGACAGCCTGATCGCCCGAAGTTCCAGAACATCGATCGGCATACAGGATTCGTCCAGAGTCTAGCGACCTTGGGTCGACTGGACCCCCAGACTCCCCCCCCCAACCTGTGAGGCTGGCGTCCATAAGAAAGGAAGGAAAAAACAGCCCGGACTGAAGTGCAGGGAATGTCAGTCACCAAGTCAGAGAGGCCCTGACTAAGCGATTTACCTGAATCTGATGATCCAGCGACAACAGGGATTTGTTCCATAGGACAGAATCTCCCCCTCCGAGTGTGGAATTGGGCATACGGTACTGCCTCGAAGGAGGCTACCATGAGGCCAAACTCACCGCAGCCAGGGGCGTCTGCAACTTCCCTGGAGAGAGAAAACTCTCGCCTCCGAAGAGTACAGAGCAGCCCCAGGTATTCTAGGCGCTGAGTCTGAACTAGCACCGACATCTGGAGGTACAGCATCCACCCAAAGTCTTGGAGAGTCTGACTGACTATAGACACGTCCTCCTCTAATTTAAATCTGGAAACAGGTTACAGAAGACCATCGAAACAACCTACGAAGGCAATGCCGCGCTGTCTCAGCAAGGCTAGAATCGGGGTGAGCACCCTGGTGAAACTCTTGGTGCTGACGCTAGGTCAAAAGGGAGAGCCATAAATTAATAGTGGTCCTCCCTGACCGCTAAACGCATGAACCAATGGTGCCTGTCAGATATGGTGACATGCAAGCACGTGTCCCTGATGTCCAGGGACACCCGAAGGCCAACAAATCTTGAACTGCCCCTACAGGGCAATCTGATGAACAAGAAAGAAAAAACTCGATCTTGTACCCTGAAGAGACTACTTTGCAAACCCACCAGTCGGAAAAACAGGAAGCATTAAGGGCCTTGAGGTCTAAGATTGGACGACTCCGTCCTCCTCTGGGACCATGAACAGATTCGAGTGGAATCCCTGAACCTGTCCTGCGGCGGTATGGGAATGACAACCCTCAAAAATACCGCCTTTGTACGGGAAAGGAAGGTCCCGGCTTACGGGGCGGCCCTCTACTCTTAGTGGACTGAGGTAGAAGAGTTCAGTTACCTCTTGTGACATCCTTAACAACGTCGTCCAGTGAGGCACCAAAGAGCCTCCCACCTTAGAAAGGAAAATCTGTCATAGCTTCCATAAAAGCTCGGTCAGCGGACCAGCATATCAGCCCTCTCAAATGGTGCAAGACCACCACGGACACAGAGGCCCTGGAGACTAAAGAAGTCGCATTCAGGATTGCCGAACCTATGTACACCAGACCCTGCAACTGCTGGTCGGCCAGTGTCACAACTTTTAGAGAGAGCTGATGCAAATGTTTTGTCCATTCACTGAGTGTCAGAGACACCAAAGTCGCAGCCACCAACGGGCGCAACGCTGACCCCAGCATGGCAAACACGGCCTGTGGTACCCCTGATATCAGGGGTTCAACTTCATGGAAAAAAAAAGAATTTTTTTTTAATTACTCTTCAAAAGGATAACGGACCGCCGTGCGCTGAGGGACCAAAAAGGACCTCTGCGGCGGTCCCCATTCCTTATCTATGATCCATCAAAGAAATCAATCATAAGGAAAAACCTACATAGAGCGGGTCGGTTAGTGCGACCCAAAAAAGGACTGACACCTCAGTGGATGTCCCAGCAGATACTACACTGATAAGTGCTGTTTTTACAAACACATTGTTTATACTGTGTATTGCGCCGAAGGCGCGCATGTCATTGGAGTGTGGGAGGAAACCGGAGTACTCGGAGGAAACCCACGCAGGCACAGAGAGTAATGCCGTGTACACACGATCAATTTTTTTAGACGGTGAAAACACTGTCGAGAAAATCGACGTGAAAAACGAGGAACAGCTTGTTCCCCTACACACGGCCGTTTTAAATGACATTTTTTTTCTTGGTCGAAAAAAACAACTGTGTGTAGGCTCCCCGGCAGTGTTTCCCTATGGGAAAACTGCCGCGGAAAAAAATGACGGAAATCATGACGAGAAAAATTAGAGCATGTTCTAATTTTCCTCGTCGTGATTAATGCCGTTTTTCCCGTCTGGAAAAATTACAAAAAGCCCACACACGGTCGTTTTTCTCGTCCAAAAGAAAAAATTAAATTTTTCCAGACGGGAAAAATGATCGTGTGTACGCGGCATAATAATAATATATACACACATATTGTGTATGTATTTAGTGTGTGTGTGTGTATAAACATATTGTGTATGTTTATACTGTGTATTACGCCGAGGGCGCGCATGTCTTTGGAGAGTTGGAGGAAACTGGAGCACCCGGAGGAAACCCACGCAGACATGAACATACAAACTCCAGGCAGATGGCATCCTCTGACACCTCAAAACAGTGGTCCTGAGTCAGAGTATTCCCCAGGATATGGCGGGGGGAGGGGGCGCTACATACCCACCAACGCCCGCATCCAGGGCTGCAGACAAATTGTCCTAGTAACTTCAGGTGAAGGGGCACCTGTTACTGCCTCTGGAATTAGCTTCAGACTCCATTCTGACCCACTAACAGTCCATAGGGACTAAGTCAACACCGTAGTATAATACAGTCAGGTCCATAAATATTGGGACATCGACACAATTCTAATCTTTTTGGATCTATACACCACCACAATGGATTTGAAATGCAGACTTTCAGCTTTAATTTAAGGGTATTTACATCCAAATCAGGTGAACGGTGTAGGAATTACAACAGTTTGTATATGTGCCTCCCACTTTTTAAGGGACCAAAATAGTGGGACAATTGGCTGCTCAGCTGTTCCATGGCCAGGTGTGTGTTATTCCCTCATTATCCCATTTACAAGGAACAGATAAAAGGTCCAGAGTTCATTTCAAATGTGCTATTTGCATTTGGAATCTGTTGCTGTCAATTCTCAATATGAGATCCAAAGAGCTGTCACTATCAGTGAAGCAAGCCATTATTAGGCTGAAAAAACAAAACAAACCAATCAGAGAGATAGCAAAAACATTAGGTGTGGCCAAATCAACTGTTTGGAACATCCTTAAAAAGAAAGAACGCACCGGTGAGCTCAGCAACACCGAAAGACCCGGAAGACCATGGAAAACAACTGTGGTGGATGACCAAGGAATTCTTTCCCTGGTGAAGAAAACATCCTTCACAACAGTTGGCCAGATCAAGAACACTCTCCAGGAGGAAGGTGTATGTGTATCAAAGTCAACAATCAAGAGAAGACTTCACCAGAGTGAATACAGAGGGTTCACCACAAGATGTAAACCATTGGTGAGCCTCAAAAACAGGAAGGCCAGATTAGAGTTTGCCAAACAACATCTAAAACCGGAGTTAGACTTACCGGTAACTCTTTTTCTAGGAGTCTTCCAGGACAGCCTCTGAGACATAGGGCTCCTCCCTCCGGGACAGGAAACACACACACCCATTATCTTTAAAGGTGGTCCTCCAGGCCTCCCTCTTCAGTTTACCAAAGAACTACCGGAAGGCTCTGAAAGACATAACACGCTAACACATCGTTAGTACATAACTCCAACACCTAGTTAATAGCAAACACCGGGTGGGAAAACCAGGCTGTCCTGGAAGACTCCTAGAAAAAGAGTTACCGGTAAGTCTAACTCCGGTTTTCTCCTTTCGTCTTCCAGGACAGCCTCTGAGATGATAAGCAAGGAACTTACTTTGTCAGGGCGGGACCACTGCCTGGAGGACCTTTCGTCCAAATGTCTGCTCCTTGTCAGACAACAAATCCAGACGGTAATGTCTTGCAAAAGTCGAATATGATGACCATGTTGCTGCCTTGCAGATGTCCTCCGGGGAGGCTCCGGCCCTCTCTGCCCAAGATGCTGAGACTGCCCTGGTAGAATGTGCCTTAACCAATGGTGCTTGTCTACCTTCTAACTGATAAGTTTCTAAAATCGCCATCCTTATCCATCGGGCAATGGTCGATTTAGGTGCTCTATAACCTTTGCGGACCCCCGCAAAATTAACAAAAAGTGAATCTGAGATTCTGAAGCTCCTAGTGACTTCTAAATAAATTAAAAGACATCTTTTGACGTCTAACAAACTTAGAGATTCCTCCTCCTCTTCCTCTGAGGTGGAGCGAAACGTAGGTAGGACAATGTCCTGCGTTCTATGAAACATAGATGCTACTTTGGGGAGGAAACTAGGATCTGTCTTAAGTATAATCCTGTCCTCCAAAATTAACAAAAAAGGCTCTCGTATGGATAGAGCCTGTAGATCACTCACTCGTCTAGCTGATGTGATCGCTATCAAAAAAACAGTCTTGAGTACAATCCATTTCAGTAATGATTTCTCCAGGGGTTCAAAAGGACTACCCGTAAGAGCCCTGAGAACCAAAGATAAATCCCAAGTGGGGCAGGTTGTAACCTTCACCGGCCTAGATCTCGCTAGAGCCCTGAAAAAATTTCTAACGAATTGATTTTGCTGTAGTGAAGTCTGGAGGAAAATACTTAAGGCAGCGGTCTGAACCTTTAGGGTACTAATAGACAGGCCTAGTTCCACCCCTGCCTGGAGGAAATCCAGTACCTCTGGTATCCCAGGATAATGTAGTCCCTGCTCTCCCAGCCAGGAAAGAAATCTTTTCCATACCTTGGCATAGATAGCCCTGGTTACTGGCTTACGGCACTCCAGCAGAGTTCTAATCACTCTGTCTGTAAAGCCTTGAGCTTTTAGCAGTTGTTCCTCAGATACCAGGCTGTTAACTTTAGATTTTTTATCTGTGGGTAGAGAACCGGACCTTGGGATATCAGATCTTCCCTGACCGGAAGAGTCAATGGGGGATAAATGGCCAGTCTCTTTATGTTGGCAAACCACGGCCTCTTTGGCCAGTATGGAGTAATTAGGATCAGGTCCGTAGATTCTGACAGGAATCTTTGAAGCACCGTGGCTATCAGCCTCACTGGAGGGAAGGCATAACACAGGTTGAACTGCCAAGGATTGGCGAAGGCGTCTATTCCTGTGGCCTGATCCAACGGGTGGATAGAAAAGAACTGAGGCACCTTTTTGTTGTCCTCCGAGGCGAAGAGGTCCACCTCTGGCTGTCCCCAATGCTGCACAATCTCCATGAAGACCTCCCTGTTGAGGGACCATTCGTCTTGTCCTATGTGCTGACGACTTAGGAAGTCCGCCAGAGAATTCTGCGAGCCTTTTAGGTGAACTGCTGACAGAGAGGGCAGGTTCACCTCGGCCCAACATAGGATTCTGTTCGCTATGGCCTGCAGAGCTGGGCTCTTTGTGCCCCCCTGTCTGTTTATGTACGCGACAGCTGCCGCATTGTCGGTTCGCACCTGAAGGTGCTGGCCAACTATCTGGGACTGAAAGGTCTCTATAGCTCTGAGGATCGCCAGAAGTTCCCTCTGGTTTGAGGAACGCTGGGCCTCTATAGGAGACCAGGACCCCTGGGCTAGGTTTTCTTCCAGATGGGCCCCCCAACCCCATGCACTGGCATCGGTAGTTATTACTATGGCCGTATGCCTGGCCCATGACAGACCCTTCTCCAGGTTGTGATGGGCTCGCCACCACCATAATGTCCTTTTGACCTTGGTGGAAAGGGGCATATTTGAATCCAGGCTCTCTTTTTTGCCATCCCAGTGGCTCAACATGAGACCCTGTAGAGGGCGCTGGTGCAGCCTTGCCCACGGAACAGCTGGGAAGCAGGACGACATCAACCCCAGAACTCTCATAACCTCCCTTATTGGGGCTGACAGGATAGAAGCGGGGCTACTGCCTGATCCACCTTCAGAATCTTCTCCCTGGGAAGAAAGACTTTCATCTCCACCGAAGAGATTCTGTATCCCAAGTAAAGGACCTCCTGGGACGGGGTCAGCTGAGATTTGTCTCGGTTGATCAACCACCCCAGAGACAGTAGGAAACTCTGGGCCTCCTGTAGGTCTTTCTCCAGTTGTTGAAAAGATGGGGCGACAAACAGGAGGTCGTCCAGGTAGGGGATCACTGTGATGGCTTTGACTCTCAGTGGAGCCAGGGCCTCTGCCAGAACCTTTGTAAAGATTCTCGGCGAGGAGGACAGACCGAAAGGGAGAGCTCGAAACTGGTAGTGCAGAACCTTTGTATCGATCTGCACTGCCAGCCTCAGGAATTTTTGAAATTTCTGATGTATGGGGATATGTAGATAGGCATCCCTGAGATCTACTGTGGCCATGAAACAGCCTGGGAACAGGAGGTTGGTCACAGAGAATATTGACTCCATCCTGAACCTCTTGTATGTTATAAATTTGTTCAGAGGACGAAGATTCAGGATTAACCTGAACTTCCTGGAAGGTTTCTTCACGACAAACACGTGTGAATACACTCCCTTCCCTTGCTCCTCCAGGGGCACCTGAATAAGGACTCTTTGATCCATTAGATCCCCTAATAATAGACCCAAAGCCTTTGCTTTTTCCCGGTCTCTTGGCAGCTGGGTAAGCTGGAACATTGAAGGGGGAACAGAATCGAACTCCAACCTGTAACCGTTCCTTATTATGTCCAAAATGAACGGACTTGGAGTCGAATTGACCCATTGTGGGAGGAACTCCCCTAGTCTCCCTCCCACTGGGACACAGGAGTCACTGGGGTTTAGGGGTGGTTTGAGGAGGATTAAATAGGATTGCTCCTCTTCCACGTCCCTTATGGCCCGTCCAATGCTTCTTGGGACGGCCATCCCTCTCCTGTTGCCTGAGGCCACGAAAAAAACGTTTGTTCTCGTTTTTCTTTTTCTTTTCAGGAAAGGCCTTCTTTCTATCCTGCGTTCTTTCCAGAGCCTCATGTAGACCTGGTCCGAACAGATGGTCACCGGAAAAGGGTAACCCACACAGTTTAAGCTTAGAGGCAGGATCGCCAGACCATGTTTTTAGCCATACAGCCCTTCTGGCTGCGTTAACCAAAGCGGCAGATCTGGCTGCCAATTTAACCGACTCCGCGGAGGCATCTGCCAGAAAGCCTACTGCCTTAAATAGTAGGGGAAAAGATTTTAACAGCTGCTGTCTAGGTGTACCAGCAGCAATGTGAGATTGTAATTGTGTGAGCCAGCACTCCAGATTTCTGGCTACACAAGTGGCTGCTAGGGCCGGTTTCAACCCTATAGCAGAGGCATCCCAAGCCCTCTTTAGCAGCACATCTCCCCTCTTATCCATGGGATCCTTGAGCGACCCCAGATCATCGAAGGCCAAGTCTGTCCTTTTAGAGACCTTGGCTAACGGTGCATCCAACTTTGGAATCTTATTCCATGGATGAGAAGCATCTGCTTCAAAGGGGAACCTCCGCTTGAGGTTACCAGAAAAGAAGGGCCTCTTTTCCGGCTGCTCCCACTCCAGCAAAATCGACTCAATCAGAGTTTTATGAACAGGAAACACCCTGGCTTTCTGTGCACCAGACCCCTGATACATTAGGTCATGCTTTGAAAGTTGGACTTGCTCCTCACGAATTTCTAACGTGTCGTAAATCGCCTTCAACAAATCTCCCACATCATCCAGGGATAGTTTGTATCTGGCCCCCCTGGAGGAATCATCCTCCTCCTCAGAGCCGGACGCTGAATCCGCCTGAGAAGAGGCAAGCGATCTAGGTACCCTCTCCCTAACCATCACCTCCTCCTCCTGACTGGGCTCAGACAAGGAGGGTGTACTGGCTGCTCTATATAGAGAAGAAGAGGGACCCTGCACCCTATCCATCATTCCTTTAAATGATTGGAATGTGGATGCTAGCTCGTCTTTAACCGAAGCCAGGATCTTGTGACACTCTGCCACAGAATTATCCTTAACGAGACTGCTGACACAATCAGGGCATAGAGGCTTCTCCCAGTTAGAGCCTAACTTAGCCCCACAAACGGCACACTTTTTCCTAGGCGGTTGCATAAGAGTCTTGTCCTGGGCTTTGACCTGAAAGTCAAACAAAAGAAAAGGACAAGAAATTTCCATCAATATGCTACCCTGACCCACACCACCACTGTGCTTGAGTCAGCCTAGGAAGTGCCCCCCCCCTCACCAGAAGGTTCTCCACCCAGGGAGGGGAATATAGGGTCCAATACCCTGGCCCCCCAGTGTAAGGAATGGTCCACCCTCACCACCTTACCTGAGAGGCACCGGAGCCTGATGAACCGGAGTCTACGACCTGAACAGGTGTCTCCATGGTCCCGGGTGCTTTGCGCGGCCTCGCCGAGTCTAACACCGCTCCGGTAACGCCTGGCAATCCTCCGCTGCGCCTAAGAGACTGGAACCATGTTTCCAGGCGCCCCTTGATGACGCGGTTCCGCCCGAAGTCTCGTCACTTCCGCCCGCTGGAACGCAGAAGCCCCGCCCCCCCCGCGCGCTGTACCCGGAAGTGTCGGTCGAATCGGCGTGGCCAGCCGAGCGTCTCTCGCCCGTCCGCCAGGACACAACCTCGTTCAGGTACAGGCAGACAGGGGGACTGGGTCCAAGCCATCCAGGGTCCAGCTCTCTCCGAGCTTAATGGCAGCGGTGGAGCCGGCAACCACGCTCTTCCCCGATAGGACAGAGGGGTGCCCAGGCAGAGGAGAGTCTCTCCAGGGGCTCTTCCCAGGACAGTCCTGAGACATGGAGCTCCTTAGGTTCCTTATGCGTGCTCCTTCCCGTCCGGCAGGAAACACAATAACTGAAGAGGGAGGCCTGGAGGACCACCTTTAAAGATAATGGGTGTGTGTGTTTCCTGTCCCGGAGGGAGGAGCCCTATGTCTCAGAGGCTGTCCTGGAAGACGAAAGGAGAAAAAAGCCTTCACAGTTCTGGAACAACATCCTATGGACAGATGAGACCAAGATCCACTTGTACCAGATTGATGGGAAGAGAAGAGTATGGAGAAGGAAAGGAACTGCTCATGATCCAAAGCATACCACCTCATCAGTGAAGCATGGTGGTGGTAGTGTCATGGCGTGGGCATGTATGGCTGCCAATGGAACTGGTTCTCTTGTATTTATTGATGATGTGACTGCTGACAAAAGCAGCAGCATGAATTCTGAAGTGTTTCGGGCAATATTATCTGCTCATATTCAGCCAAATGCTTCAGAACTCATTGGACGGCGCTTCACAGTGCAGATGGACAATGACCCGAAGCATACTGCAAAAGCAACCAAAGAGTTTAAGGGAAAGAAGTGGAATGTTATGCAATGGCCAAGTCAATCACCTGACCTGAATCCGATTGAGCATGCATTTCACTTTCTGAAGACAAAACTGAAGGGAAAATGCCCCAAGAACAAGCAGGAACTGAAGACAGTTGCAGTAGAGGCCTGGCAGAGCATCACCAGGGATGAAACCCAACGTCTGGTGATGTCTATGCGTTCCACAGGCTGTAATTGACTGCAAAGGATTTGCAACCAAGTATTAAAAAGTGAAAGTTTGATTTATGATATAATCTGTCCCATTACTTTTGGTCCTTTAAAAAGTGGGAGGCACATATACAAACTGTTGTAATTCCTACACCGTTCACCTGATTTGGATGTAAATACCCTCAAATAAAGCTGAAAGTCTGCAGTTAAAGCACATTTTGTTTGTTTCATTTCAAATCCATTGTGGTGGTGTATAGAGCCAAAAGGATTAGAATTGTGTCAATGTCCCAATATTTATGGACCTGACTGTATATACACACACTGTGTATGTATTAAGTGTATATGTATTAGTGTGTGTGTGTGTAAAAACATAAAGTATATGTTTCTACTGACAATTCACCCTCCTAACTGCGCTGACCGGGGGGCTACCCAGGGCCACACTACCCAGCCAGAGGCTGCGCAGCACCGTTTTCCGCTCTGCCTCACACACCTGAGAAGAAAATGGCCGCCCGCAATAAAGACCTGCGCCACAGCGCGGCTACGACAAAATGGCCTGCCAATGGAATTTTTCAATACAGAAACAAACCACTAGAAAATGGCGCCGGCGCTACCAAAAATGGCGCCCGAGCACACTGAGGAAAACGAGAAGGCCGCAGGAACGCCGAGCAGAGGCTACCCAAAAAAACACACCACCCCCACAGCCCCCAACTGGGATACGGAGACCCCTACAGGTACACCCGGCCGATGCAGTAGGCCCCGCAATGGGGAGGAGGAAAGAAGGGGGACAGAGGGAGGGAAGGGAGGACAGGGGACCCCCTAATGACCCTCCAAGAAAGCCCAGCTGTTCCAAACCGTCACAACGGAAGGAACTGTACTTACCCGTCCATGCGTGGACATTGCTAGTGCATCCCTGACAGACTAGAACCGGGTAGTACAGAGTAGCTGTCGGCCCGGTCCACTGTGAGTGAGATGCAAGCAGCCCAGTCATATGTGAACCCCGGAGCACAAGCTCACCGGCCACCCCTGGAGTCATGGGGTATGTCGTGACAGACCCGACGCCTATTTGCAAGGGACTGTACACGCTCGCTGGCCGGACGGTGAAGACTACAAGGATCTATATATCCAGCCTGTCGCCCAGCCGACTGTTGATAGAAGAATCGCAAAATAAAATAAAATAAAATAAAACATTTCCTCAGAACTCTGGGCCCAAAGGGAGCCACGTCCATCTCCTCTGCTAGGCAGAACAAAACTGAGCCGCTATCTGCAGCGAGGAGGGTTATGTCTGGAGGGACCTCCCCCTGGGCGGGGCTGTTCAACTCTGTTAAAGTAACATGTATTCAAATATCCAACATGTCTGCCTAGTCCTCTCCTATGAACAGGAACATAACCCATATGTCAAGAATTAAGAAGGCTGTGTCCGTCCATGAACGAAAAGAGAAATCGTGTTCTCGATTCAACCCCCCTCACGATCTTAATACAGCTTTCCTCAATTCAGTGCAGAGTTCTCTGCTCACAACTGACAAAAAAACACAGGCAGCCTGCAAAGTTTATCACAACAATGTCAAGACTGGGAGAAAACTATAAACAAAGTGTCTTTTAGGTTGCATTCACACCTGAGCGTTTTCAGCTCGTAAAACGCCCAACAAGAAAAATCCCATTCATTTAAATGGCCCCTGTTCACATCTGAGCATTTTGTCGCCGGAAGCAAAACGCCTAAAGCTCAAAAAAGTACATGAGCTTCTTTTTGGGCGTAGTACAGGCGTTTTTCTGCTTTTTACATTGGTGACCTTTTGACCTGTGCAAAATTACGGTAAAAAATAATTAAACACTAAGGTGTGACTGTAGCCTTAGTTCTTTTAGGTCAAAGGAATGAACTTTAGTCTGTAAATGAGGTCAGTTTAACCACCTAAAGAGGAACTGCAGTCTACTCACATAATTGGTAATAAAAACATATTATTTTATATATACTGTGATTCTGTACTTGCCAAACATGCTGCAGAAATCTCCCTCCACTGAGTCTGACTGCAACCATTTTAACTGTGGGCAGCTGAAGCTGCTGCCTGATCACTTCCTGGATTTACAGACACACACCTCCAGCTCTGCAGTTTTTATTGGCCCTCTTATGACTCATACCCCCTCCCTTCCTAGCAAACTCTCACCAGGGTGAGAGCTGTGCACGATGTCATAAGATTAAGCTTTTTACCAGACAAGAAACAGGACTGGCAGAAAAAAAAAATGTTTTACTATCCAAAGTTAAAACAACAAGGGCAGAAGATTTAATAGATGGAAAGTTGAAAAAATGACTGAAGGTCCGCTTTAAAGACTAAGCCTTTTTCTGGCATTTGTTGCTTACAAGTTAAAAATCTGTATTTTTTGCTAGAAAATGACTCCAAGCATTATATAAAACATATCTTTTTTTTAGCAGAGACCCTAAAGAATAAAATGGCGGTTCTTGCAATATTTTATGTCACACTGTATTTGCGCAGCAGGCTTTCAAACACAATTTTTTTGGAAAAAATACACTTTAATGAATGATAAATAAAAATGAAACAGTAAAGTTAACCCAATTCTGTATAATGTGAAAGATGTTACACTACAAGAATCGTGATCTTTATTCTAAGCAAAAAAAATCGTGATTCTCATTGTAGCCAGAATTGTGCAGCACTAGTATTTTGTATTGTTCTTCTGCAAGTAGTCCCCCCCCCCTTACACTGACCCGAGCCTGATTTTAGATTCATCTATGTGCATGAGAGCAGCCGCTCTCCAGAATCTCGCTCTCCTAATTGGACAGAGAAAGTCAATCACAACCAGTGAGGAGGGAGCGAGGCTGTGCTGTGTGTGTCAAAGAACAACCAAAACCAGCTCGGGAGCGAACACACACGAGTGCCTCCATAGCAAGACAGAACAAATACCCCCTTTTTGGAAAGTAGACACCCCAAGATAATCAGTAGGAGGCATAGTGAGTTTTTCGAAGTTGTATTTCTTTCTCACAATTAATTTTGTAAAATGAAGAAATTAAAAAAAAAATTGCTTTTTCACACATTTATTTTTTAACCACTTCCCTACCCAGCCATAGTCAAATGACGTCCACAGATGGGATCTCCCATCCTGGGTGGACGTCATATGATGTCCTCGGCTTTGTAGGGGGATATCTGAATGATGCCTGCAGCTAGAGGCATCATTCAGATATTCTTTTGTTCTGCCGGCGATTCTGTGCACAATAAGAATGATCATAGCGGCGGTTCTGCCGCTTAATCGTTCTTATAGGCGGCGGGAGGGGACACCCCCCCTCCCGCCGCCATCCGGTGCTTCTCCGGGCTCATCCGTGCGATCGGGGACCCGGAGCGAATCTTCCGGCGTCGTTGGTGAGGTCACGTGATGAGCATAGAGATGACTGGTGACCAGATGGTCACCAGTCATCTCTATGATCGTCGGAGGCCCGGGCGCGATGTGATGACATCACACCCGGGTCTCAAATGTAAACAAAGCCGCCATTGCGGCTGTAAGTATGAGATCAGTCAAAAAAAATTCACTGATCTCATGCTTTCCAGCCTGGAGGAGAGATGTGGGGTCTTATTGACCCCACATCTCTCAATAAAGAGAACCTGTCACACACATTCCTATTACAAGGGATGTTTACATTTCTTGTAATAGGAATAAAAGTGATCAAAAAAAAAAAAAAAAAAGTAAAATCATTGTAAAAAAATAAATAAGTAAAAAAAAAAATATAAATAATAAAAAAAAAAATAATTAAAACGCCCCTGTCCCCGGTAGCTCGCGATAGAAGCGAATGCACACGTAAGTCGCCCACATATGTAAACGCCATTCAAACCACGCATGTGAGGTATCGCCGCATGCGTTAGAGCGCGTGCAACAATTCTAGCACTAGACCTCCTCTGTAATTCTAACCTGGTAACCTGTAAAAAAAAATAAAGCGTCGCCTATGGAGATTTTTAAGTACCGAAGTTTGGCGCCATTCCATGAGTGTGCGCAATTTTAAAGCGTGACATGTTAGGTATCTATTTACTCGGCGTAACATTATCTTTCATATTTTCCCAAAAAATTGGGCTAACTTTACTGTTTTGTTATTTTTTAATTCATGAAACCATTTTTTTTTTAAAAAGGCGTTTGAAAAATTATTGCGCAAATATTGTGCAAAAAAAAATGTTGCAATGACCGTCATTTTATTCCCTAGGGTGTCTGCTAAAAAAACATATATAATGTTTGGGGGTTCTGAGTAATTTTCTAGCAAAAGAATGATGATTTGTACATGTAGGAGAGAAGTGCCAAAATAGGCCCGGTATTGAATAGGTACAAAAAGCCCTGTATTGAAGTGGTTAATATTCTGTCACCAGAGCAATACAGTGTCACCATATGACTGATGTGGCAGTAATCAGGGACACTGACTGGTTACAGTATGTAAACAAAAAAAAAAAAAGTATAATTTCTTTATTTACAATTTTGTTTTTAAGATACTGTCACCATAGCAACACTGTACTGCTCTGGGGAGGTGATCAGGACTTTTTTTCACACTATGCTTATTACAGTGCTGATCACTATATAAACAATAATTTTTACAATGTGAATGGCATTCATTGATGTGCCTTAGTGTACAATTGTGATGTGATTGGCCACAGCAATCACATGGTACAGGTTTTCCGTGATTGGCCCTGTACCATGTGATTACTGTGACCAATCACATAGATCAGTGTTTCTCAACTCCAGTCCTCAAGGCGCACCAACAGGTCATGTTTTCAGGATTTCCATTATTTTGCACAGGTGATTTGATCAGTTTCACTGCCTAAGTAATTACCACAGCTGTTTTATCTAAGGGAAATCTTGAAAACATGACCTGTTGGTGCGCCTTGAGGACTGGAGTTGAGAAACACTGACATAGATCACAATAGTATATAATGAATGGCTATAAAAGAAAGCTGTTCAACTGACAGGTGATCGCTGAAACCCAGATTGCGCTACCCCTAGGGCATGCACGAGGGCCCGCCATATGACATCCACCCAGGATAGTAGTGCTCCTGCTCAGCCGTATTATTACAATAGGCTGGAGTGTGGGGGGTGGTGGTGGTGGTTAAACATCCAAATTTCTATTTTCCAGCATATGTGTGGAGCCCTGTGAAAACTGTATTGTCCTGCAGACAGCTGATATAATTGCTATGTTGGTGGTTGATATGAAAAGGCCAAGCACACTTACAATAGTTAAAATAGAGGAAAAACGACGCCTCCAAAAAATAAATGATGGTGTGGTTTGTCAGTGTTGAACCCATGACCATGCAAAGAATAAAATGAGGCCCTAAGCACTGCACCATAACACTTCTAAACAAACATACAGTTAAGGTCCATATATATTTGGACACAGGCACAATTTAATTTTTTCAGGTATTTACCAAAACATATTCAACATAGTTATATAATGGATATAGGCTGAAAGTACACACTCTCAGGTTTAATTTGAGGGTATGAACATCCAAATCGGAGAAAAGGTTTAGGAATTACATCTCTTATGAATAACCATCCCTCCTTTTTTTAAAGGTACCAAATGTAAGTACACAATTGAATCAAAAGCTGTTTTAAAGTGGAGCTCCACCCTAATTTTACACTTATGCTAATCGGATTCCTCTCCCCCCTCCGGTGTCACAATTGACACCTTTCAGGGGGGAGGGGGGTGAAGATACCTGTCTAAGACAGGTATTTTCACCCACATCCGGGAGTCCTCTCTCCGGGAATCTGCGGGAGTTACGTCACTTCCCCCAGACTTCCCGTAGTGTTCTGGGAGACACTCTGCTCCCAGAACACAGGAGGACGAATCAGAATGGCGCAGCGGGACTCGCGCATGCGCCGTAGGGAACCGGGCATGAAGCCGCAGGGCTTCACTTCCTGGTTCCCTCAGCGAGGATGGCGGAGGGAGCAGCAGAGTGATGAGCGATCGCTCGTCCTCTGCTGCGGACGTCGCTGGACTCCAGGACAGGTAAGTGTCCAAATATTAAAATGGGGTGGATTGGTTATTCTAGATAAAGCTGTTTATACAGCAGAAATGGATCGGTTATTGAGTGATCATGATACTTACCGTATTTTGAATAGGGATCCTATGCTGACATATAAGGATGAGCTTCATCTGTTAGTAGAATCAGGACAAACTATGGGTGTCCTTAATAAAAAGGAGGCCCTCTATTTAGATCCTTTGTTCTGTAGAACACCAATCATATACTGCCTTCCAAAAATCCATAAGGATAGTGCCAACCCTCCGGGGAGGCCTATCGTTAATGGCATTGACTCCATTAGCTCGAGAGTGGGGCAGTATATAGATTCATTTCTGCAACCCCTGGTGTCAGAAACTAGAGCCTACCTTAGGGACACCAAACATATTATTCAATTATTGGAGGCTGTCACATGCTCACCATCCAGTATCCTTGTCACTGCGGATGTAGGCTCACTGTACACTATAATAGGACATGAGGATGCTTTGTCTTCCGTGCAGTGGGCTTTAGCATCTTCAGATCTTCCGGCTAAACATAAGGATTTTCTTTTGACCAGTCTGGGTTTTTGTTTATCTAGAAATTATTTTTGGTACAATCGTTAGTTCTTTTTGCAGACAAGGGGGGTCGCGATGGGAGCCCGTTTTGCTCCCAGTGTGGCCAACCTTTTTATGGCCCACTGGGAGGAGGACGTGGTTTTCAAGAATCGTCCCCCCCAGTTAGTCTGTTACAAAAGGTACATAGACGATCTCATTCTAATTTGGGAGGGGGATCGTCCCAGTCTTGATTACTTTATCGGGACAATGAATGAGAATACCAAGAATATTAAATTAACCTGGAATATTAGTATGAAAAATATTGTGTTCCTAGATTTGGAAATCTGGAAGGATAGTGAGCAATTCCGCCTGTGTAATTATCTTAAGCCTACTGATCGTAATGCATACATACCACTTGATAGTTGCCACCATAAATCGTGGCTATGCAATATACCGAAAGGTCAGTTTATTAGGCTCAGGCGAAATTGCACAAGGGAGGAGGACTTTCTCACACAGGCACAGATTTTGTCATCCAGATTCCAACAGAAAGGGTATAATAGGGACTCTTTAGATAAAGAGATAGAGAATGTACGTTCCTTGGATAGGGGATCATTGGTAGCTGATAAAGTCAGAGAAACCAATATTAGTATCTCGAATTTCAAAATGGTACTCAATTATAACGTACAATATAAGAAATTTGAAAAACTTGTTTCAAATAACTGGTCAATACTAAAGCAAGACAAGGTTTTGGGCCCGCTGTTGCCATCACGCCCAGCATTTATCTATAAGAAAGCTCCGTCTTTGTGTGATTGTCTGGCACCAGGAGTTGTTGACCCCCCAGTGCATTCTGAAAACAGACTCTTCTCCTTCCTCGCTGGTTTTTATGCTTGCGGGCGATGCACAGCCTGCAAGCATTCTAAGTGCAATATAAAAAAGAGGAAAGATTTTCTTGCCACTGCTACCAAAAAATCATATAAGATAGGTCAGTTGATTACGTGCACCACTATAGGTGTTGTTTACATGCTAGAATGCGAATGTGGTCTTCAGTATATTGGTAGAACCTCTAGACCACTTCACGTTCGTCTAGGGGAGCATGTGAACAACATTAAAAGAGGAGTTAAAACACACAATGTGTCTAGACATTTTAAATTGATGCATAATCAAAACCCTAGAGGTTTGAAATTTTGGGGCATCGAACGAGTAATCAAACATTGGAGAGGTGGTAGTTTTATACGCCAGTTAAGCCGCAGGGAATCTCAGTGGATACACGAGACACAAGTTTTAGTACCTGCTGGCTTGAATGTTGAATTTGATTTAAATTGTTTTATCTCTGATCGTTGAATTTTTAATTTTGCCATATTTTATTTTATTTTGCCTGATTTTAAAATGAATTTCTGTGGTATTTTATTATGCTCATTTTACATTATTTATATGTATATTTTTTTAAATTATTTGTTTAGGAATTTTTCAATAGGGTCAACAGTGTATTTTAGATATGCATGACCTGTCACTGATTTCCCTGATTCCAGCTATCTTTCCCTTCTTTTAAATTTTTTCTTAATATATTGGGATAGTATATATTGTATTTTCAGTGTCAGCAGGAGACGTGGGTTACGATTCACATACTGTTCATTTGTTTCTTGATTTGATAATCGATTGAGCAAAATTATATGCTCCACGCAAGTGGTGCAGTAAAGTTTTTCCCTTTTAAAGGGATCTTTGCTTTTTTCTTCATTTTGGTCCGTACCGGCCTCCGTCTTATTCCCCTGCTGGCAGGGTTTCCATGACAATCGATTGTTGATTGTGCTGTGATTGGCCGGTTCCACGTTCCATTGATATTTATAGCGGGTGATTCACGCTGTTCCGTACCGCTGATGAAGTCCCGCCCAGTGCTAGGACGCAACGCGTACGGAATACGTGAGCAGATGTGACGTCACCCGCGCCTCTCTTCCATGCTGATACTCGTTACACCTGGTCACTCGTTTTATTACATGCCGGCATTCCCATGCACTGGGGTTTATACAGTGCTATGTATGTAAGTGCATTTCTTCTTTTTTTTTAAATAAACATATGTTGTACCATACGGAGAGCATTAGATCTCTATATATTCTCTTGCATATTATTACACCCGGACCGGAGCTCTGATCTAGTGACCTGTGGATTCCCCCTATCGTATTGCCTTCCTGAGTTTATCTACCTTGGAATATTTGTCCCACAAGGGAAACATGCTTGCATGACCTGACTGACTGGTTCAGGGGTCCATGCTCTGAGGTGAGCTGCAAACCTATTTCGGTGGTGGAGGAATATCACATAAGTCACCATTTGATAATCTTTAGGAGTCACTTCCTATATGGACACTGTCTTGGGCTTCTATTCTTGCTAAGAGGAATTCTATGGACACATTGTTTTTAACTATTTACTACCGTTCTCAGTATTATTGTTTGTTTTTCATGATTTATTTTGGGTTTTATTTTTATTTTTATTTAAATTTAATTTTTTTTTGCTGCGCTGCACTGCTTTTATGCCAGTTTACTTGGGGATTTGATATTTTGACCCTCAGTGTTCAGCTGCAATTCTTTTTGTGTTAATTTTATTTGCGCTGGTTGATCTGCTTTAGTACTAAGTGTCCAAATATTAAAAGCCAGCAGCTGCTGTAGCTGTAGCTGCTGGCTTTTAATATTTGTTTTTCCGGCGGAGCTCCGCTTTAAGGTCAGGTGTGGGCTACTCCTTCGTTTTTTCTCCATCAATTAAAGGGGTTGTAAAGCCTTGTGTTTTTTCACCTTAATGCATCATATGTATTAAGGTGAAAAAACACCTTGCACTGTCCAGCCCCCCAGTTTTACTTACCTGAGCCCCGAATTTCTGTGGGTGCGATCCCGCGTCGCTCTCTGCACTGCTTCTTGGCTCTTCATTGGATAGATTGATAGCAGCGCAGCCATTGGCTCCCGCTGCTGTCAATCAAATCCAATGACGCGGGCTATTGCCACGGAGCATATGACACGAGAGTGCGCCCGCAAGGTAACCACCTCGGGAGAGAGCTTCCCGGGGGGGTTATCTATTGCGGGGAGAAGCCGCGAGAGCCGCCGTGGGACCCCAGAACAGGAGGATCGGGGCCACTCTGTGCAAAACGAACTGCACATTGGAGGTAAGTATGACATGTTCGTTATTTTTTTAAAGTGAAACTTTAGTGTCACTTCAAGCAAGTAAAAGGTCTGGAGCTGATTCTAAGTGTGATATTTGCATTTGGAATCTATTGCTGTAAATCTACATCATGCATTCAAAAGAGCTGTCCATTCAAGGGAAACAGGCCATTGCAAGGCTTCAAAAATGAAACAAATCCATCAGAGAGATAGCAGTAACATTAGGAGTGGCCAAATTAACGGTTTGGTACATTCTGCCCCTCATCCATTCCCCTTCTACTCCCTCCCCTCATCCATTCCCTGACTTCCCCTTCTACTCCCTCCCCTCATCCATTCCCTGACTTCCCCTACTACTCTCTCCCCTGACTTCATTTACTACTCCCTCCCCTAATCCATTCCCTGATTTCCCCTTCTACTCCCTCCCCTAACCCATCCCCTGACTTCCCCTTCTACTCCCTCCCCTCATCCATTCCCTGACTTCCCCTTCTACTCCCTCCCCTCATTCATTCCCTGACTTCCCCTACTACTCCCTTCCCTGACTTCCCCTTCTACTCCCTCCCCTCATCCATTCCCCGACTTCCCCTACTACTCCCTCCCCTCATCCATTCCCTGACTTCCCCTACTACTCCCTTCCCTCATTCATTCCCTGACTTCCCCTACTACTCCCTTCCCTGACTTCCCCTTCTACTCCCTCCCCTCATCCATTCCCCGACTTCCCCTACTACTCCCTCCCCTCATCCATTCCCTGACTTCCCCTACTACTCCCTTCCCTCATTCATTCCCTGACTTCCTCTACTACTCCCTTCCCTGACTTCCCCTTCTACTCCCTCCCCTCATCCATTCCCCGACTTCCCCTACTACTCCCTCCCCTCATCCATTCCCTGACTTCCCCTACTACTCCCTTCCCTCATTCATTCCCTGACTTCCTCTACTACTCCCTTCCCTGACTTCCCCTTCTACTCCCTCCCCTCATCCATTCCCCGACTTCCCCTACTACTCCCTCCCCTCATCCATTCCCTGACTTCCCCTACTACTCCCTTCCCTCATTCATTCCCTGACTTCCCCTACTACTCCCTTCCCTCATTCATTCCCTGACTTCCCCTACTACTCCCTTCCCTGACTTCCCCTTCTACTCCCTCCCCTCATCCATTCCCCGACTTCCCCTACTACTCCCTCCCCTCATCCATTCCCTGACTTCCCCTTCTACTCCCTCCCCTCATCCATTCCCCGACTTCCCCTACTACTCCCTCCCCTCATCCATTCCCTGACTTCCCCTTCTACTCCCTCCCCTCATTCATTCCCTGACTTCCCTTACTACTCCCTTCCCTGACTTCCCCTTCTACTCCCTCCCCTCATCCATTCCCCGACTTCCCCTACTACTCCCTCCCCTCATCCATTCCCTGACTTCCCCTTCTACTCCCTCCCCTCATCCATTCCCTGACTTCCCCTTCTACTCCCTCCCCTGACTTCCCCTACTACTCCCTCCCCTCATCCATTCCCTGACTTCCCCTACTACTCCCTCCCCTGACTTCCCCTACTACTCCCTCCCCTCAACCATTCCCTGACTTCATTTACTACTCCCTCCCCTCATCCATTCCCCGACTTCCCCTACTACTCCCTCCCCTCAACCATTCCCTGACTTCATTTACTACTCCCTCCCCTCATCCATTCCCTGACTTCCCCTACTACTCCCTCCCCTCATCCATTCCCCGACTTAATTTACTACTCCCTCCCCTCATCCATTCCCTGACTTCATTTACTACTCCGTCCCCTCATCCATTCCCTGACTTCCCCACTCCCTCCCCTCATCCATTCGTTGACTTCCCCTACTACTCCCTCCCCTCATCCATTCCCTGACTTCCCCTACTACTCCCTCCCCTCATCCATTCCCTGACTTCCCCTACTACTCCCTTCCCTGACTTCATTTACTACTACCTCTCCTCATCCATTCCCTGACTTCCCCTACGACTCCCTCCCCTCATCCATTACCTGACTTCCCCGACTCCCTCCCTTCATCCATTCCCTAATTTCCACTACTACTCCCTCCCCTCATCCATGCCCTGACCTCCACTACTCTATCCCCTCATCCATGCCCTGACCTCCACTACTCTATCCCCTCATCCATTCTCTGACTTCCCCTACTCATCCATTACCTGACTTCCCCTACTCCCTCCCCTCATCCATTACCTGAGTTCCCCTACTCCCTCCCTTCATCCAATACCTGACTTCCAGTACTCCCTCCCTTCATCCATTCCAACATCCTCTACCTTCTTACCCCCCCCCCCCTACTACTCTCTCCCCTCATCCATTCCCTGACTTCCAGTACTTCATGCACTAATCCGTTCCCTGATTTCCACTACTCCCTCTCCTCATCCATTCCCTGATTTCCACTACTCCCTCGCCTCATCCATTACCTGACCTCCACTACTCTCTCCCCTCATCCATTCCCTGATTTACACTACTTCCTCCCGTCATCCAATCCCTGATTTTCATTACTCCCTCTCCTCATCCATTCCCTGATCTCCACTATTTCCTCTCCTCATCCATTCCCTGACCTCCACTACTCCCTCTCCTCATCCATTCCCTGACCTCCACTACTCCCTCTCCTCATCCATTCCCTGACCTCCACTACTCCCTCCCCTCATCCAATCCCTGATTTACACTACTCTCATCCCTCATCCATTCCCTGACTCCCCCCCTCCTCATCTATTCCCTGACTTTCCTTACTCCCTCCTCATCTATTCCCTGACCTCCACTATTCCCCTACTACTCCCCTCATCCATTACCTGAATTTCCCTACTCCCTCCCCTCATCCATTCCCTGACCTCCACTACTCTATCCCCACATCCATTATGACTTCCCCTACTCCCTCCACCTCCACTACTCTCTCCCCAGTCCGCCTCATCCCCCTCCTCATTCATTCCCTGACCTCTAGTACTCCATCCACTGATCCATTCCCTGATTTCCACTACTCACTCTCCCCTCATCCAATCCCCGATTTACACTACTCCCCCCCCCCCCCATTCCCTAATTTCCACTACTACTCCCCATTCGCAGAATTCCTCTACTCCCTCATTATCCATTCAGATTTCTCCCTTCTCACTCCCCGACTCATTGCCCCCATCTGTTCCGTCTTCCCCTACTCCCCCCCCCCAGTACCAGACTCCTTCTGATCTCTCACCACCCCCCCCCCCCCCCGATTACTACCCCCCATTGTTTATTTTTAGATTTCCCCCACCCCCCTCTCATCCCTTAGATTCCCTAAACTTCCTCCCTTTACTCGTCCATTGTTGTGTATTCTAAACTCCTCATGTTCTCCACCCACAATCAGATCGGAGCCCCATCTGATCACTGTGTATGTCTGCAGTGATCTGGGGGGTGAAGCGCATATAGGGGGATACAGCTGTGAAGGATTCACAGATTTAACTCTCCAGCATCCAGTAATGATTTGATACAAACACTGAATTTTTATGTGGAAGGTTGTGATCAGACCTCCCAGTGTGGTGCACATGGGGGGAGAGTAGTGGTGTGGTGCACATGGTGGGGGTAGTAGTGGCGAGGTGTAGATTGTGGGGGTAGGAATATTGGCATTATACAGCAGTCTTTTATGGATCTCTCTCCGGTGCACATGGTGGAGGTAGCATTATACAGCGATGGGGTGTAGTAGTGGTGTGGATTGTATATGGTGGGGGGTAATAATGGTGGTGTAGATTGTATGTGGTGCACATGGTTGGGATAGTAGTAGTATTATATAGCAGTGGGTGGATTGTATGTGGTGCACATGGTGGGGGTAGTAGTATTATACAGCAGTGGTGTGGATTGTGTGATGCACATGGTGGGGGTAGTAGTGGCATGGATTGTATGTGGTGCGGTGGATTGTATGTAATGCACATGGTGGGGGTAGTAGTATTATACAGCAGTGGTGTGGGTTGTATGTGGTGCACATGGTGGGGGTAGTAGTGGCATGGATTGTATGTGGTGCACATGGTGGGGGTAGTAGTGGCATGGATTGTATGTGGTGCACGTGGTGGGGTGGATTGTATGTAATGCACATGGTGGGGGTAGTAGTATTATACAGCAGTGGTGTGGATTGTATGTGGTGCACATGGTGGGGGTAGTAGTATTATACAGCAGTGGTGTGGATTGTGTGATGCACATGGTGGGGGTAGTAGTATTATACAGCAGTGGTGTGGATTGTATGTGGTGCACATGGTGGGGGTAGTAGTATTATACAGCAGTGGTGTGGATTGTGTGATGCACATGGTGGGGGTAGTAGTGGCATAGATTGCATGTGGTGCACATGGTGGGGGTAGTAGTGGCATGGATTGTATGTGGTGCACATGGTGGGGGTAGTAGTGGCATGGATTGTATGTGGTGCACATGGTGGGGGTAGTAGTGGCATGGATTGTATGTGGTGCACGTGGTGGGGTGGATTGTATGTAATGCACATGGTGGGGGTAGTAGTATTATACAGCAGTGGTGTGGATTGTATGTGGTGCACATGGTGGGGGTAGTAGTGGCATAGATTGCATGTGGTGCACATGGTGGGGGTAGTAGTGGCATGGATTGTATGTGGTGCACATGGTGGGGGTAGTAGTGGCATGGATTGTATGTGGTGCACATGGTGGGGGTAGTAGTGGCATAGATTGCATGTGGTGCACATGGTGGGGGTAGTAGTGGCATGGATTGTATGTGGTGCACATGGTGGGGGTAGTAGTGGCATGGATTGTATGTGGTGCACATGGTGGGGGTAGTAGTGGCATGGATTGTATGTGGTGCACATGGTGGGGGTAGTAGTGGCATGGATTGTATGTGGTGCACATGGTGGGGGTAGTAGTGGCATGGATTGTATGTGGTGCACATGGTGGGGGTAGTAGTGGCATAGATTGTATGTGGTGCACATGGTGGGGGTAGTAGTGGCATAGATTGCATGTGGTGCACATGGTGGGGGTAGTAGTGGCATGGATTGTATGTGGTGCACATGGTGGGGGTAGTAGTGGCATGGATTGTATGTGGTGCACATGGTGGGGGTAGTAGTGGCATGGATTGTATGTGGTGCACATGGTGGGGGTAGTAGTGGCATGGATTGTATGTGGTGCACATGGTAGTAGTACAGAGCTCTCTGATAAGGAGGTGGTGGCCCTTAAAAGGGCCTTTGTGTTTAGGAATGGTGGGTGAATGGATAGCAGAGGTCGGTCTCAGTACTCCTGGGACTGTTGGGAACCCTTCTTCCCGGCGGATTTGGGGGCAGACTTGCCGGATTTGGCGGCAGGGGCGGCGGCGGCCCCGCTCTTCTTAGGTAGGAGTACGGCCTGGATGTTGGGTAACACTCCGCCCTGAGCGATGGTCACTCCGCCCAGTAGTCTGTTGAGCTCCTCATCATTACGGATGGCCAGCTGCAGATGGCGGGGGATGATCCGGGTCTTCTTGTTATCACGGGCGGCATTGCCGGCCAACTCCAGGATTTCGGCGGTCAGGTACTCCAGCACGGCGGCCAGATACACCGGAGCTCCGGCACCGACCCGGTGTGAGTAATTGCCCTTCCGGAGCAGCCTGTGCACTCTGCCGACTGGGAACTGCAGGCCGGCTCTGGAGGAGCGGGACTTGGACTTTGCCCTGATCTTGCCGGCGGTGGTCTTTCCTCTTCCAGACATCTTGTGCTGAGTCTCCTACTATCACACGCTGTAGAAAGACGAATGGAGAACAGTGCTGCGTGTCGGTGTATTATAGGGCCAGGCGCTCTGATCTCATTGGTCAGATTTGAGCGGGCTCGATGAGTGCGAGTTATATTACTTCTTGATTGGTCAGCGCTCCAAGTCGGTATGTAAAGAGTACGATTCAACCAATCAGTGAAAAGCGCGGGCGATTTCAAATGCCTGAACACTGGGAAGTCGAGCCCGCGCTGTACTCTCATTGGTTAGAGGTTCTAAGCTTTGTAGGGGAGCACGTGATGGAATGAGGTTTTATCCTGTTACTAGATCAGCGTGGCTGCTATTATCTCCGAATAAAGGCGCAATTCATTCATGAAATAATGAGGTATTCCCGATCTGCATAGATTACAAATCCCAATTTACTCATCAGCAGAGGCCCAGCATGCTGCTATCTCCTGTCAGTTGGTAAAAAATGCTTCTAAAGTCTAAATGAGTTTTATTTTTTTACATTAAATCGGTTCTTCAGTCATCTTTTGAACAATAAAAAGTTATCCGCTACAAAAACTATGCTGACTTTTAGGTCCCATTCACGTCTAATGATATGAGATTGCAGGCGAAATCTGCGCAAATTCCTTTTCACAATCGCTGCAAAACGCAGCACACAGATTCAGCTGCCATTCATTTTAATGGCACCTAAACACGGTGCGGTTGTGCAGCGATTGCCGCACAATAAAAAGGCACTACAGTTTCAGAAAACTGCATTGCACAAAGCTTGTCACCTAAAAGTAGCGCCTGCTTCATTTTGTGCAACAAGCTTCACGCGGTGCAGTTTTGCTGCATGTGCAGCGCAATTTATCGCATGACAATCATTGCAAAACCGCACTGCGTTTAGGTGCCATTAATAGTGAATGGAAGCCAAACACGTGTGCTGCGTTTTGCCAGTGTTGCAGTGTGATTTGGAATGGCAGGCGGAATTGAGGCAATCTCAAATCGGTAACGTGAAAGGGGCTTTAATAACCAGACCCCCATCTATCCCAGGATCCAGCGCTGTTCTCACCCGGACCATTTCTTCTCCAGGCTTCGGTCCCAGGCGCTGGTGTTCTAACGATATGGTTCCCCTATCGGATAGGGTCCAGCCTGGACTGCGCAGGCGCAATTCAAGCCGATGGAAATCTCCGAGGCTGAACAGCTGTTCATCAGCTGTAGACGGAGCATGCACAATCAACACGGCGCTGGTTATACACACCGCTCGCTCTATACAGCAAGGGGCGGATATGGTTAGAAGAGGCATGATGGGCAGTGCTTTTTTGAGACAAGCACTGCCCATCATAAAGCAATGGCCATCATGCGGCCTCTTAGAGCCCATTCACACAGGGGCGACTCGTCAGGCGACTCAGCCGCCTGACAAGTCACGTCCCGCTCTGTTCAATAGAACCGTTCTAATAGGAGCGACGCAAGTCTCTCCGACTTAGAAAAAGGTTCTTGTACTACTTTGGGGGCGACTCCGGGTGACTTGCATTGACTTTTATACAGAAGTCATTTTGCAAGTCGTCTTCAGATCGCCTTGCAGAGTCGCCCCCAAAGTCGTGCCGCCCCTGTGTGAATGGGCTCTCGTTTATAACCATATCCGCCCCTTGTTGTATTGAGATCTGAGCATTTCTAACCATATCTGCCCCTTGCTGTACAGAGCGAGCGGAGTGTATAACCTGCCCCGAGCATGGGGAGCGAGCGCGGTGTTGATTGCACATGCTCCGCCTACAGCTGACGAACAGCTGTTTAGGCTCGGAGATTTCCGTGGCCTCCGACTGCGCACGTGCCACACGCTGTGCCTGCGCAGTCGAGGCCAGACCCTATCCGACAGGGGAACCATCTCGACAAAACACTGGCATACCAACTCTGGGCAGCTCAATGGCAGAAAGAAAAACCAAACGGCTGCAATGGGAGCTCAAATATCAAAGAATAGGTGTCCAGCTGCTGTGCTGGTAACAAAAAATGTATGGAGTCGGCTTGCACATGACAGTAAATTAACTAGTAACGGATTAGACGATCCATGAAGGGATGTGTTGTAGGAGACCAGATATATACCAGTTGTAACAGCATGATAAACATTCCTAGGGAGCGTACTGATAACAATGGCTGGGAGGGCTGGCAGAGATGGGTGGTAAGCCAGTGAGATTTCAAACGCTCCACTGCTGTGCACCATGTGCTGTACAGTTGATCCAATCATAGGTGGCTGGACTCTTTAATGAACTTCTAAACAGGCAGCTGTATGAGCCACAATGAAAAAAAAAAAAGAGAGGGGGGAGTCCATAGCCCGCACTGCTTAAGTGATTTACTTGTGAGTGTCTTGTATGCCATTTTGTACTGGAGGAATAAATCATTGCAGAGACCTCTAGATTTGGTGTTTTTGTCCCCATTTTATACCAGATATCCCTGAGGGGAAACTAGAGACCGGTGAAGAGGGTGAGACGGAGGAAGCATAAGACCCCTTTCACACTAAGGCGATGCGCTGGCAGGAGACGCTTAAAAAAAAAAAAGTCCTGCAAGCAGCATCTTTGGCACCGCTCCTGCCCATTGAAATGAATAGACACTGCTGCTGAAGCACCTGCAAAGCGATTCGGCAGAGGCATTACACGGGCGCATTTAATCCCTTCATCGGCCACTAGTGGGGTTAAAAGCGCCCCGCTAGCAGCCGAATCACACCCCTAAAATTACGGTATAGCGACGCTAAAACTAGCAGAGTTTTACTGTCAACGCCCCCGTCCACCCCAGTGTGAAAGCAGCCTAAGACCCCTTTCACACTGGGGCATTTTTCAGGTGCTTTTGGGCTAAAAATAGTACCTAAAAAACGGCTTCCCTGCAGTCTCAGTGTGAAAGCTTGAGTGCTTTCACACTGAGGCGATACGCTGGCAGGACGTCCAAAAAAGTCATGCAAGCAGCATCTTTGGAGCGGTGAAGGACCGGTGTATACACCGCTCCTGCCCACTGAAATGAATGGGTTACGCTGCCAGAGCTTCGGCACGGGCACATTTAACCCCTACATCGGCTGCTAGCGGGGTAGAAAGCATCTCACTAGAGGCCGAATCGCCCTGCTAAAATGATGGTGGGGCGTTTTACCATCAACGCCCGCCCGTCCAAGTGTGAAAGCAGCCTTTGCATCACGGCAGGCCGTTTCACTGATCACCCCCATAAGGGTCCTGCTGCGTCTGACCCGCTGGTGAAAAAGGGGTCAGATCGTAAGGTGAGCGGCTAGAGCACATTGGTGGAGGAGAGCACCAGCACTTTTTGGATATTTCAGTGCACTGTTTTGGGTGAAGATTCAACTCTGGAAGATTTTTTTAATAATATTCTTTAGGACTACACATTTTGAACATTCGTATGCTGTATCTATTTCTTTGACATATATGGAATTTTAATATTTATATAATGGTAGCGCAGCACTGTGCTGATATTATACCAAAGAGTGAGATCTCTAGATATCAGGAGGTCAGATTAAGTATGTGTCTTGTTAAAACAAGCTCAAAGGATAAGTTCACCTTTTCGAACAAAATAATAAATGCACATCTTTTTGCAGGTAAAAAAAAAAATATATAATTAACAATAAAAACAAACAAAAATTTTTGTTTTTTAAAGCACCTCTGTCCCCGTGTGCTCGCACGCAGAAGCAAACGCAAGTCCCGTCCACATATTAAAACAATGTTCAAACCACACGTGAGGTATCGCTGCAAATGTTAGAGCAAGAGCAATAATTTTGTCGCTAGACCTCCTCTGTAACTCAGAAAATTGAAAGCGTCATCTATGGGGATTTTTAAGTACCGAAGTTTGGCGCCATTTCACAAGCGTGTGCAATTTTGAAGCATGACATGTTAGGTATCTATTTACTCGGCGTAACTTCATCTTTCACAATATGCAAAAACATTTGGCGAACTTTACGGTTTTGTTTTTTTAAAGCACAAAACATGTTCGAAAAATTGCTGCGCAAATACCGTGCAAGATAAAAAGTTGCAGCAACCGCCATTGTATTCTCTAGGGTCTTTGCTAAAAAAAAACATATATAATGTTTGGAGGTTCTATGTAATTTTCTAGCAAAAAAAATAGGATTTTTGTACTCACCGTAAAATCCGTTTCTCTGACGTCCATGGACCGACACAGCTCTCATACCGATTACATGTGGGTAGATGTCCCTGCTTGCAGGAGAAGACCTAGGCAGAATGTTAGATGTTAAAACATTCTAGAACAAGCCAGAGTCAAACAGCCCCGCCCAGGGGCGGTCCCTCCAGACATTTCACTCCCACCTGCAGCCAGCAGCTTCAGTTCGTAACAAAGCAGTACAAACTTAAAAAGGAAGGGTGGGTGCTGTGTCGGTCCATGGACGTCAGAGAAACGGATTTTACGGTGAGTACAAAAATCCTATTTTCTCTTATCGTCCACGAACCAACACAGCTCTCATACTGATTACATGTGGGACGTCCCAAAGCAGTATAACAAAAGGGTGGGAGCAAAAGAGTAAGGAACAACCAAAACTTCACTCCAAACCAGCAGAGCTCCTCAACGGAGGCGTTGCAACATTAGACAGGGGCCTGCAACACTTTGCGGCCGAAGGAAGCATCCGAAGATGCAGCCACATCAACCTTGTAGAACTTTGAAAAGGTATGAATGGACGACCAGGTCGCCGCCTTGCACACTTGTGCAACCGATGCTTAATGTCGGAAAGCCCAGGAAGCACCGATTGCCCTGGTGGAATGCGCCGTGACCGGGAAGGGAGGCGCCCGTCCTCTAATGGCATAGGCCTGTATAACGGTCTGCCTGATCCACCTTGAAATGGTGGCAGACGACACCGCTTGGCCCTGTTTCGGACCAGAGACAGATACAAACAGCGAGTCAGACTTCCAAATAGGAGCAGTAGCCGCCAGGTATACCCGTAAGGCACACACCACGTCTAAATTGTGAAGCGCAACCTCTCTAGGATGCGATGGATGAGGGCACAAGGACAATGTCCTCATTAAAAGGTGAAAAGCCGAAACCACCTTAGGAAGAAAAAACGGTCGCTGTCGCAATACCGCCTTATCCTTATGGAGGACCAGGTAAGGCGACTTGCATGATGGAGCCGCCAACTCAGACACCCGTCTAACAGAAGTGATGGCCACTAAAAAAGCCAACTTCTGAGACAAAGTTAAAAGAGGAATATCTCTTTTATTCTCAAAAGGAGATTCCTGAAGAACCGAAAGCACCAAGTTCAGATCCCAAGGAGGGAGCGGGGGCTGGGTAGGAGGAACCACATGGCGTACCCCCTGCACAAAAGTGCTAACCAAGGAATGACCAGCTAGGGGTCTTTGAAAGAAAAACGGCCAAAGCTGAAATCTGACCCTTAATAGTGCTCAAAGCCAGCCTTTGAGCAACACCACGCTGTAAGAACCTCAGGATTCTGGGAACAGAGTACGTCCGTGGACGCCAGTCCAGTTCCTCGCACATAGCGATGTAAGCTCTCCAGGTACGATGATAGATCTTCCTAGAAGAAGACTTCCGAGCCCTAAGCATGGTTGAAATTACCAAATCCGACAAGCCTCGGTCTTTCAGCACCTGGCTCTCAATAGCCATGCCGTTAAAGCCAGAGACTGTAAAGCAGGATGAAAGATAGGACCTTGAGATAGAAGGTCCTCCCTCAAGGGCAGGCGCCAAGGGACGTCCGCGACGAGACGTACCAGGTCGGCGTACCAATGACGCCGAGGCTAGTCCGGAGAAATGAGGCTTATCGGAATGCCCTCGGCCGCTACCCTGCGCAGCAGACGAGGAATCAACTGCAACGGAGGGTAGACATACATCAGACGATACCGACCCCACGGGGCCACTAACGCGTCCGAGGCATCCGCCCAGGGGTCCCTGGACCGGGCCACAAACCTCGACACCTTGCGATTGAGTCGAGACGCCATCAGGTCCACATCGGGAGTGCCCCATCGTTGACAAAGGAGCAGAAACACTTCCGGATGCAAGGACCACTCCCCCTGGTCCAGGGACTGGTGGCTCAGATAGTCCGCCTGCCAGTTTTCTACGCCCGGAATGTTAACGGCCGACAGCGCCGGCATGCTTTTTTTCGCCCATCTTAGGATGTGGGCGACCTCCGATGCCGCAGCCGAGCTCCGAGTGCCCCCCTGATGGTTGACATAAGCCTGGATTCTGACCGAGCGGCCCTGTAACCTCTTCGACCATGCGGAGAGACACAGCTTGATCGTCCGCAATTCCAGGAAGTTGATTGGGAGACGAGATTCGGCTGGAGTCCAGAGCCCTTGAGCTGACAGGACTCCCCACACTCCTCCCCCAGCCCGTCAGGCTGGCGTCCGTTGTGATCACCGTCCAGTGGATGGGGAGGAACGACTTCCCGGCCCGAAGAGCCAGGGATCTCAGCCACCACGTCAGGGACGCCTTGACAGAGTGACTCACCTGGATCTGAGGTTCCAATGACAATGGGGATTTGTCCCAAACCGACAGAATTCCCTTCTGCAACGCCCGAGTGTGTGGTTGGGCATACGGAACCGCCTCGAAGGAGGCCACCATTAGTCCCAGGACTCTCATGCAGAAGCAAATTGACGACCATTTTCGGGACGTCAGAACCCGCACTGCCGACTTAAGTGTCAGTAACTTCTCTGAGGGTAGAAACACCCTCGCTGTCGAAGTGTCCAGGATCAGACCCAGATACTCCAGGCGCTGAGTCGGGACTAGAGTCGACTTCTGCGTGTTCAGAACCCATCCAAAGTCCCGGAGGGTCTGACTATCGTCACATTTTCCTCCAATTCCGAGCCATTTTCTGCTCTGAGAAGGAGATCGTCAAGATAGCCCACGATAACATTCCTCGCTGTCTCAGCAAAGCTAGAACCGGGGCCAGCACCTTGGTAAAAACCCGTGGTGCCGATGCTAGGCCGAAGGGAAGGGCCACGAACTGATAGTGGACTTCGCCTATGGCAAAGCGCAGAAACCTCTGGTGGTCTGCGCAGATTGGGATGTGCAAGTAAGCGTCCTTGATATCCAAGGACGCCAGAAAATCCCCCTGGTGGAGTGTCGCGATCACCGTGCGAACGGATTCCATCCTGAATTTTTGTACCCTCACGTAGGCATTCAGGGCCTTGAGGTCCAGGACTGGCCGAACCCCGTCCTTTTTCGGGACAACAAACAGGTTTGAGTAAAACCCCTGAAACCTCTCGTGACGAAACTGGCACAATTACTCCGCGCCCGAGCAAATCCTGTACGGCCCCCAAGAGGGCCGCCCGGTGGGCAGGAGGGAGGTTCGAGGGAAAAAACCTGTTTGGGGGCCACGAGCGGAACTCTATCCTGTATCCCGAGGTGACCACATCGCACACCCACCGGTCGGAGATCCGGGAGGTCCACCGCACCGAGAACCTGCGAAGACGCCCCCCACCCCAGAGTCGGGCAGGGGCAAGACTTCATGCGGTGGTGGACTTGGGAGCCTGCTTGGTAGGCTTACGCACCCAGGGACGTCTTTGTCCCCCAGCCGCACTTTTTTCAGTCTGGGTGGGCTTACCCCTGGAATCTGACCGACGAAAAAACGTCTTCTTCGCCGGAAAGGAAGGGCCCGGCCTGCGGTGGGGCTCCTTTCCCTTAATAGACTGGGGAAGAAAGGTGCTCTTACCTCCTGTGACATTCTTAATAATGTCATCCAGAGCGGCCCCAAACAGTCTACCGCCCTTAAAGGGCAAGTCAGCCAGGAGCTTTTTGGAAGCTAGATCGGCCGACCAGCATTTCAGCCAGATAAGGCGACGCATCACCACAGCAGTAATGGAGGCCCCAGTTATAAAAGGGGTCGCATCCACAGTGGCATCACACACGAACACTAAACCCTGCGCAAGCTGGCGAGCCAGGGCAATGGTTTCAGGAGGGAGATTATGCTCCTGCACTGTCTGGTGCAATATCCGTGCCCAGCCTGTGAGTGTCTGAGACACAAGTGTCACCGCCACTATAGGGCGTAAGGCGGCCCCCAATAAGGTGAACATAGTTCTACACGCCACTTCTGACCTCCTGTCAGCAGGATCCTTAAATGCAGGAGTCGCTTCTATTGGGAGCATGGTAGCCTTATTCAAACGACCACTGGGGGGGGGATGAGCCCACTTCTTAACTAGGTCCTCCTTAAAGGGGTACCTTAAGGCTATGCGCTGCAGGACCGTCAAAGTCTTCTGCAGCTTATCCCAGACTTGGTCAATGTATGTATCAAAAAAAGTTACATATGGAAAAACCTTTTTTGAAGACACGGCTTTTAAAGGTCATAGTTTCCACCTGAGGTTCCTCAGCCTCCACATTCAGCTTGAGAGTGTCCCTCACAGCATCAATGAGTTCACTCACAAGCACCCTGTCAGTAGGTGGTTCAAGACAGGGGTCTTCCTCACAAGGAGGGTCCTGTCCAAACACATCAATATCCTCAGAATTAGGGTCCTCAGCAGCAGCAGCTAGGCCCATAGCTGAGTCAGAGCACTCCCCATGTGGAGATTGTGTGGGGAGGGGGCGCTTTACCGCCCCCGTGCGTTCCCGCACCGCTTCCATCCTGACAAGGAATGATTCCAGGACTGCCGACAACTGGTCCATAGGGACCGCAGGTGCAGGAGCACTGCCAGTTGCCTCTGACAAATGGGGAGAAGCAGGTGTACCAGACTCCATAATGCCACCCTTTGAGACCCTATTCACTATTACAGTGAATAGTACAGTCCACCCACTGGCTGTGCTGAGGCTGAGGAGGGGATGGATACCTGGAGGACTCACCACCCTTAGGGACCGCTCGGTTCCGCTGTATGAGCCACGCTGTAATGCGGGTGAAGTCTGAGGAGAGTGAAGAATCTGTGAGGAGAGAGGTATTTCGTGCCGTTGAGCAGCGCCGCTAGAGGCCGAAAACGAAACTAAAAGCGCCGCGGCTACAAGAAAATGGCCGCCGGGCGCTTGTATAACTGAGCTTAAGCCGCGGCAAAATGGCCGCCAACGGCGCACTATTTAAATTTAAAATACCGCGCCAATGGCGCACGCAAAAATCCCACACAGTCCTCCAGAACACTTTCCAGCACAACAGACATGGAGCGGCCCCCCCAGGGCAGAACGACCCCCCCCCCCCCCCCCCAAGTATCCCCACACAGCACAGCACCAGCAGGGTGCAGAGAACAGCATAACAGGGGGGAGACAGGGAGAACCCCCCACACACAGAAACACAGCCAGCATGTACTCACCTTGCAGCAGGAGAGACTACTTACCCGTCCCGCAAGCACCTTGGAGAACACCCTCTGTGCCAATAGAGGGACCCACTGGCTTGTTTCAGACAGACCTATCACAGAGTCGTACTGCGTAGCTGTCGGCCCGGTCAACCGCGAAAGATACAGTAGGTACTGTTCAATCTTGAGAGGACCGCGGGAGCATGAAAGCAACCCGGCCACCCCTGGAGCCATGGGGTATGTCGTGAACGGAGTCTCACGCACACAAGGCGAGGATCAGCACGCTCGATGGTCGGACAGGGAAGACTACGAGGATACTAGTGTACCCAACCTGTTGCCCAGCCGACAGTTGATTGACGGTCTCAAAAATAAAATAATAAAATTCCCAAAGGAATAAAATATTAAAAGTAAAAATCTTCCAGGAGACTGGCTCCTGCGAGAGCCACGTCTTCTTCTGCTAGCCAGAAAAAAACTGGGAGGGTAATGTCCGGAGGGACCGTCCCTGGGCGGGGCTGTTCGACTCTGGCTTGTTCTAGAATGTTTTAACATCCAACAGTCTGCCTAGGTCTTCTCCTGCAAGCAGGGACATATACCCACATGTAATCAGTATGAGAGCTGTGTCGGTCCATGGACGATAAGAGAAATTATGATTTTTAAATGTAAGAGTGAAATGTCAGAATTGGCCTGGGTGGCAAGTGGTTAAACTAGAGGGGGTCTTCATTAAAAAATGCAGAGACACTATGGGATTTAAATAAAATATTTAATATCCCTAATGTATGGTCTGCCTCACATATTGCAGGCCACACTGGCACTCCAGCAGTAATGCATCACGGGTGGTATAACACGAAACAAAATTATTAATCTCAATTCTCTCCAGTCGATCAAGAATTAAAAAAGGAGTTTTTATAATCCTAATTTGGTCGTTTAACTTGCAGACATGACCTTTATTACAAGGCATAGTAGCCTTTTTTTACGGTAACGGTTTCCACTTTTTGATTATAGAAGGAGCCATCGTATTTTTCAGAAAAGGGGCTTTCTTAAATAAAGGTTGACAGATTGTTAATAAGTACAGGGCCTAAAGTTTTATCCTTCACTAGGATAGGCCAATATTACTTAAATATCTTATTGACTTCTCTTTACAGGGATGCTTAGCCAGTAATACAAGGCAAAAATCAATTCTATTTGAAGTCCCTTCATTCTTCTGATTATCCATCAAAAACATTTTTTCAATCCATATTTTCAAGCATTTTCATATCTTGTTCTAATCTCTGAAAATAAATATCAGATCAAATCCCCTCTCAAGGAATCTGTCTTTAATCACCCTAGACCAGGAGTGCAACCTTGCAGAGGTTAAGATCTACGTGGACAACATGTAGGAAATCAAAGATCCCCAGCGTAGGGGATTGGGGCGTCGTCACCCTTTAAACTAAATAAAGCATCCAATAAAAACACAGTAGCGTCTTCTGCCCTGCCTCAAATCACTCCCCCCCCCCAGCACAGTAGTATCCTCCGCCAAGGCTCGACAAACCCCGGGCGCCATTGCGACTAGAATTAGCGACCCGGCGCCTGGGGCAGCACAGCTGGGGAATCCTGTCTTTCCGTGCCCCCCCCCTCCGCGCGATCGCGTCGGGCCGCGACGGCCGGTAATTGAGGCCGCGGCTTTGCGGCCTTCGCTTCCTTCTGTGATCTAGCGCCATCTTTTGGTGGCCGTTGGTATGACAAGACAAACAGCAATGCTAATGGAGTTTCCCTGTCTGTTTTCACTGCCATCTCCTTCCCTCTAATTAGAACCCCCAAACATTATATATATTTTTTATTCTAATACCCTAGAGAATAAAATGGCGGTCGTTGCAATACTTTGTCACATCGTATTTGCGCAGCGGTCTTACAAGCGCACTTTTTTGGGAAAAAATACACTTTTTTTTTTAAATAAAAAAAATAAGACAACAGTAAAGTTAGCCCAATTTTTTTTTAATATTGTGAAAGAATGTTACGCTGAGTAAATTGATACCCAACATGTCACGCTTCAAAATTGCGTCCACTCGTGGAATGGCGACTAACTTTTACCCTTTAAAATCTCCATAGGCGACGTTTAAAAAAATTCTACAGGTTGCATGTTTTGAGTTACAGAGGAGGTCTAGGGCTAGAATTATTGCTCTCGATCTACCGATCGCGGCGATACCTCACGTGTGGTTTGAACACCGCTTTCATATGCAGGCGCTACTCACGTATGCGTTCGCTTCTGCGCGAGAGCTCGGCGGGACGGGGCGCATTCCTGGCTCCTAACTTTTTTAGCTGGCTCCTAGATTCCAAGCAAATTTGTCAAGCCCTGTCCTCCGCCATCCCCCCTCCCCCACAGCAGTGTCCTCTGCCTCCTTTCACATCACCCCCCCCCCCCAGTAATATACTCTGCCCCCTCCTCTCCACTGTAGGGCCCTCTGCCCCCCCCATAGCAGTGTGCTCTGCACCTAATTCCCCCTCCCACACACAGTAGTGTCCTCTGCCCCCTCTGTAGTCTCCACCCCCCCCAATAGCCATGTCCTCTGCAGCCCCCTGCCCCCCCTACAATAATTTCCTCTGCCACACCATAGCAGTGTCCTCTGCTTCTTCTCCCAAAGTAGTGTCCTCTGTCCATCTATAGCCGTTTCCCCTGTTGCTCCCAACACACAGCTGTAGGTAGCCCTCTCCTACCTTACAGTGCTTGCACATGACAGAGGAGTTGAGAGGCAGCATGGTGCTGAATGGAGGGTGGGACTGTGAACTGCTTTAGTTAACATAAACATTTAACAAGCTGATGATTGTTTGGTAGGACCACCTAGCAACCAATCACCTGCTGGTTTGCAAAGTTAACTAAAGCAGCTCCTGGTCCTGACCTCCATCCAGCAGTGTTGCCTCTCAAGTCCTCTCTGCTAGCGAACGGTGGAGGCTGGGAAGCATCGGCACAGCCCTGATCGCTTCCCACGATCGACGGGTAGCCAACCCCTACTTTAGACTGTGTCCAACTTATTCACCAACAGATCACAATTAAAGTGATATTAATGGCAATTTTTTGAAAAATAAATAATTTACCTGCTCTGTGCTGTGGTTTTGCACAGAGCAGCCCCGATCCTGCTTCTTGGGTCCCCCGCCGGAACTCATGGCCCCTCACTCCTGCTGAGTGCACCCAGAGCAAGCAGCTTGTAATGGGGGCACCCAAGCTGGCTTGCTCCCAAGCCGCTGCTCTGCGTGTCCATTCACACACAGATCTGCAGCTCTGCCCCACCCCCTCTCTGCTCACTGGCTGTGGTTGACAGCAGCAGAAGCCAGTGGCTCCAGATGCTGTCTCAGCCAATGAGGAGGGTGAGTCCCTAGCAGGCTGAGGCCCTCCTGCACATTGCTAGATTGTAATGGAGCTCAGGCATTGGGAGGAGGTAAAAAACAAAACACACACACACACACACACACACCTTGAGCCTTCAGAACCACCAAGACTAGTGGACAAAATTGTCCCTTAGGTATAATATCAATCAACAAGAGAGTGTTTCTCTCTCTCTTTTTTTTTTTTTAAAGAGATGCATCTTATAATTTAAAGTATGATTTAGCTTACAGCTTATCAGACACTGTAGTTTATTAAAGTTGTCATTATTCATAAACATAAAATCTAACCAAAGTGGATTTCCATCCCAAATAAGGTATCTATATACCGGTACCTTTTCCACACAACAAAGAGGGGAAGAAGATACCAAAGCAGACAGATATACATTTAGGGTGGCTTTCCGTTGCACCAGACCCAAGATTCCCAAATGGGTCCAGGACAAGAAAGTATATAATCTTTTTACAAGAGCAGTTTACTTTTATATATTTTTTATTTCAACAACAGAGTTTTAAGACCATATCAGTGAGAAAAAAATATTTCCTGATGTTGATGAGATTATTTATTTTTTTATGACAAAAGAGGATACCAGATTACAGATTAATGAATGCCAATTCCAGAAGTCATTAAGGAAGTCACATCTCACAAGACAACACTTCTGCACAGCTTTTGATCACCAAGACTGCACCCAAAAGCCTAACTCTGATGCAAGGTCCTCAAAAAGCATTGGAGATAGAAAGGATTGTCATTAATGCTATTCACTCAGGCTCCTAGGCCCAAAAAACATGCGTGAAAACTTCCACCACCAGGCTCCCTTTGATGAAAACGAATATATTATAAATGTTCCGATTTCGGCTCGAACACAGAGAGGGTGGACAAGATGGCAAATTTCCAATATTAAACACTAAAAGATAATTAGTGATACCCTGCTCACAGAACAGCTTCAAAACAACCACTATGAATGCACTCATAGTAGGTTGAGACCATGCATATGAATTCTGCACCTAGTAACCAGGAAGAAGAGTCTTCAGTTTATAAAAGAAATGAAGGCTGTAGAAATGTGGTCCACACTCCAGAACATCTCATTAAAGTAATTGAGATGGATGGATAATTTATTTATATTATCTCTATCTATATATAGAGATATAAAAATATGCCACATCTACAGTATTTTCCAAATATATACAGGCTATGCTTCCTGCTCAGAAGTGCAGTGGTTTATTGTTTCCATAAAAAAAAAAAAAAAAAAATTAAATCGCAACGTATGCAAAAAAAAAATAAAAAAAATCGGCTTCAATGACGTTTACAAAATATATTAAAAATACCGGTATGTGCTCATGTAACATACAATAGGTTCCTATAATGATAAATAAAACCAGACCAGCATGTAAAACATAAAGCAATGTAAAAAAAATAAAGTTTGCATATTTCTTCAGAAATAAACTTAATTTTCTTCCTTTTTCTTCCTTCAGTACAGATGGATCTCAGCAGCAGTACCCCTTCCAACCACTGATCGTCTTAAAAGTGTCACACTTTAGAGCAACAGTACAGAAACAGGCAAGTTCCAGTTCATAACACTTGCAGTTTTGGACGATTTTCAGACATGCATGCTCTTATTACACCATTATCAGTGATGAACTTGCGTCAGCAAATTGATCAGAATGGTGTTTCTCAGGGTGGTTAAAACTTCACAGCAGAACCAGTAAAATTCAGTGCATGGTGAATGTCAGACATCATAGAAAAGGCGAACCAACTGATATCGGATTAGAAAGGCACAACAACTTCCTAGGACCTAAAACAGAAAGAAAAAAAAGTAGAATGTTATTTTCAAAAGGTATTATGTAATGAAGTGAAAAAGCCAATTCTAAAATATTATACAGACTGTAGCAAGCTAGGAGACCACTTTCCCTGTATGTAAAACTTGAGCTTGGTGCTAGAAGACCCTCATTTGACTTAGACCAGAGAGGTTCCAAAGATGGACATTTAGATATGGCAAAGTCAAAAGCGAGTTGGATTAACCACTTAAGCCCCGGACCATTTTGTAGCTAAAGGACCAGAGCTGTTTTCAGAATTTTGCACTGCGCTGCTTTAACTGTAAATTGTGCGGACATGCAATGTTGTACCCAAACGAAATTTGCGTCCTTTTCTTCCCACAAATAGAGCTTTCTTTTAATGGTATTTGATTGCCTCTGTGATTTTTATTTTTTGCGATATAAAAACGGAAAAAGACTGAAAATTGTGAAAAAAAAAAAAGATGATATTTTCTACTTTTTGTTATAAGAAAAATCGAATAAACTCAATTTTAGTCATACATTTAGGCCAAAATATATTCAGCCACATGTCTTTAGTGAAAAAAAAATTTCAACAAGCGTATATTTATTGGTTTGCGCAAAAGTTATAGCGTCTACAAACTAGGGTACATTTTCTGGAATTTACACAGCTTTTAATTTTTGACTGCCTATCTCAATTCTTGAGGTGCTAAAATGGCAGGGCAGTACAAAACCCCCCCAAATGACCCCATTTTAGAAAGTAGACATCCCAAGGAAATTGCTGAGAGACATGTTGAGCCCATTGAATATATTTTTTTTTTGTCTCAAGTGATTGAATAAGGACTAAAAAAAAATAATTACAAAAAGTTGTCACTAAATGATATATTGCTCACACATGCCATGGTTATATGTGGAATTGCACCCCAAAATACATTTTGCTGCTTCTCCTGAGTACGGGGGATACCACATGTGTGGGACTTTTTGGGAGCCTAGCCGCATACAGGCCCCCGAAAACCAAGCACCGCCTTCAGGATTTCTAAGGGCGCAAATTTTTGATTTCACTCCTCACTACCTATCACAGTTTCGAAGGCCATAAAATTCCAAAATAGCACAAAACCCCCCCAAATGACCCCATTTTGGAAAGTAGACACCCCAAGCTATTTGCTGAGAGGCATGGTGAGTATTTTACAGCTCTCATTTGTTTTTGAAAATGAAGAAAGAAAATATTTTTATTTTTTTTCAATTTTCAAAACTTTGTGACAAAAAGCGAGATCTGCAAAATACTCACCATACCTCTCAGCAAATAGCTTGGGGTGTCTACTTTCCAAAATGGGGTCATTTGGGGGGGGTTTTGTGCCATCTGGGCATTCCATGGCCTCCGAAACTGTGATAGGCAGTGAGAAGTGAAATCAAAAATTTACACCCTTAGAAAGCCTGAAGGCGGTGCTTGGTTTTGGGGTCCCGTACGCGGCTAGGGTCCCAAAAAGTCTCACACATGTGGTATCCCCGTACTCAGGAGAAGCAACAGAATGTATTTTGGGGTGTAATTCCACACATAACCATGGCATGTGTGAGCAATATATCATTTAGTGACAACTTTGTGCAAAAAACTTAAAAAATAAAAATAAAATTGTCTTTTTTCCGCAACTTGTGTCAACATATAAAATATTCCATGGACTCGACATGCCTCTCAGTATATAGCTTGGGGTGTCTACTTTCCAAAATGGGGTCATTTGGGGGGGTTTTGAACTGTTCTGGCATTTTATACACAACATTAGGAAGCTTACATCCACTCTTCTAACCACTTGAAGACAAAGCCCTTTTTGACACTTTTCTTGCAAAAAAAAAGTTTTCATGTAAACAAATTATGTTGAACCCCCAAACATTATATATATATATTTAAAGCAAAGGCCCTACAGATTAAAATGGTGGGTGTTGCATTTTTTTTTCTACACAGTATTTGCGCAGCGATTTTTCAAACGCATTTTTGGGGGAAAAAATACACTTTTTTAAATTTTAATGCACTAAAACACACTATATTGCCCAAATGTTTGATGAAATAAAAAAGATGATCTTAGGCCGAGTACATAGATACCAAACACGACATGCTTTAAAATTTCGCACAAACGCGCATTGGCGACAAACTACATACATTTTTAAAAGCCTTTACAGGTTACGCCGTTAGATTTACAGAGGAGGTCTACTGCTAAAATTACTGCCCTCGATCTGACCTTCGCGGTGATACCTCACATGCATGGTGCAATTGCTGTTTACATATGACGCCAGACCAACGCTTGCGTTCGCCATTGGGCAAGAGCAGGGCAGGACAGGGGTGCTTTTTTTTTTTTTTTATTATTATTATTTTTTGCTTTTTTATTTTATTTTTAAACTGTTGCTTCCATATTTTTTTTTTTTTTTATTGTTATCTCAGGGAATGTAAATATCCCCTATGATAGCAATAGGTAGTGACAGGTACTCTTTTTTTGAAAAAACTGGGGTCTATTGGACCGTAGATCTTTCCTCTGCCCTCAAAGCATCTGACCACACCAAGATCGGTGTGATAAAATGCTTTCCCAATGGCGCTTTTTATATCCGGGGGGGGGGGGGACATTCCCTCCCACTACATTGTAAAAGCAGTCAAGGCTAATTAGCCACTAGGATTGCTTTTACATGAAAGCCGGCCGCTGGCTGAAAAGAATGATACCAAGATGATACCTAAACCCGCAGGCATCATTCTGGTATAACCATTCAAAGTCCAGCAACATACCAGTACGTTGTTGGTCCTTGTTGGACATGTACTGTAATCTTTTTTTTCATGCAGCCTGTTGGCTGAACGAAAAAAAAAAAAGATTGATCGGTGGGTATGCCCACCATTAGAATACCGCCCTTCATCCACCCACTTCTAATGATGGGCATACATGCACCATTTATATATGCCGAAGCATGGGGGCATCTTCCCGCAAAAGTTATGCCGCGTACACATGGTCAGACTTTTCCACGGGCAAGCCTCCGTCGGAATTTCGACCGTATGTACGCGGCATTAGGAGCAAAATCGCTCCTCCGCCCCTGCTGCCCCAATGCTTTGGCATATATGCTTTTTTTTTTTTTTAACTGTGATGGTGAAATCACCTCCTACAGCACTGGAGTCGCAGGGATCAGGCCTGTCTCTGCGAACGCTGCAGTTATGTGTGTTGTGTTTTGTAAGTGACAGTGATCGATCGATACTGCACTTGGGTGGCCTGGGCTGGACCGAGAGGCAAAACGCAGGTGCTAGCAGGTATCTGGGCTGATACCGCTAACACTGCGTTTTTGGGAACCCTAAACTGCTGGGGACGCTAGTATAGATCTGATCAGATCAGATATTGATCTGTTCAGATACTATACCACTAAGGGGGGTGTATGCTTCACGCGTGGGTGTTAGCGTTACTGGCACTAACCTGACGCTGCCTGGGGTGTGACTCAGACCCTCTCTGACGCTAAAACCTAATTGATATCACCCGCCGGGCGATCAGGGGGTTAAACCTTTATTGGGTTATATACGGCGGGTGCCCTGACACTATAAAAAGCAAACTAACCAGCGTCACCCGTAACACTTATATGGTGATCACTGGTGAAAGGGTTAACTAGGGGCAATTAGGGGGTTAAAACCTTTATTAGGTAATATATGGGGGTACCTGACGCTATATAAAAACCTGACGGCGAACCTAAAAAAAATGACTGGCTACCTATCGGCATCACGACACTAAGACAGCGATCAGAAAAACGATCGCTTAGTGACAGTGGCGATAGGGGGTGAAAGAGTTACTTGGGGGGCGATCAAGGGGGTTAAACCTTTATTAGATAATATATGGGGGTACCTGACGCTATAAAAACCTGCGGCGAACCTAAAAAAAATAACTGGCTACCGATCGGCATCACCGACGCTAAGACAGCGATCAGAAAAATGATCGCTTAGCGACAGTGGGTGAAAGGGTTATCTGGGGGGCGATCAGGGGGTTAAACCTTTATTAGGGGGGGGGGTTAGGGGGCTACACTGGACCTAAAACTAACTTTAGTGACACTTTTACAGTCACAAATGTCACCGATTGCAGTGATCAGTAAATAAATGGTCACTGTGACTGGGGGGTGATCTGGGGTGGCCTGGGGGGGGCGATTTATGTGCCTATGTGTCCTGGTGTCAGTGTAGTGTTTTGTGCACTAACCTGGCATCTTCTCTTGTGCGGCGCTCGGTATATGTGAGCGCCGCAGGAGAGATGACATCACTTCCTCTGCCTGTGTAAACATTACACAGGCAGGGAAGCTTTCTCATTCGCCGGGAGCGATCGCGAGGGGGTGGCCGGAATAGAACGGCCGTCCCCTCATCCCGGATCGCTCCCGAACACTTAACCACCGCTCACTGTAAAGAAGGGGGGTCCGATCGGACCTCCCCCAACTATACAAAGGCGATCACATAGATATACGTGATTGTGCCTGTCGGTGCCATTCTGCCGACGTATATTTACAGTGGGCGGTCGTTAAGTGGTTAAAAGGGGTTGTAAAGGTTTGTGTTTTTTTACCTTAATGCATCCTATGCATTAAGATGAAAAAACACCTTGCACTGACGGCCCCCCCAGTTTTACTTACCTGAGCCCGTTCACCTGCTGCGCTCGCCCCCGACGTCCTCTTCTCCGCTCAGTCTGGCTGTTGATTGGCTAGATTGGATGGATTGATAGCAGCGCAGCCATTGGCTCGCGCTGCTGTCAATCACATCCAATGACGCGGCGAGCCGGGGGGCGGGCCGAGTGATACAGCCGGTGGTTATAGCCGCAGACTGTATCACGATAGCGTGCCCGCAAGAACTAACCCCCATGGGAGAGAGCTCCCATGAAGGGGGTTAGTTCTTGCGGGGAGGAGCTGAGAAAGCCACAGAGGGACCCCAGAAGACCAGGATCGGGGCCACTCTGTGCAAAACTAACTGCACAGTGGAGGTAAGTATAACATTTTTGTTATTTAAAAAAATAAAATAAAATGAAGAGGCAAAAAAATTTATAAGATTTTACAGACCAGACATTTTTTTAAATATGGTGATAACACTCAGAGCTTTGCTTTACATTGCCACTGAGAGCTTCATTCATTCATTCATTTAGTTGCTACTAAAAAATAGGATTTTTATAACAGCTTACCTGTAAAATCCTTTTCTTGGAGTACATCACGGGACACAGAGCGGCATAGTCATTACTATGTGGGTTATATAGATACCTTCAGGTGCTGGCACTGGCAACTTCCAAAACCGGAAGTACCCTCCCCTATATAAGCCCCCCCATCTGGGAGCACCTCAGTTTTGTAGCAAAGCAATAAGTGTCCCCAAAGAGGGGTGGGAGCTCTGTGTCCCGTGATGTACTCCAAGAAAAGGATTTTACAGGTAAGCTGTTATAAAAATCCTATTTTCTTTCTCGTACATCACGGGACACAGAGCGGCATAGTCATTACTATGTGGGATGTCCTAAAGCAATGCCCAATGAGGGGGGGGATACACCATACATAAGCTGAGCGCTATCAGACATGAGGATCTTTTGCGGCCTGCAACACACTGCGCCCAAAGGCGACATCCTCCTGACTTCTAACGTCCATCTGGTAGAACCTAGTAAACGTGTGTACTGAAGACCATGTTGCGGCCTTACAGATTTGAGCCAGGGAGGCCTGGTGATGCACTGCCCATGAAGTTCCAACTGCTCTCGTGGAGTGCGCCCTAACTTTGAACGGAGGCGGTCTCCTTCTCAAGCCATAGGCTTGCATTATGACCTGTCGAATCCACTTGGCTAAAGTAGATTTTGACGCTGCCTGACCCCTTCTGGGGCCTTCCGGCAGAATAAACAAAGTATCCGTTCTGCGAATCTGAGCAGTGGCTTTTAGATAAGCTTTAACTGCTCTTACTACATCCAAAGAATGTAATAACTTTTCCTCTACCGAACTAGGCTTGGGGAAAAAAGAAGGAAGAACCGCATCTTGGTTCAAATGAAACCTCGATACCACCTTAGGAAGAAAGGCTGGATGAGGACGTAACACTACTCGGTCCTTATGGATAACCAGATATGGCTCCCTATAGGACATAGCTGCTAATTCCGATACTCTTTTAGCCGAACAAATGGCTACTAGAAAAATCAATTTCCTGGTGAGAAGAACCAGGGAAATATGCTGTAATGGTTCAAATGGTTGTTTCTGTAGAACCGACAGAACCAGGTTTAAGTCCCATGGACATATGGGAATATTAACCGGAGGACTAATACGCATCACTCCTTGTATAAAGGCTTTGCTAGTGAATGCGAAGCCAAGGGCCTTTGAAAAAATATTGAAAAGGCCGAAATCTGACCCTTGATAGTACTCAAGGCAAGCTTCCTATCTACAGCCCACTGTAGGAAGTCCAGAATCCTACCTATTACGGTACTTACGTGGATGCCATTTCCTGGCCTCACACCACGCGATGTACGCCTTCCAGATTCTATAGTAGATCTGCCTGGATACCGGCTTCCTGGCATTGATCATGGTAGATACCACAGGATTAGAGAGCCCTCTCTTTTTTAGAATGTGGGCTTCAATAGCCAGGCCGTCAAACCTAGGGCTGGTAAGGAAGGGTGGTATATCGGTCCTTGCGAAAGCAGGTCCGGACGACGTGGGAGAGTCCAAGGACTCCCCACTGACATTTTACAATCTCCGCGTACCACGCTCTTCGGGGCCACGCTGGAGCCACCAGAATCACTGGTTTCTTTTCTACCCTGATTCTGCGGAGTAATCGAGGTAACAATTGTGGCGGTGGGAATGCATATATCAGCTTGAACTGATCCCAAGGGAACACTAGGGCATCCGAGCCGCAAGCTAGGGGATCCCTTGTCCAAGAGACAAACCTGTCCACCTTTGCGTTGAATCTGGATGCTAGAAGATCTACATCCGGTGTTCCCCACCGCTGACATATTGTCCAGAAAACCTCGGGGTGAAGGGACCATTCCCCTGGGCATAATTGCTGACGACTTAGAAAGTCCGCCTTCCAATTCTCCACTCCTGGAATGAATACCGCAGATATGGCTGGGACATATCTTTCTGCCCATTTCAGGATGTAATTTACTTCCCTCTGGGCTGCACGACTCATGGTGCCACCCTGATGATTGATATATGCCACTGCTGTGGCATTGTCTGATTGAATTCTGACAGGGGACCCTTGGAGTTTGGATGTCCATGCTACTAGGGCATACCGGGCTGCTCGTATCTCTAAGAGATTGATGGGCAGGGCCTTTTCTGCATCCGACCATCTGCCCTGGAGAGACCATTGCTCCAGTACTGCTCCCCAGCCTATAAGGCTGGCATCTGTAGTGACCACCTTCCAAGAAATCGGACTGAAGGATTTCCCTTTTTCCAGATTCTGGAGAACCCACCACCAACGGAGGCTCTCGCGAACAGAAGGGGACAAGGACATTGTAAGTCTAGGGCCTGAACTTTTTTGTTCCAGGCTGACAGTATGGCCCTTTGCAAATTCCTTGAATGGAATTGACCGTAGGGTACTGCTTCGAATGATGCCACCATTTTTCCCAGCAGCCTCATGCACAGGCGTATGGACGGCTGTCTTTTTGTACCCACTAAGTGGATCAAATCTTTCAAAGACAACACCTTTCCTCGAGGCAAGAATATTTTTCTCTGGCCTGAATCCAACCTTAGCCCCAAGTATTCCAGACTTTTGACTGGTTTTTAGGGCTGACTTGTCTCGGTTGATAATCCAACCGTGAGATTCCAGATACTTGATTGTCTTGTGAACGACCACGTCTAGTCTTTTCACTGAGTGGTCTATCAGCAACAAGTCATCTAGATATGCCATTATCATTACACCTTGTGTTCTTAGATCGGCCAATAAAGGGCCAGAATTTTTGTAAACACTCGTGGTGCTGTGGCCAGACCGAAGGGTAAGGCTCGGAACTGAAAATGGCGCCCTTCTACTGCAAAGCGTAGAAATTTTTGGTGGACTGGAAAGATGGGAATGTGCAAATAAGCATCTTTGATGTCGATCGCGGCTAACCATTCCTCCCCTTGTAGGACAGTGGCCACTGATCGGATCGACTCCATCCGGAAAAGTCCTGATATACAGGAATTTGTTTAGCCCTTTTAGAATTAATATGGGCCTCACGTCCCCGTTTGCTTCGGGACTGTAAAGAGGTTTGAGTAAAACCCGAACCCCCATTCTTCCAGGGGAACCTCCATAATTACTCCTTGGAGCAATAGTTGTTCTAGTGCCAACAGGAGGGACTCTCTCTTCTGGGGATCCCTTGGCACGTTTGACCTCAAAAAATGGGAAGGAGGAGAGTCTTAACTCCAATCTGTATCCCAAACATACTGCGGAGAGCACCTATCTGTTTTGATCGTGTCCCGCCAGGTCTCTGCGAACAACTGGAGTCTTCCCCCCACCCGACTGAGTGGGGGCAACCCTTCAATGAATTTAACTTTGGGGGAGGTTTTGTACCTCTCCTGACCCAGGGTTTCTCATTACCCTGCGATTGTCCCTGTTTTTTACCCCCGGGAATTGACAGAGGAGGCCGTCGGAACTGTTTCACAGCCGATGCCCCAGGGACTGGAGAAGCAGACCTCTTAAAAGAGGGACCTCTAACTCTGTTTTTAACCGGCAAGAGTGTATTTTTACCGCTGGAAACTTTCTGGATATATTTGTCCAGGTCTTCCCTGAATAAGCGTTCCCCATAAAAATGGGACGCTAACCAGCCATTTTTTTTACAGGGAGCTTCAGCAGACCAGTTTTTGAGCCATAGAAGCCTACGCATATGTACTACAGACAGCGTAAGGCGGGAGGCCTGATGGATTGAATCCTTTATGGCGTCAACCGCAAAGCTTAAGGCTCTAGGTAGATCAGTAAGGGCAAGGCCTGCTGATCTGGCAAGTCCCTCAAGACCTGTTTCAACTGATCCTTCACTGCTTAGCAGACCCCACTGCTGGTTGTGTCACCAAGCTTGCTGTTAAAAGAAGCAGATTTTCATAAGGACTCCAATTTTTTATCTATTGGGTTCTTGAACATTTGGACATTATCCACTGGACATGTCAGTGATTTATACACACAAGAGATGGCTGCGTCCACTGTAGGGACCTTCCATTTTTTGATAAACTTATCCTCCATGGGATAGACCACCGGAAATCTCTTGGGGGGAATAAATATTTTCTCAGGATGTTCCCAATCCTGGTAAATGAGCCCTTCCAGTAAAGGGTGAAGTGGAAAAGAACAGACAGTCTGGTGGCTTCTAGCGACCCCAACGAGGATACAGTAGTGGTTGATGGTTCCGCAAGGTGCATTTTAAATGCTGATCGGACCATGTTAGTCAGAGACTGAACCCATAATCTTTCAGCTTGAGATGCTGAGAAAGGTTCCTCCACTGTTGATTCCTCTATAACAGAATCAACCTCATCCTGATCCCCTTCAGGCAGGTCGATCCCTGTATGGGACTGTTGCTCTGCTAACAGGCACTCTGAAGGAGGAGACGGAGATCGGGCGTGCTTTCCCTGACAGGGAGGCAGCGATCAATGTTGACAATCTCTCTCTAATCCTCCCAGAGCTGAGGAAAAAAACCTCCTCTGTTACATACACAGGAGCAGGTGAACTGAGGACAGCCACAGTACCAAGTACCCCTGCGGGGTCTCTACGGTCACTTACCTCTGAATTTCAGGGGAGACTGGTGCAGCAGAAGCATGCCCAAGATCCTCAGAGCCCGATGAGACCCCCTTCGCTTCCTGGAAGATTCAGTTCCGGAGCTTCTGAACGGCATATTCCTAAGCCTAAAGCTGAGGTATTCCAGCCGTAATACACCACTTTTACTGAGAATAGTCTAGCACAATTGCTGCTATATAACAGTTGGTGTCTACTAAAGTGCCTTTCTAGGGGATGCCTGCATCAACCGCCTCTGTGTGCCTTTTTACTGTTGCTAGCTCTGTCTGTGCACTTCAATAGCCAGCTGTAATTGTGCTTTAAAACACGCTGGACGCCCGCACATGCGCAGTAGCGCCGCGGCGCACACCGAGCGTCATCCACCCGCTCCGCCCCTTTTTCCAGATCGCCTCTATATATTAGAGGCGCGTGCACGCGCACGGGCACGTGCGCCTTTTTTGAAAAAATAAGGAGCTAGATGGGAGCCAGGGTCCATGCCGCAGGGCCCTGGGATGGATGAGCGCAGCAACAGGGCAGAGGATACTGCCTGGATTTGATTTTGGAAGAAAAAATCCACATTACAAGAAAAAGAACCATAGCGGCCTCTAGTGTCTAACACAGGTACCGCGGTCTTCACATTTTTTTTTTTTTTTTTCTTGCCTACTATTAAAATTTTTACATTTTCTCAGTAGTAACAGGCATACACAGAATATTAGTGGGAATACCTTAGGTAACAGGCAGAAAGACAAAATAGGCTTGGGGGTCCCCCAATAGAACAAAGTTCCTGAGGGCCCCCACTTACCTTTTCCTCGCCGCAGGACTCTGTTTGGTCCACAGAAGCCCAAACTTCACCTATCACGGCAGGCATTGTAATTAAACCTTCAGGGACCGGGTTCCCAAGGATTCCACTCCCCTGGACCTGTATAGCACCCTGCACAGAAAACATCTTGGTCGTGGGTATGACCAGAGCTCTGGATCCCAGGGTCCAGCCCTCCTAAGAGAGGCATTACAGGCAAAACCTTGCTCTTCTCTTTGCAAGGCCCGGGTACCGACCGTTTAGCTATGAAGCTTTTTTGGTCGGATCCGGAATAGCTTACTGAGGCCCAAAAGAACCTGTACGCAAGCTCAGTGAAAAACACATGTTACTTCTTGGCCAACACCTTAGACACTGGCAAAAAACTGAGGTGCTCCCGGATGGGAGGGGCTTATATAGGGGAGTGTACTTCCGGTTTTGGAAGTTGCCAGTGCCAGCACCTGAAGGTATCTATATAACCCACATAGTAATGACTATGCCGCTCTGTGTCCCGTGATGTACGAGAAAGAAATCTAAATATGAAATACAGAGCAATACATATAGCATAACTGTTTGTTAAATACTGCTCTTTTAAGAACACCAATTATAAATCCTATAAAGGGATGGGTTTTCTGACAAATCCTTCACCAAGGTAGCTGTAGGATGAGACAATGTTCAGCACTGGTGTTATAAACTACCAGGGCCAGTACCGAGTTTTTATAATTATTTTATGTATTAAAATGTAAAGTAGTCCGACTCCGTAATAAAATTTCATTTTAGGGATGCCTCTTTCCTGATACAGATTTCCCTCCTCTGGGTAAAGGGGCACAGAAAACTGATGACAGAAGTTTTTCTATACCTTTGATTGAAGGACTAATATGGCTATAGAGCGGTCCCATCTTACATTGTGATAACAGTAAAGCTTTTGCTGTCAGACCACATTTTTTAGCGCCGCACTGCCTTTATTTTTGTAGGCCAAGTATGCATCTTGTACGCAGCCTCTCTATACTTTCTTACTACAGCTTTTCCTAAACAATTAGTGCTCATGCACACTTGCAGCAGGGAAAAGAAGAAAAAAAGAAAGAAGAAAGAAGAAAGAAGAAGGAAGAAGGAAGAAGGAAGAAGGGAGAAGGGAGAAGGGAGAAAGGAAGAAAGGAAGAAAGGAAGGAAGAAGAAGAAGAAGGTTGAGCTGTGGCTTTATCTTTTTCCAAAAACATAGCAAAGCAAAAGCAGCTGGACGGGGTTGTACACATGCTGTGGCCACTATGCTTAGCAGCTGTGGTCAAAAAACGATACCCCTTTGTAGCATTCAGTGGGAAGAATGGCTGCCAAATTTCAACCATTCAAGTGAACTGCCCCAAATGTAAACAAGCCTTTAAAAGGCATTCTAAATGCAGGGGGCCATCTCTTTAAACCCAAAAAATATAAAAAAAAAAAAAAAAAAAAAAAGACAGGCAATGATTGTTTGGAAGAAAGGGAAAAAGCAAATGTGTGGGACTTTGAGTGAGGATATATAGGGCCATTCAATCCCCTCCTCCATCCCTGTTGGATGGTTGATAAAGAAAAAAAAGGGCAAAAAGGCGGGACTTTAGATGAGACACACGGAAGCAGATAGACAAATAAGGTAAAAAACTGCTTTTAATTGAATAAGATGGTAATATAGGTACATATACGTTACATTTCAAAACTTTATGCATTTTGCTATATGTCAAGATTACTATGAACATTAAATAGAAACCAAAAATAGCATAGTTAACATTATTCCCACAAGGAATGTTCCAGATATATGTATATGTACCGCATATGTACCTATATTACCATCTTAAATCAATTAAAAGCTGTTTTTACCTTATTTGTCTATCTGCATCCGTGTGTCTCATTCTAAAGTCCCGCCTTTTGCCCTTTTTTATCAACCATAAGAAAAGCAATGTTTTGACCATAGGCATGCGCACAGGGTGTGCCTGGGCACACCCTAATCACCTAGTGCGCATCAGCATTGTTCCTCTCAATGCACAACAGTGGTCTTGAGTTCAATGCAGCTTGTTGATGTGAAAGGGCTCTTACATTGGACACCCTATAGCAGGGGTAGGGAACCTCGGCTCTCCAGCGGTTTCGAAGGAATCAAAAAAATATGCAACATGTTGTTATGGCACATAATGGCTTTTAAAGTCAGGTTTTTGTAATTTATAATATCTGTTGTGGGACATGAGGAGCTTTCAAATATAAACAACATATGCAGGCCACTGGTATTACAGGATGAGAATATTTCACACTGAAATGACACAGTTCAGTAAAAAAAAAAATTGCTTTCTGAGATATACCAAGAACTGCCATCAAGGGAGATGTGTAACTTTTGAGCTGAGGAGCACTGCTTTAACAGTTTTGTATGCATTACCTGGATGAAGAGTAAAACTATCGTTAGGCTCTTCTCAGAAGTTGGTCCAATCAGTTTCAACACAAAGTTTATTAGGGTCATGTTATTTATTTCCATAAATTCCTCATCACTTTTATATCGTTTGACATCAATCACATGAAGAGCTTCAGCAACCTAAATAGTGACATCACAGAACAGAAAAAAATAAAGATCTTTTTATAAAAACAAACAATGGCAAGCCCAATATCTCATTTCAAATAATCCCTGATATTTTTACTTAAAGCTGATCTTGCATGACTCCTTTGCACTCACCCAGTTGGGGACCAGCACCTTGGAGAGAGTGCAGGCCTATACAGAAAGGGTGGGAGGTGAAGCTGTCTGTAAACTTGGGTGGGTACCCAGGAAGTCGGCTAGTTTACTGAAAACTTATACACAGTGAAGAATGGATACGCATAGGAGGTCAGTAAACCTCCCTTATAGACTTATGCCGTGTACACACGATCGGTTTTACCGATGAAAACAGTCCGATGGACTTTTCTCATCGGACAAACCGATCATGTATGGGCCCCATCGGTCTTTTTTCCATCGGTGAGAAAAAATAGAACACGTTTTAAATTTATCCGATGGGAAAAAAAAACGATAGCAAATTCAGATCGTCTGTGTGGAACTCCATCGGACAAAAAACCCATGCATGCTCAGAATAAAGTCGACACATGCTCAGAAGCATTGAACTTCATTTTTCTCAGCTTGTCGGAGTGTTTTACGTCACAGCGTTTGGGACGGTCTGATTTTTGACTGATGGGGTGTAGGCAAGACTGATGGAGGTCAGCTGCATCGGATTTCCGATGGAAAAATCCATCGGAAATCCGATCGTGTGTACTGGACTTTAGTGTTACAGAGCCTAGGGTTTTTTTTTATATTTCAATGCTTCCATTTCTTCTTACAATATTCTACTCAAATATAAATAATCAATCCTAAACCACAAAAACTACGTAGATATTACTGCTAAAAGTATGCAGACAGTGCAGCTATTCTCATTAGAACATGGAGATTTTCCCAGGTGGCCATAATTAAGGCTAACTGGAGATATTATTAAAAGCATCTGTCAGAATATTATTATACAGGCTTCCACTGCTGAATTCTCTCTGAAAAAGCTAGTTCCTAGAGCCATGGGTCACATCAGTACGGCTTTGAAATTGTGCTACTTGAATGTGATTTCAAAGACGCAGATCAGTGCGATTTGCACCTCCGATTTTATCACGGCTTGAAACTTTGTTTCACAGAAGTCTAAGCAAGTCGTAATGAAATTAGAAAATAGTAATGCAGGAACCTGTCTCAAAGCCGCTGCAACATGAGCGGCAATTTGAACGGTTCCATTGCTGTCAATGGGGTTCAACTTGTAATGCGATTTGGAACTGTCAAGTTGCATGACAAATCCCACCGGTGTGAATGAGGGCTGACAATCTATAAATTTAAAAGTCCGAGAAACAAAAAACAAAAAACAAAAAAACAAACAAATGAAGCCAGTAAAGTAATTTATAATCTGCATGTTTATACTAAAATATTAATAAATAGCCTAGATAGATAGGTTATACGATCCATGAATTTTAAGTCACCTTTACAACTAATGCTCCAATTGCTGATAGATCTTTTGATTTGAATTTGGAGTAACTCATAGTAAGCTTTCCTGTAGGAGGATCAAACCTGCAAAAAAAATGAACAAATCAGTTAGTGACAATTTGTGATAAACATTATTAGAACAATGGAATTTTTGCTTTGTGATGTTCTAAAACAACCACTGTGTGCAGACACATGCAATTACCTTGGAAGCCGATGCCGTGGACATGGGATTATGTGCAGCAACTGTGGCAGAGAATAGAGGAAATTTAGGACTTGTGGAATGAAGAAAAGCAACATAGTTTTACTGAAGTGCCCAACAATGCCAACAACAGCAAAGGTCATACCAGCAAAATAACAAAAAGTATCACCAACAAAAACCCTGGAAGGGTACCTATGACAAAGAACAAAAGAAAATGTATTTAGAAAATGTAAAAATGGCTAGCAATTGAAAGAACAGATTATACTGAAATCGGTGCATCATGGCTGCAGAGCCCTGACACTGTGGTCTGTTTGCGTGCCTCAATCATCCACAGCTCTCCGGTCTCCTCTGTGCTCTCTCTCCCCCCTCCCTCCTCGCCAGCTTGTGACAGAGCCCACCCCCGTAACTCTTGCTGCTCAAATAAACTTTCACATCTTCATACCATCCCCTCTGTGTTCCAATCCTGTGTGCCCCTGTGTGAGTGATTTATAAAAAAAAAAAAAAAAAAAAAAAAAAAAAAGGAGGGGGCCTGCTACACATAATTTCACAGCTCTTCTCAGCGATCACATGATCGGCTGGCTCTCGCCCCCCTCCTCTCCCGAGTGACATCAGCGGGGGAATCTCAGCCCCGCCCACTGGATCTGTCAGATTGGGAGAGGAGAAAGCCAGCCGATCATGTGATCGCTGAGAAGAGCTGTGAAATTAGGTATAACAGGCTTTATTTTTTATATAAATCACTCACACGGGATTAGAACACAGAGGGGGTGGTATGAAGATGTGAAAGTGGCTTTACAACCACTAACTCTCCCAAATTAGCAAAATATTGTATGTCAACATGTAAAAGACAACCTGTGGCTGTTACAACAAAAACCGTCTGGCTGCATGTTATGACAGCAAGTTTAGCAGCAAAGCACCCCAATTACCTTAAAAACACAGAGGGTGCAATGCAAGAGATTTTTTTATAAATGTGTAATCAGCCCCAGTTTGCTCACTTGCAACTTCCCATTGGTCATTAAGGCCATCCACCACACTCTGTAGCCAATAGGGAAGTAAACAGAGCAAAAAAGGGGTTTACTATACATCAGTTGGTAAGTAGCCTTTTTCACTGCCGCCCTCCCTCACCCCTAATCTTCATATAGTGCCTGGGGTTTAAAGTGACTTTGTAATGAGAAAAGGCTTCAATTGCCAACCCAGGGCCGGCCCTACCATGGGACCCGATGGTACCACGGTCCCAGGCGGCACTTTCAGGGGAGCGGCAAATCAATGTTCAAACTGCTGCCTAAAAATCTCTCTGTGTTTTGAGCCAAGCTCAGCAATGGGCAGCGGCGGGTGTCCTGTGATTGGCCGAGCAGGTTATGTGGGAGGGACGGACGGCAGACATGAGGCTTGTGATTCGCCTGGAGGAGCTGGACTGTGGGTAATCGCGCCAGCCCTGCATGCTCCCGGAGTCCTAACTAGCCCTGTGTGTCACAGGAGACCTGAGGTCTGTCTCTCTCATCTCCCTGTCAGCTGCCCGCGGCCCCCCCTCTCTCTATCAGCCGCCCCCCCCTGAGGTCTGTCTCTCATCTCCCTGTCAGCTGCCCGCGGCCCCCCCTCTCTCTATCAGCGGCCCCCCCCCCCCTCCTGAGGTCTGTCTCTCATCTCCCTGTCAGCTGCCCGCGGCCCCCCCTCTATCAGCCGCCCCCCCGCCTGAGGTCTGTCCCTCATCTCCCTGTCAGCTGCCCGCGGCCCCCCCTCTCTCTATCAGCCGCCCCCCCCCTCCTGAGGTCTGTCCCTCATCTCCCTGTCAGCTGCCCGCGGCCCCCCCTCTCTCTATCAGCCGCCCCCCCCCTCCTGAGGTCTGTCTCTCTCATCTCCCTGTCAGCTGCCCGCGGCCCCCCCTCTCTCTATCAGCCGCCCCCCCCCCCCCTCCTTAGGTCTGTCTCTCTCATCTCCCTGTCAGCTGCCCGCGGCCCCCCCTCTCTCTATCAGCCGCCCCCCCTCTTGAGGTCTGTCTCTCTCATCTGCCCTGTCAGCTGCCCACGGCCCCCCCTCTCTCTATCAGCCGCCCCCCCTTTTGAGGTCTGTCTCTCTCATCTGCTCTGTCAGCCGCCCCCTCCTCTCCATCAGTCACCCCCCCTCCTGAGGTCCGTCTCTCTCATCTGCCCTGTCAGCCACCCGCGGCCCCCCTCCTCGCCCCCCCTCCTGAGTGTCCGTTTCTCTCTCATCTGCTCTGTCAGCCGCCCCCCCTCCTCTCTATCAGCCCCCTTTCCTCTCTATCAGCCGCCCCCCCTCCTCTCTATCAGCCGCCCCCCTCTTCCTCTCTATCAGCCGCCCCCCTCTTCCTCTCTATCAGCCGCCACCCCCCTCCTCCTCTCTGTCAGACCCCCCTCCTCCTCTCTGTCAGACCCCCCTCCTCCTCTCTGTCAGACCCCCCTCCTCCTCTCTGTCAGACCCCCCTCCTCCTCTCTGTCAGACCCCCCTCCTCCTCTCTGTCAGACCCCCCTCCTCCTCTCTGTCAGACCCCCCTCCTCCTCTCTGTCAGACGTGTGGCAGGTGACGTCATGGCAAGGGACAATCCGCTACGTGTGGCAGGTGATGTCGTGGCAAGTGACAATCTGCAATGTGTGGCATCGTAGCAAGTGACCAGCCGCAATTTGTGGCAGATGGCATTGTGGCAAGTGACAATTCGCAACAAGTGACAATCTGCATCTGGTGGCAGGTGACGCGGCAAGTGACACACTCAGGGCTCCCACTGATTCTGCATTATGGTGAGTTGAACTATTTTATATAACAATAGAAATAATGCACTTCAATCATTTTTTTGCGATTCGGCACGGCATCGATTTAACTGACAATTGCGCGGTCGTGTGACGTTGTACCTAAACAAATAGAGCTTTCTTTTGGTGGTATTTGATAACTTCTGCGGTTTTTATTTTTTGTGCTATAAAACAAAAATAGCGACAACTTTGAAAATTGTTTATTTTAACTTTTGCTATAATAAACATCCAAAAAAATAAAAATTTCTTCATCAGTTTAGGTCGATATGTATTCTTCTACATATGTTTGGTAAAAAAAAAAACGCAATAAGTGTATATTGATTAGTTTGCACAAAAGTTATTGCGTCTACCAAATAGAGGATAGATTTATGGCATTTTTATTATATATTTTTTTACTAGTAATGGCGGTGATCTGCGATTTTTTAGCGAAACTGTGACATTGCGGTGGACAGATTGGACACTTGACACTTTTTTGGGACCAGTGACATTTATACAGCGATCTGTGCTATAAAAATGCACTGATTACTGTGTAAATGTCACTGTCAGGAAAGGGGTTAAATGTGTTCCCTGGGAGGTGTTTCTAACTGGGGGGATGGGGACTGACTGGAGGAGAGAGATCTCTGTTCCTAATCACTAGGAACAGCAGATCTGTCTCTCCTCCCCTGTCAGAATGGGGATCTGTCTGTTTACATTGACAGATCCCCATTCTGGCTCTATGGAGCGATCGCGGGTGGCCAGCTGACATCGCGGCCAACGGCCACGCACAGGTCCTTTTATACTCCTATATACATGTATAGAGCCCTGACAGGTCCTTTTATACTCCTATATACATGTATAGAGCCATGACAGGTCCATTTTGGTTATCATGATATAAAATAATGAATATGGGGGCATTTTGGTGGGCGTGATTTTTCTTTGGGGGGGGGGGGGGGGCAGCATTTCATTCTTGGTACCAGGCAGCACAATGTCTTGGGCCGGCACTGTGCCAACCTCTACTGTTGTCTGGCTGTCAAACTTACACTAATTTACATGTATTGACACCTATGGGCAACTTTCATATCCCCAACACTTTTTGTACAACTTGTCAATTTAAAGTAAGTAGGGCGATTTACAGCAAATCTGTGCAAGAAGACACTGGGAGGTGACAGCTACTTTATCGTGCAACAAGCAGTTGCCTGTTGTGGTTACTTTATTTCAAAAATGTACATTTTTAGATCTACAATACTGTGCAAAAGTTTTGGGCAGGTGTGGAAAAAAAATTAAGAATGCTTTCAGACATAGAAGTGTTAAAAGTTTATTTTTATCAATTGACAAAATGGAAAGTAAAAGAACAGAAGAGAAATCCAAATAAAACTGTGGTGTGACCACCCTTTGCCTTCAAAACAGCATCAGTTCTTCTAGGTACACTTGCACACTTGGAGAACTAAATCACAGATCCTCTGTGGGCATAGGCTGACGCAAATCCTTTGGTCTCTTTATGTAATCCCAGACAGACTCGACGATGTTAAGATCAGGGCTCTGTGGAGGCCAAACCATCACTTCCAGAATTTCTTGTTCTTCTTTACACTGAAGATATTTCATAAAGTGATACTAAAGTCTTGTTTTCTTTTTGTTTCAAAATAACAAACATATTATACTTACCTGCTCTGTGCAGCGGTTTTGCACAGAGCAACCCAGATCCTCCTTTTCTCAGGGTCACTCTTTGACGCTCCTGGACCCTTTCTCATGTCGAGAGCCCCTACAGAAAACAGCTTGTTATAGGGGCACCTGAGCCGAGCCGCAGCTCCGTGTGTCCATTCAGACACGAAGATGTGGCATGGCCCCGTCCCCTCTCTCTCCTCATTGGCTCACTGACATTGATTGACAGCAGCGGGAGCCACTGGCACTTCCCTGCTGTCTCAGTCAATGAAAAGGGAGAGTCCCAAACAGCTGAGTCTCTCGTGCAACATCGCTGGATCGAGATGGGGCTCAGGTAAGTATTAGGGGGGCTGCTGCACATAGAAAGCTTTTTATCTTAATGCATAGAATATATTAAGATAAAAAAAAAAAATAAAAAAAAAATCTTCTGCCTTTACAACCACTTTATGAGATTGGCTGTATGTTTGGGGTCGTTGTCCTGCTGCTGATTAAATTTGGGACCAATCGCACGCCTCCTGATGGTATGATGGATAAGTATCTGCCTGTATTTCTCAGCATTGAGGATACCATTGATCCTGACGAAAACTCCAACTCCATTTGCAGAAATGCAGCCCCAAATTTGCAAGGGACCTCCACCATGCTTCACTGTTGCCTGCAGACACTCATTGTACCACTCTCCAGCCAAATATTTCAAATTTTGACTCATCAGTCCAGAGCACCTGCTGTCATTTTTGTGCACTTCGGTTCCTATGTTTTCGTTCACATTTGAGTCTTAGCCTTGATGCCACGTCGGAGGTATGGCTTTTTGGCCGCAATTCTTGCAGGAAGACCACTTCTGGCCAGACTTCTCTGGACAGTAGATGGGTGTACATGAGTCCCACCGGTGTCTACCAGTTCTGTGCTGATGGCACTGCTGGACATCTTCCGATGTCGAAGGGAAGTAGGCATGCGTCCATCTGCTGCATTAAATTTCTTTGGATGACCACTGCAATGTTGCAATGTCCTCAATGTTGCCCGATCAATGGTATCCTTAATGCTGAGAAATACAGGCAGATACTTTTCCATCATGCCATACCATCAGGAAGGAGTGCGATTGGCCTCAAATGTATTCTGCAGTAGGAAATTTGACCCAAAGTCGTTAAGAACTAACTTCAGTGTAAAGAATAACAAGGAATCCTGGAAGTGATGGTTTGGCCCCTACAGAGCCCTGATCTCAACATCGAGTTTGTTTGGGATTACATAAAGAGACAGAAGGTTTTGAGGCACCCTACATCCACAAAAGATCTGTGGTTAGTTTTCCAAGATGTTTGGAAACAACCTACCTGCTGAGTTCCTTCAGAAACTGTGTGCACAAGCACTGTGTGTACTTAAAAAGAATTGATGCTGGTTTGAAACTAAAGGTTAGTCACACCAAATATTGATTTGATTTAGGGTTTTGTTCCGTTTACTTACTTTGTATTTTGTAAATTGATGAATATATATTTTTATAAAGTATGCATACTTTATAGCACTTCACACCTGCCTAAAACTTCTGTACAGTACTGCATGTCTGCAAATCACTGGATTAATGTAAATTAAAACAAGACTACAAAAACCTTGGCCCATTAGAGCACATGTGATAAACACTATTCTTGACATGCAGTGCAGTTTCAGAATTAAATCTTACCAGTTATGGTACAGTAATCCCAGGGTGGTGAAGAAAAATGGAATAAGAAAGTAAAGTGAAAAGAGATGATCGTCATGGCAGTCACCTATTAGAGACAAGATCAAAATATCTGTAAGGAATAGGAAACATTTAAGCCTGCAAAAATCACTACAATAATAATAAAAAAAAAAAAAAAAATTTTATATATATATATATATATATATATATATATATATATATATATATATATATATATATATACACACATACATACATACATACATACATACACACACACACTATATACTCGAGTATAAGCCAAGTTTTACAGCAGATTTTTTATTTATTTTTGTGCTGAACATGCCCCCCTCGGCTTATACTCAAGTCTGTGTCCATCTTCACTTTGTGCGCCTGGACCCCAAACTTGGCACACATGTAGCCCCACTCTTCCTCTACAAGTGCGCAAAGTTTGTTGACCAGGGGACCACCAATTTTTCAAAGCCGGGAACCCCTTCCATAGACTCCAATGTTAAACGTCAGTCTAGTCACACAGCGCAGGAGATCAGGTAGGGAGATCGGGCACAGTGAGGCATGCAGATGGACCCCCCTAGGCTTATACTCGAGTCAATACGTTTTCCCAGTTTTTTGTGGTAAAATTAGGTGCCTCGGGGGGAGAGAGGGAGAGAGGGAGAGGAAATAATGAGGGATTAAATGCGGCTTGCTTCTCAAATGTTATGTTTAGAAGCAATGTTATTGATTAGTTTTTAGATAATTGAAAAGGAACATGTTAGATATATTTAAACACCAAGCAAAAAAATAAAAATAAATATTCAGCCTCTAAGCAGCAACAGGGAACAAGTTCATACATCAGAGATATATTTGATATCCACAAACACCACTGACTCACCACTGAGCTCTGCAATGTTAAACACAATGATAGAACCAGCTATAATTAAAGATTGGCCAGCTTCAAGACCATTTATTCCTGCCAGAATGTTGATTGCATTGGTACAGAAGACAGCTAGCATACCCATGTAAACATAGTAAAGAATCCCTGTAGGAAAAAACAAAAAACAAGATTTAATGTCAAATCAAACCTAAATCATTTGATAAAATGACACAACATGCTACAGCCCCACACTAAAAATATAACTGTATTCTAAGATAATTTGCTCTATCCAAGTTGCCACCAGATAACATGAGATCAGGCAGGAGAGTGTATGCTGGCAGATCAACTTCATATACACACACATATCCTTGTGGCTAAGGCACACTCCAGGAGCCATCCAGAAGGGCTCCCAATCTGGTGGGAGCAGAAGGCCGCACTGACCTGGTCGGGGGGTCGGACCAGAACCGAAAAGCCTATGGTGAATGTGCCCCTGGAGTGGCAGTTCAGGGGTGCCATAACTGCACAAGTGTTGTCCCGCAGCACTTTTGGGTTTTTGGCACCACGGTCACTTCACCATAACACACTTTTTGAGCACCTGCCTCTAGGGCCGAGCCTTTTGGCTAGGACCAGAGGAATTTTTTTATTCCTGGCCGGAGGGTCGGCCATTGTATTGCACAATGGCCCCTTTCACTCTCCCACCTTCCTTCTCCCCACTTTCTTTTTATTTATCCCCGTGTGTGTCACTTTTTTGTATTTTTTTGGTTTGGTGTATACACGTTTGTCACTATGTTTAGTAGGGTGTAGGTCCTCGGGCCTGCCCTGAACGACTTGGGAGTAGGTGGACATGGTCTTCTGGCCTGGTTCGCCTGCTCTCATGGGGGTCTCCCTTCGGGGGAGCCCCACCTAGTACTTGGATGGGTCTGTTTCGGCAGACTCACCGAAGAATGGGGTCTGTCTGGTTTCGGCCAGTCAGACCATGTAAGTACCTCTGTCCCTGTCTGGAGCCTAACGCCCCGGGGGATCAGGGTAAGGTCCTTCCATGTGGGAGGACAAGTGTTACACCCGTTGCACGTTTTGTGTTTCACTCTTTATGTGTGTGCACTTTTTTTGGCACCGGGTGGAGTTTTTGGGTGTGTTTCACACGCCATGGGCTTTTAAAAAAAAAAAAAAAAAAAAAAAAAAACACTCCAGGAGCCATGCTACAGCAACACGTTTCATTCCAGACTCAGAAAACTTCCTTAGGATCCTAGATAAGTATGCATGTAAAGCTGGTCTGTCTGCATACACTCTACCATCCAATCTCTTATCTGATGGATCATGGAGCAAGTTTAACTTAGAGTAGAGTGATCTTTATCTATGCAATATGTAATGAGATGCACAGCTATAAACATCCAGCATGGAACATTTAATTGTGCTTAAGGCTCGGTTTACACTTGTGCGATGCGGAAAACCTGCGAATCCACTGCTGGTCGCATTGCAGTTCACACTGCCATATGCAAACTGCTGGGAGTGTCAATTCAATGATAATGACACCCCCATTGCAGCTTGCATATCACACTGCGAACTGACAGTTCGGACATGTTCACACCCATGCAATTTGATTCTGGTGCGGACCAAAAAAAAGGGTCCTGTGTGAGTTTGGTCTGAATGCGACCTGATATCAGCCATACTATCTGTATGGCTGAAATTACATTGCACGGACATCGCATGTGATTTGCACTGCAGTGTGAACTGGGACTAAATGATTTAATTTTCATTGGAAATTGATTGACACACAGAGGAGTGACAGCTAACAATGATGCACGATTATTATTGGCATATACAGCGGGTAAAATAAGTATTGAACACGTCACAATTTTTCTAGGTAAATAGATTTCTAAAAAGGTGCTATCGACATGAAATTTTCACCACGTCGGTAAAAACCCATGTAAGCCATATAAAATCAGCTGGTTCAGTCCCATCTGACGGCCTATAAAAAAGGTGTCTCATTACCAAGGTGTCACACAAGAGACATCTCATGATGGGTAAAAGTAAAGAGTTCTCTCAAGTCCTTTACAACTTTATAGTTGCAAAACATACTGATAACATTAGTTACAGAAGGATTTCTAAAACTTTTTTCTTTTTTTTTTTAAAAGCCCATGGCGTGTGAAACACACCCAAAAACTCCACCCGGTGCCAAAAAAAGTGCACACACAAAGAGTGAAACACAAAACGTGCAACGGGTGTAACACTTGTCCTCTACAAGGAAGGACCTTACCCTGATCCTCCGGGGCGTTAGGCTCCAGACGGGGACTGAGGTACATCACGTGGTCCATCTGGCCGAAACCAGACGGACCCCTTTCTCTGGAGGGTCTGCCGAAACAGACCCACCCAAGTACTTGGTGGGGGCTCCCCCAAAAGGGAGACCCCATGAGAGCAGGCAAACTAAGCCAAAAGGCCATGTCCACCGACTCCCAAGTCGTTCAGGGCAGGCCCGAGGACCTACACCCTACTGAACACACTGTGACAAACGTCAACACCAAACAGAAAAATACAAAAAAGTGACAAACACAGGGGTAAATAAAAAGAAAGTGGGGAGAAGGAAGGTGGGAGAGTGAAAGGGGCCATTGTGCAATACATTTCTAAACTTCATTTCACCATAAACTGGCCACAACCAGGTGCTCTCTATTTCTGACAGAGGAGTGAAAATAATTATCAGAAGAGTTGTCCAAGAACCACTTGTGGAGAGCTTCAGAAAGATCTGGATTTAGCAGGTACAATTGTTTCAAAGAAAACAATAAGTGTTGCACTTAACCATCATGGCCTGTACTTATTTTACCCGCTGTACATGTGAAGGAATTGATTAATCTTGTGTGCATTCCTGGTTCTCTGAAGTGGGTTTATTACTGTTTGTCTGTAAGGGTGGAAGGCACTTCATCCATCAGAAATCTCTGCCGCTTGTGTAAATCTAATCTCCAAATTGGAATTGGCTGTTTCATTGTATCAGCAGAAATACAGAAACATCTTTCACTATGAATGATACTGTATTTACGGTATCAGCTTTTTACAGGCACATGAAGATTCTGTGTGCCAGAATACAGATGAAGTGCTGTATTTCTAGAAGACAAGTGGGGGGAGAACATTCAATGCCCCTCTATTTTAGTCATTTTGTTGTGGATTGAAGATTATTTGATAGGGAATAGGATACAATTGTTAAAGGATCATTTATACACCATAATCCCTTATACACACACACACAGAAATTGTTTGCCATTTTCCTGTATGTAGCGGACCCCCAAAATTGGGGCCGCTGTGCCTTAAATTTAAGGGCAGCCTGAGCAATAGTTTGGCTTAGGTTTTCTGATTCTTTAGATTGGACTCTGCTCTGCTGTAGTGTTGCCTAGGTGTATGGTTCCCCTTGACCTGCAGGTGGCGCTGTTACCCAGGTCTTGGGTCGAACCACAGGTGGCATTATAGCGCGATTGGGTGTCCTCTCTCGGCAGCCATACAGTGGGCATGGTCTACCTGCTGTGCATGCCGGGAGAGGATACATAAGGGGCAGACACCATTAGGCGGAGAGATTGGCCGGGGGGATTCCAAGGGGGACCCCTGGTGGCGAGAGTTGCGCCCTTTGGCTCTGCTGGCCAGGGGTGGGTGAATTGGTCGAGAGGTCTTGGGCACCTTTAGCCCGAGGCTATAGTGTTCCAGGTAGGCCCAGTACCTTCAACTGGGTCTACAAACAAACCATCGGAATCCCAGGGTAACCATGGGAGGGTGGCCCACTCTGAAAGAGAGGAAACCAGGGGAGGACCTGTCCGGAGGATCGGTGAAGGAAGTCACTGTCTCAGGAGAGGCCTGGTTGCCTATCAGAGGGACGGATTCCGTGAGTTGCACAATAGCTCCTGTGATGTGCCACACTGGCACTTATGGTCTCTAAAAGTTGCAGGCGCTAGAGAGTTCTAGATTCGGGAACTAAAGGATTCTGTGGCAAAGGATCTCCTGAACTTGTCCTTGAAGGGGACGAAATCTAAAGTAACTGTTTGTGCTTCACTCCGCCTACTGGAACCATGCCTGAACCTACCTCCCTACCCAACTCCATCTCTATCTTCAACTTTTTTCCCCACTAAGTTCCAAGCAAGAAAAATAAACTCGTCTGTTGGAGTTTAAAACAGTCTGGACATTGGCCTTCTTTTAGGAAAGAGAATAGACTTTTCCCTACACTCTAGGGACAAGAACCAATGGAAGTAGGTAACTCGCTGCAGGACCCAAAAATTGTATGAACACCGCTCAACCTCTTTTTCATATCAGGAGGATACGGGCATGTGGCATGGTGTGCCCTACTCTGCAGGTGGAGGTAAGCAGGAGAAAAAGGCTCTGTGTGCTACACGTATAATTGCGCAATAGAATAGGGCAACTGGAGAACTGTTTAGGATCTTAGGTTATCCGTCTTCCATCACAGATCGTGCTGCCAAACAGCCACTAGGGGGCACGAGTGGAAGGATGTCATATGGCATCCTCCTGAAATAATATTATAATAGGCTGGGTGGGAGGTGGTGATTAATAAAGTGTATTCGATAAATGAGTGTGCTTATTAGTTTGCTATATTATTCTTATTTGTGGGTTTACCACATATGGTATGTTTGGGGTAACAAACCCCACCAATTGGTGGCAGATTTGGGGAGTGGCAAATGCAGTCTTTTTATTTTTTATTTTATTTATATCAGTAGAACAATGTTTGTGGGGGGATTCACATATGGAAGCTTCCACAAACAAATATGCATATTCAGTCGCCTCACATTCACTAGTGCAACATTATCATTTTATATTGCTTTACATCTAACAATTGGATGTTAGGACAGTGTACAGATCCTGACAGTGTTCTATTTTGGTGCAGAGTCTATGAATGCCATTTCTTGTATTGCCACAACACTACAAAAAATAAAAAAATAAAAAAAAATAAAACACACACCTTTAAAAAAGTATAAAGCCAACTCACCGAGATCCACATGAAGCCCCAGAAGAGGTCTGAACGGCTTGGGTACTACAATGGTAGTATTGCCAAATGTGATAAAGTACACCATGAGAAGTGGCAGTGAGGCTGCAGTGGGCAGCAGCAACTTGTGTCGCCAGCGCAAGTTCAAGACATCATCCGCAAAACCCAGAAAGATCATACAGCAAATGGCAAGTAATGAGCCAATAAGAGCAACAAACTAGAAGTAAAACATTGAAATAGAAAAAGTGAGACGACGCAAAAGTAAAATAAAATCTTAATATACAAAACTCACATTGAGGGCTATTCTATCATCTCTGTATTGTCTGACACTACAACTGCTGAGTCACAGCTAGAGCTCTGCAATCAGTGGGGACCAGAATCTTGCCAATTATAGAGCTCTACCTGCAACTCTGGGGGGGGGGGGGGCTAAGCAGCCAATGTTCTCATACACAGCAGAGGTTCATCTCTACAGCTCAAATACATGTCAGACAATAGTAAGGCTTTTATAAATGCACGTTTTGCTGCTCCCTCTGGTTATACAAGTTATGTTACATCTAACTTTGATTGGCCTTTAGGTGATTAACAGAGCTCAAGCAGACCCACGCATACAGGCTGATTCAATAAAGTAGTCAGTGACTGTAAATGAACTTGAATTTGCTCTGAGCAGTGATCATTCTGGATTGGTTGCTTTGCACCATACAAAAGTAAAGTTTAATAGTCAATAGAGGAGTACAAGGTAGAACAAAACCATTACCTCATGGTGTGGGAATTCTCTACACTGTTCTTCAATGAAACAGCTCAAGAAAGGAACAGGAATGAAGAAGAAAAGGATCAGCAGAAACACTGCCCCGCTAATCACTCCTTGAGACTCTGGGCTGAAAAACATAAAAAACATACAAACTAGTTTATTGCAGTGAATACAAAACAATGAAAAATCTTAAAACTATCATTAAACCATCAAACCCCAAAAAAGCATCATTCCCACACTTCTCATAGTGCTGATGCGTTCTTTTCAGCAGAATCTTCCATCCAAACTGATGTCTTCTGTACTTCCTCCTATAGGGTGGCTATGCTGCCATTCAGAGTCTCCCTGGGGCCTCAGTGTAGCCTCCCTAATGTGCAAAATCCCAGTTGGGGTCATGCGCTGCAGCACCAAAGCCCGTGTGCCAACCAGAGCCCGTGTGCCAACCCATCCACTGCTCCTCCCCCAAAGCCAGTGATTGACAACAGCTCTGTTCTAGATGCACTTCTGGGCTAAAAACATGGTGTTACCATACACTCTCCAATCAGAATTTGGGGAAGCATAGAAAAAGATTAAAGGCATCCAGGTACTGCTAAAGAACATGTTTGGGGCAAATAGGTGCATTATTATTATTATAGCACATGAATGATTCAAGTGGAGCTAGAAGGGTTTATGGTTTCTTTTTAATGAGAGTTCACTTCTACTTTAACATTAAAGGCAGACTTGAATTTAAGGGGGGGAAAAAAAAAAAAAAATACAACTGTAAGGGACCTTCAGGGTCAAGGTTAAACTGACAGTTGGACCACAGCCCTGGACAATACCCTGTGGCTAACTTATCTTATTACACTATGTGCCTAGGTGAGCACCTAATGCAAGGCCTAGTGCCTAAAATATCTTTACAAGCTGGCCCCCTTTTTTCCAGGGGAAGTCCAAGTATGCATCCAAGAAGTCACCAATCCAGAAAGCTTTAAGTTGTAAACTGCAACGGCAATGTAGCACCTAGTAAACATGCTACACAAGTCCCAATTAAAAAAGGTAATAAAGAAAAAATTAAATAAAAAGCATAGGTTTTTCTCTCGGTGCTGAGAGAAAAGTGCATTTACAACCTGCTCTATTCAAACAATTACAGCCTAACTCCAGGTTTTGAGTTATTTTAGTCGGGCCAAGCTGGCCCAAACAAGCCATTTCCTTCACGAAGAACTGCGGCCACTGTATAAACAGTATGTAGCTTCAGATGTGTTTTGACCAGTGCTCTGCCATTCACCTGAAGCCTTACATTTTTTGAATGAATACAGCCCCTTCACTGAAGCAGAAAGTCAGCTGATGAGCTGACAGCCAGTACAGTGCAGGGGCTTGAGGAGACCGGACATAAGGAGAGGCTTCACTGGAGGCACCGGAAGAAGAAGAAAACACACTGAGCAGCATGGAGGAGGGGGAATCGACTGACATTGCAACCGATCCCATCCCTCCGCTATTATCACCCCCTCTGCCACTGGAGAAGTTTTTATTTTTTTCTGACTGCTTGAATTTTTGGATAAAAAGTTTTTAACCATGTGCACTTATCGTGATGCATCAGGATAATCATAATTGAATCATGAGACCAGGGGAGATGCGTACCCCTAGCTAATACTACACACAGTTTATACAGCACAGACAACTGCATGTATTAGTAGAAGAAATGGTTAATTTGGGCCAGCTTGGCCCAAAAAAAACAACACTTTTTAAAGTGATAGCAAAGCTGGAGTTGGGCCTTAAGGCTTGACATGTTGGGTATTTATTTACTTGGTCCAACCTAATTTTTTTTATAGTTTACCCAGAAATTGGGTAATATATTGTGTTTGTGTGCATTAAAATTACCTTTAGTGTATTTTTTACTGAAGTTTTGCCCTTAAACCATTGTGCGACATAAACAATTGAAACGGAACTACCACTGTTTTATTCTCCAGGTTCTCGAGCTTTCAAATATATAATGTTCTGGATGTTTTTGGAAATCTTCAGGCCTAAATTTTTTTAAACCTGTAAAAACGGCTCTAGCAGCAAAAAGGTTTCAAAAGCTTCTATCATGCTCTTTCTTTTCAAAGATCCATAACACTAACCAATGAGATCACCCTGCCCTAAGGTCTATTTTACACTTGTGGCAGGAAAGGGGCTTCTGTAAAAATAGATGGTTAAGTGATGGTATTACCCCCCCCCCCAATCCAAAATAGCTGCCACAGGGGGGGTTATACACATGATGGCAGCAAAGATTTTCCTTATGACCACTGCAAAACTTCTACCTGGTTGCATTCAGTGGACAGGACTGCCGCTGATCAAGACCCATTCAAGTGAATGAAACCTGCATGCAATGCACACGATTGTGGCGCGGTCTTACCGGGTTAAAACTGGCAGTGAGAAGATGACATATCACCCCAGCTACAGTCAACCACATTCTTAAAAGCAATTCATCATGGACCACTTTTCAGAGGGGTGGCAAGTGCTGCTGCAAGTGTAAACAGTTTCTAGAAAGAGAGAGAGCAAGCTTCGGAATTAACCCCTTCTTGCTGACTGTACACTTCAGCCACACAGAATTGGGTCTGCATATATGAGTACCTGTGCTTGTGTTCCCAGCACAGAGAGACTGAGCTTTCATCGAGAGCCCCGGTTCCTGTACAAAAGATCAGAAACCCGGAGGCCCAGTTCCTGATCACCTGATTGCTGTGATAGCCGCTGATTGGCACAGTACAATCCACAGCACAATCCCCCCCCCCCCCCCCCAGTTTTTCTTTTCTTCACTTGACTGGAGAAAAAGATACATTGTATGACACAGCTGTACCTTGCCAGAGAAGAAAAAAAAAAGTGTAAACAAAGCAGGGCATGCAAAAATATATACATAAAGGAAAAAAAATAGCTAGATCAGGGTTTGATCTAAGTCAGGGTCAGTGCTAAGCTTAGGGTCAAAAGGTCATGGTCAGAGTCAAAGGTTAGCGATAGGATATTTTAGGCAGAATTTATTTTTATTTTTTAAATCATTGTCAGTGTGTTTTAGGCAGGATAAAAAAAAAAAAGACAAAATGTGCACTATTGTTTCTATATGTGGCATCGCTGCAATTGTCAGGAGCTGAAGAATTTATTTTAGGTTTTTCTATTGTGGTAGATTATGGTAATAGCAAGAAATATACAGCTTAAAGTAATTGTAAGATTAAAAAAGAAAAAAAAACAAAAAACAAACAAACAACAAACATGTCATACTTACCTGCTCTGCACAGTGGTTTTGCACAGAGCAGCCCCGATCATCCTCTTCTCTGGTCTCGTGCTGGCGCTCTGGGCCCCTCCCCCGCTCAAGCCACTTGCGGGTGATCTCTCCCGAGCCGGTGTACTGCCGAGCATTGCCCCCCAGCGGATTCTGCCCGCTCTGTACTGCGCAGGCGCTGCGCTTTTTCCGAAAATAGCCGAACATGTAGAGCTGAGAGTCAGCTCTACATGGCGCCTGCGCACACCAAATTGTGCTACACTGCTGACATCCAGGCTCTTTCTTTACCATCCCCGTGGACATGGAGGATGTTAAAAAAAGAGCCAGGAGGCCGAGCGAGCGTAGCGAGCCGTCTGAGCGAAGCGAGGACGTGAGGCCGACTGGCCACTTACATCTAGGTCCACGCAGGCGCCATGTAGAGCTGACTCTCAGCTCTACACGTTCGGCTATTTTCGGAAGCTCATTGACGTTCGTACTGCGCAAGCGCCACGCCTGCGCAGTACAGTTGGGGGCAGAATCCGCCGGGGGGACGTTTGTCGGCAGATCACTGGCTCTCTGCATCCATAAGACACACAGAGAGCACACTCAGCCCCGCCCCCACTGGCTGTGATTGACAGCAGCGAGAGCCAATGTCTCCTGTATCTCAGCCAATCAGGAGGGAGAGCCTCAGGTGTCGTGCACCTCGTTGGATGGAGATGGGGCTTAGGTAAGTATTGGGGAAACAGAGGGGTGCTGCACACTGAAGGATTTTTAAACTTCATGCATAAAATTCAGCCTTTACAACCACTTCTAATTTTAAATTAGTAATATCCATTACCATTTACCACCAAATGAAAGCCCAGTTTTTCCTGGGGAAACAAACGCGGTATAATCCACCCGGACACACAAAGTATTTGTGATGATCTGTCCAGTTATATGAACATGTGTGAAAGTTGTAGGCCTGTGTTCAGGTGTTAGGATTAGTTTCATCCTCTGTCACCAAGGAGTTCTATACCATGAGTGTAATTCTATCTGTAATAAGTTCTAACCATGGAGTACAATGATTATAGTGCTGACACCTCCATGTATCTCCTATCAGAATACTAATAAGAGATGTACTGTGCCAGTCTATTAGTGGATCCAGTAGAGTGCAATGATGGGAGATCCCCAGTGCTGGTATACTCGGTGCTGGCTGTCAGTGTATACAGGGATCTCATAGACTTACACGGGCTCTCTGCTGGATTTGTTCATGTCCACCCCATACAGCTTAGCGGAGATGAAATGTTCCTTGAAGGCAGGGATGAGGGCGGCAGTGGCCAGACCGCCCAGTATAGAGCCGGCCACATTGACAAGCAGCGGCACTATAGCCATGGTGAGAAGACAGACTACACACAATTCTTCCTGCTCCCACTCTGCCCATACACATCATTCTCTTCCTACTTCCGCCCTCTCCTCAGCTTCCAGCACCGTACGTGCACACGTGTTCCTAGCCGAGACCTGCGTGCTCGTCCCCATGCGCGTCCCCGTGTCCCTTATCAGCAAAACGCATGCGCTGTGTCCAGCTCTTCCTACTGCTGACATTGCTAGGATAACATTTAACTGAACACTCATTATGATCAGGGAGCAGCGTCTAACTGGAGTTACACTTGTTTTTCCCCATTGCTGCCTGTAGTTGGGCTAGGTTCACATTGCTGCCAGTAGTTGGGCTAGGTTCACATTGCTGCCAGTAGTTGGGCTAGGTTCACATTGCTGCCTGTAGTTTAGGGTGACCAGACATCCCCGGTTTCAGGGGACAGTCCCCGGATTGAGGACACTGTCCCCGGACCAAGCCTGTCCCCAGTTTTGTCCCCGGATTGGATTTGAACAGGGGCTGGGGCAGTTTCAAAGACAGTCAGTGCAGAATAATAACCCCCCGCTCTGCCACTCCTACTAGCTTATGGGGGTGTATTTTTTTCCATTATCTGTGCCCCTTTCTGATGATAATGTGCTGATCAGAGTGGAGGGACCATTTCTTCAGTTTCGGGTGCATGCCCATCCAGCTCCGCTCGCATGTTCTTCTGCCTTGGCTCAAGTCCCGGCCAGCCAAAAAAATATGTCCCCGGATTTCATTTTAAAAATCTGGTCACCTTACTGTAGTTGGGCTAGGTTCACATTGCTGCCTGTAGTTGGGCTAGGTTCACATTGCTGCCAGTAGTTGGGCTAGGTTCACATTGCTGCCAGTAGTTGGGCTAGGTTCACATTGCTGCCAGTAGTTGGGCTAGGTTCACATTGCTGCCAGTAGTTGGGCTAGGTTCACATTGCTGCCTGTAGTTGGGCTAGGTTCACATTGCTGCCTGTAGTTGGGCTAGGTTCACATTGCTGCCAGTAGTTGGGCTAGGTTCACATTGCTGCCTGTAGTTGGGCTAGGTTCACATTGCTGCCAGTAGTTGGGCTAGGTTCACATTGCTGCCTGTAGTTGGGCTAGGTTCACATTGCTGCCTGTAGTTGGGCTAGGTTCACATTGCTGCCTGTAGTTGGGCTAGGTTCACATTGCTGCCTGTAGTTGGGCTAGGTTCACATTGCTGCCAGTAGTTGGGCTAGGTTCACATTGCTGCCAGTAGTTGGGCTAGGTTCACATTGCTGCCAGTAGTTGGGCTAGGTTCACATTGCTGTTAGTAGTTGGGCTAGGTTCACATTGCTGCCTGTAGTTGGGCTAGGTTCACATTGCTGCCAGTAGTTGGGCTAGGTTCACATTGCTGCCAGTAGTTGGGCTAGGTTCACATTGCTGCCAGTAGTTGGGCTAGGTTCACATTGCTGCCTGTAGTTGGGCTAGGTTCACATTGCTGCCTGTAGTTGGGCTAGGTTCACATTGCTGCCAGTAGTTGGGCTAGGTTCACATTGCTGCCAGTAGTTGGGCTAGGTTCACATTGCTGCCAGTAGTTGGGCTAGGTTCACATTGCTGTTAGTAGTTGGGCTAGGTTCACATTGCTGCCTGTAGTTGGGCTAGGTTCACATTGCTGCCAGTAGTTGGGCTAGGTTCACATTGCTGCCTGTAGTTGGGCTAGGTTCACATTGCTGCCTGTAGTTGGGCTAGGTTCACATTGCTGCCTGTAGTTGGGCTAGGTTCACATTGCTGCCTGTAGTTGGGCTAGGTTCACATTGCTGCCTGTAGTTGGGCTAGGTTCACATTACTGTCTGTAGTTGGGCTAGGTTCACATTGCTGCCTGTAGTTGGGCTAGGTTCACATTTCTGTCTGTAGTTGGGCTAGGTTCACATTGCTGCCTGTAGTTGGGCTAGGTTCACATTGCTGCCAGTAGTTGGGCTAGGTTCACATTGCTGCCTGTAGTTGGGCTAGGTTCACATTGCTGCCTGTAGTTGGGCTAGGTTCACATTGCTGCCAGTAGCTGGGCTAGGTTCACATTGCTGCCTGTAGTTGGGCTAGGTTCACATTGCTGCCTGTAGTTGGGCTAGGTTCACATTGCTGCCTGTAGTTGGGATAGGTTCACATTGCTGCCTGTAGTTGGGCTAGGTTCACATTGCTGCCTGTAGTTGGGCTAGGTTCACATTGCTGCCTGTAGTTGGGCTAGGTTCACATTGCTGCCTGTAGTTGGGCTAGGTTCACATTGTTGTCTGTAGTTGGGCTAGGTTCACATTGTTGTCTGTAGTTGGGCTAGGTTCACATTACAGCGGGTGGGAAGGAGTGCAAAACTGGAGCAGTGTGAATCAAAATGTACTTCTTTCCCTCCTTGGTTAATCATTGAAATGAATAGATACCCTACACACAGGCCACAATGGTCTAAACCAAGCAGCTTGTTTACACCAGCCCCATAATGATAAGTAGGGCCGGTGCTACCACTAGGCAAACTAGGCGGCCGCCTAGGGTGAACTGCTGGCTAGGGCGCCCGGTCGCTGGTTTATGTAGCTTCTCTGCGCTATGTATGTGTAGAACGTGTACCGGGGTGGGCTCCCCAGGATACAGCAAAGTCACGAACAAGGAAAACCACTCCACCACCAGCTCTTGTTAAAACTGAATTTTACTTAGACGGGGTATTGAACCCAACCGCCAATTCTGGGAACATACAATATATTTACAGACACCCAGCCTGAAGGCTGAGACCCTTATGCTGCACAGCGCGGCGCCCTACGTAGGATGCAGGAGTAATTTGCCTACTGGTGGGCACAACCAAACTGCCACACCTTACCTGTTAATACCCTAAAAACAACACAAGAATAACTGTATGGGTGTGTGGTGTGGGCTAGCCTGCGGTGCAGCACAACAGTTTACAAACTTACAAAGTTCTACCGTATTCCCCCCCTTAACTGGTGTTGTATCATGCGTCTGCGTGTTCCTCCTGAGCACAACGCCAGTCTATCTTGAGTTTGTAGAAAGTTCATCAGCTCTCCAATTGTGAAGTGTCACTTTAGGTTATGGAGTCCCTGTAGTGAACAGTAGCAACACTTGTGGCCTGACACAAACAGAGACCCTACTAACTATCTACAGGCCTGGTCTCAGTCTCTAGGCGCCAACAAAGTAATGGGGTGCGTGCACGATCTTACCGACGCGGGTCTGCTCTGCATCCGCTGGTGACTCTGACCGGAACAAAATGTCTCTCTAACAAGTATATGGTCCTGCAGTGTATATTGTTTTGTTCCTCAGGTCTCATCCGTCTTCCTGCAAGCAATTCCTTGTTCCTCTGGACAGGATCAGGATCTTAGACACAAGTAACTTCACTCAGCTGCAGTTCTGTTTCCACACCTGGATGTTGTAGGATTTTCTGCACACAGTCCTCAGAACAAACTCCTTCTCAAAATGGCTGCCTGCTCGCTACACACTTTCTCTCTCTCTCTCTTTCTTGAATCTCTGTCCAAAACAGCCCGCTATACTACAGTTCTCCTCTCACTTTCTTTCCTGTGTGTCACAGCACTGATTTGTGTACAGCGTCTCCATGGCTACAGCCTGTTATCTGTGTCAGGAAAAAACAGCGGCATCTTGTGGCCAAACAGCAGAATGACAGTTAAATATTTAATTGTAAACAAACAGTGTTCAGACAATGAGAGCTGCTTCCCATCTTACATATGTTTTCGGTGTTGTATTATAAATCCCTCTGTAATAAATATTATAACCTCTAGTGGGCGCTGCTGCGATAAAGCAGGCACATCTATGGGGGATGCAGGGGATGACTCTGCTGCATGTTACTCAGGCAACCGCTCTGTAGTGTCATTATAGAGGCGCAGCACTGGAACATCTCCTGGTGCAACGGAAGCAAACATCCCCTGCGCACCTCTAGGATCAGTGCTCTCTACTGCAGCCGCATGTTTCCTCTAGCGCCGACTCCTGTCACACTGGTGCTCGGGCAAAGGCGGTGGATTCAGGGGTGGAGCCAGGGGGGCTGCAAAAATCCTTGCACCAGCTCTGGTGATAACCTCAGGCGTGTTCAGATCCTAGTCCAAACCCACCCGAGTGATCCTGCCAGGAATCTGTCCCTGTACTGAGCCAATCATAGGCGGTTGAGGCATTCCTTGTCCCTAGGGTGACCACATTTCCAAACTGCCATTCAGGGACCCCCCCATGTACGTCCTCGCTTCAGCCCAAAAAAAGATGATTTTTAATACTTTTTTTGCCAATTTTTGGAAAAACAAAAGCAAACACTGGTCACCAGTTTAGACAGGTGGTATACATTTTCTACATATATATTTTTTATTGCCCCCACTTGTCAGCTTCATGTTTTATTGCCCCCACATGTCAGCTTCATTTTTTATTGCCCCCACTTGTCAGCCTCATTTTTTTATTGCCCCCACTTGTCAGCTTCATTTTTTATTGCTCCCCACTTGTCAGCCTCATTTTTTATTGTCCCCACTTGTCAGCCTCATTTTTTTATTGCCCCCCACTTGTCAGCCTCATTTTTTTTATAGCCCCCCACTTGTCAGCCTCATTTTTTACTGTACTTTCCCCAGCCCCAGTGCCCCGACTTGTCACCTGACCTGCTTCAATCAGGTTCCATTTGCTCACCTTCTAATCTGGACTGGTCTGGTGAGTGATTGAGCGCTGGTCTTTGTTCCCTGGTCCAGGCCAAGGGCCCCCCCCCTCAGGCAGTTGGTCAGCTGGAGCCGCGGGCGGGAGGAGGAGAAGTCGGGCAATGTGCTGCGGGAGTTGGGATGGGTAGCCAAGCCATGGATCTAAGCCAGCCAGCATTGTACAATGCCGCCACCCACCAGGAGGTCACTGAGGACTGGAGGAGTCATGAGGAGACACTCTGGCTGCTCTCTCTGGGTGCTGCTGCCGCGGCCAGAGAAGGAGAGGAGGTGGGTGGACACAAAGCGCAGGGCAGCACTGGGTAAAGGCTTTTCTCCTCTCTGCCTCGCTCCCAGACTCTGTGAATGTGACGTCACTGGTTGCTAGACGCCAGGCGGGGCGGCTCTAGCAACCAGTTTGGCAATTGTCTATTAGAGTGGCTATGTGTCCTCATTTCATTCTGGGATACTGTATTGTCCCGGAATGAAGGTGCCCGGGACACGGGACACAAATGAGAATTATGGGACAATCCCGGGCGATCTGGGACACGTGGGCACCCTACTTGTCCCACAGCCACAACATATACAAGGGGCATGTATACTTGTGCCAGAAGGGCCAAGGCGGCCTCCTATGACTGACAGTGACATCTTCCTGGACGCTTCATTTCGCTGGGTTCAGACTAGGTTCCAAACACGTCTGAGCTCAACCCTAATGAGGCAATTTAGGCTATTGTTTTACTTCATACCAATGCAAAAACGTTGGTTTTTGCTAAAAAATAATAGGACAGGTTGCATTCTTACAACATATTACAAGACATCACACCTTGTTCTATGCGGAGCATAGAATTTAATGAGATGCCATTTTGTGACATTTCAATGGAGTTAAAGAAGAAAAACTTTGGGATACATTTCACTGGACATACCCAAGAAACTGCAGTGGGCACATTATAAAGAGCATAACATGTGCCTGCTGGTGAGAGCGTGCCCATATCGTCATCTGGAAGAGTACATTCATCCAGTGAGTGAGTCGTGTAGCTTTAATAAACTCCACATTTCTTAGAGAGCAGCCTGCTTCTCTTTGTGTATTCAAATTTTGGTTGTACCCATAGACTTTATTTTATACATTTCGTTTTTTTTTGGGGGCTTTGTGTACAATTTTGAATATTCAGTCTTAAGCTATCATAAATGTATAGGCTTACCTATGGAAAATATCATATTTTTCATTTGGTCACTGGGTGACTACTGATATAGTGACTCCTATGTATGCGTATAGGAGTTAAGCTTTGTACACACAATCCGATTGTTGGCCAACCGAGCGTCAGATTTTTGTCTTCAGGGTGTGTGCCTGGATCTTGTCTAACAGTACACAATTGTCAGCCAACAAACACAAACATAGTGACGTACTACAAGGAATTGCAGCTCATGAGCGCCACCCTTTGGGTCCCTTCTGCTAATTTCGTGTTTGGTGAGCATTGATTCCGAGCATGCGTGTTTGTACTTTCAACTTTTGTGTGATGGATTTGTGTACCGACCATCAGAAAATCTGACAACAAACCATTGTCCGCCGAAAATTTACAAGCATGTCATCCAACATTTGTTGGCCGAAAGTTGGACAACAATTGTCAAAAGTAGCGTACTAACGGTCAGATTTTAGGACAACAGTCTGTCAACAGACAATCCCCTGCCAACAATTGGATCATGTGTACGAGGCTTTAGGCTGGGCTCACACCATTGCGAATAGGATGTAGGTTCCCTGCATCCAATTCGCAAAAGCAATAGATTTTGACTGGCTTCCTATGGACCCGGTTCACACATCTCCACTGCAGGTCCGGTGAAAATTTTTACAGGAGCCCTGTGCATCTTTTGGTCTGTTTCAGGTCCGAATTCAACCAAAAATGCGGGCTAAAATCGGACCTGAAACGGCGAACGAGTACGCACCGGACCCCTGCTGGGAGCCGTATCCGGCGATGGTGTGAACCCAGCCTTACATTATGCCTACATCTGGTTCCTATTGTGTATAGAGAGTATATACTGCATTGCACATGCGTAGGATCAAACTCTTAGCCCAGATGAACAACCTTTTGTTCCGTTGCAGTTTTACAGCCTGCCTTATTTGTAGTATACAATTATCCTTATACCGTATATACTCGAGTATAAGCCGAGATTTTCAGCCCTTTTTTTTGGGCTGAAAGTCCCCCCCTCGGCTTATACTCAAGTCAGCGAAACTTTTTACATTGAAAATAGTACCTGTAAAGACGTTGCGGCTTCGGCGTCCATCGTTCGAATTCCGCGGTCTCTTCCTGTTCCTTCCGTGATAGGCGATTCTCATCAGACACTCTCCGCCTATCACGATCATTCTCTCATCCTCAGTTTCCCAGCAGACGTCTGTGATTGGCGGAACACCCAACACAGTGTCTGCTGGGAAACTGAGGATGAGAGAATGATCGTGATAGGCGGAGAGTGTCTGATGAGAATCGCCTATCACGGAAGGAACAGGAAGAGACCGCGGAATTCGAACGATGGACGCCGCAGCCGCAACTTCTTTACAGGTACGATTTACAATGTAAAATAGCGAGCTAGGGAACAGTGAGGATAGGAGAACAGTGAGGATAGGAGAACAGTAAGGATGACCCTCGGCTTATACTCGAGTCAGTAAGTTTTCCCAGTTTTTTGAGGCAACATTAGGTACCTCAGCTTTTACTCGAGTCGGCTTATACTCGAGTATATACGGTATATGGAGTGTAAAAAGGACTTATCAAGATGAACATATAGGTCTTCAAGATCCTTTCACAGAGTCCTGCCAGCCAAACAATCTGGCCTGGCCAGCACTGTGTAATGCATGAAGAAAAGACACCCTGAAAATGTCCTGCTCCAATATAAAAGTATTGGTAGTGATAGTTTTCAAATCAATTCCATATTTGCAATGCCAATTCATATGTACGTTCACAAAAAGCTATTTTATAACACCCACCAAATGATGTTAGAGTAATAAGAGGATAATAATACTTACTGTTTGATTATACAGGTGGTCCCCGGGTTACAAACAAGATAGAGACTGTAGGTTTGTTCTGAAGTTGAATCTGTTTGTAAGTCGGGTACAACAGGTACATTTTTTAACTGTAGCTCCAGCCAAAAAAATAATTTTTTAAGCTTTTTAGATAGTATAGGGAAGGGTTAACACCCCTGTGATGTTTGTTTTCCTGTCTGTGCCCCTGTTCAGAAGATTTCACCCCACTTTCTGTCCCAATGACAATTGGATTTTGAAAATTTTGGGTTGTTGTGTGTAGCGGTACCCTCAGCTTAAGAGGGCTGCTTGTTTGTTTGGGCCCTGTAATGCACTGCTACCAACCCCTGGCAATCGGCTCTGACTTCTCTTTGACACAGTTAGGAAAGGGGAACATGGTATAATTGTATTATCTCTATACACTATTATACAGTACAACCCCCTTTGTATACCAGCACAGTAATTGACACTCACCACCAAATTACTTAACTATAACTCTTTACTGAAGGTAGAAAGATAACAAAGTAATTTGTATACACAATTCTATGCAGATCCCTACAATATAGGTGTGCACATTAAAAAGGTATGACAGTCAATAATGCAATAACACATCAACCCCGCTGCTGCAATCCTCCCTCGTGAGCATAAAATGGCACCCAGCAATGTCCTATACTACCCAGTCAGGCCTGACTATAACTTAGGATATAGTTTGCTGGAGAATCTTCGCTAGCAACTGTCGGTGGTGCACATGGAGAAACCAATTTGTAATCCAGTAAAAGGGGGTAACAGATATTCGCCAACCAGGCAAAGCTGGAGAGGCTGACGAACTCAGTTCAGCACAAACAGTCTCTCCAAAGTATGACTGTGTTCAATAATGGGCCTGGGCAAAGTTAATAGGCACAAAGTTATTGATATATGGTTCTGAGCTGGCGCTCTCTCACCCAGACCGGACCGATTCCTGTCCGGTTCCTCCGCTACTGTGAGTGGCGTCACAGTGCCCGGGATGCATCGAGTCCTCGGTCCTTCAGAAGATGATGGCACCTCAGGTGGATCGGATGCCTCACAGACTCCCCAGCGGAACGGAAGGCTCTCTGGAACAAAAGCGCGAGGCCCAGGCTTCAGGCCTAGCGCGCGCAGCAGGTGAGTGCAGGGGATCCTCTGGCAAGGCGGGCGGCGTTCCGAGAGAGCGAGTAGTATTACAGTAGTACATAATGTACAATGTGTGTGTTTCTGTAATATAAATGCGGGAAAGAGAGCTCCGGCAGGTCACAGAAGCGCAGAGCGGCGCTATAACAAAGGTATTTGGCACAATTATATTACAGAAACACACATTGTACAATATATACTACACTAATAGAGTGGATTATACGATTTTACAAGTATTTTAACTCAGTTCACACTGGGGATTCCTGTCAGGCAGGGAGAGAGAGGGGAAGAGAAGACATCACATTACATGGTAAGACCTACCCCGAAAATAAGCCCTACTGTGTCTTTTGTTGACAAAATTAATATAAGACACAGGCTTATTTTCGGGGAAACACGGTAATGTACAAAACGTTAGTTCTTTCTATAGATCTATCCAACCTTCCCTACCAAATATTCCCATTGATCTGTATGGCAGCCGTTTATAAAGATAGGCCAAAAGAAATGTATAGTGGGCAGAAAGTAGCAACAGAATGCATAATTGTCCAAATGAGCAGACAGAGGGTAAATGTAACTTGAAGTTTAATAAGAAGTAAGAGTAGACAGGCTCAGAATGGGAAAGAGTACCCATACAGTACAAAACATGTACATGTTTTCCTATGTGTCCATGCACATTAGGAAGATTACAGGCATTTTTTAAAGCAGAGTTCCACCCATTTAAAAGTCAGCAGCTACAAAAAGTGTAGCTGCTGACTTTTAATAATCAGACACTCACCTGTCCCACGGTCCAGCGATGCGGGTGCAGGAAGCCCCGCTCCTCTCCCCCTCCCCTCCGAGGCACCGGCATTCTAGGCAGAAAGGGGGGAGAGGTGATCTTCCTTCCGGTGCCGCAAAGCCAGGGGAGTAAAAACCTCCCCCAAAAAAATTACATGCCAAATGTGGCATGTCAGGGGGTCACCAGTACTTAAAGCGGAGCTCCGCCGAGAAAAAAATATTAAAAGCCAGCAGCTACAAATACTGCAGCTGCTGACTTTTAATATAAGTACACTTACCTGTCCTGGAGTCCAGCGACGTCCGCAGCAGAGGACGAGCAATCGCTCGTCACTCTGCTGCCCCCACCACCATCCTCGGTGAGGGAACCAGGAAGTGAAGCCTTGTGGCTTCACTGCCCGGTTCCCTATGGCGCATGCGCGAGTCGCGCTGCGCCGTTCTGACTGGTCCCCATGTGTTCTGGGAGCCGAGTGTCTCCCAGAACACAACGGGTATTTTGCGGGAAGTGACGTACTTCCCGCAGATTTCCCGCAGAGAAGACTCCCGGAAGTGGGTGCAAATACCTGTCTTAGACAGGTATCTGCACCCCCCTGAAAGGTGTCAATTGTGACAGCGGAGGGGGGGAGGGTTCCGATGAGCGGAAGTTCCACTTTAGCGTGGAGCTCCGCTTTAAAGCGGGAAGGTCCATTTTTGGGTGTAACTCCGCTTTCAGCTCAGCGTTTAGAGGCAGGAAAAAAATCCTTCTGGTTTGCGTCTTTGATTGGAGCTTTCAGGCAGAAAAAAGTGTAAAAGACTTCTGAGGGCCTCCTAAACTCCTGTACAAAAACACTCTATATACACATTTATTTTTTATTTATTTTCTGTCAAGGGAACTGGCATTTTTTTAAGCCCAGTGTGCATGGAGCATTAAACAGATTATGAAGCTGTGCAATTAGGTGCTCCTGAATGCACTGTCTCTGTGGCTCAATATGGGCACTAGGTGGCAGCAAAGCACAGTCTCTAGAGGGCACTATATGAAAAAGCAAATAGAGAAAAATCACTACTTCAGTAAACAGTACAGTACATTTTTTTGTGCTTATCCTCACAGACAGCCCGATCGGCTTAGTTGGGCTCTATGATATAGTAACCCAGAAGCGATGATGTCACATCACATCCGGGTTACCCAGATGTAATCGTTGCCATTTTTAAAAATTAAAAGCATTTGATCTTGCCAATCTTGGTGTGGTCAAATGCTTTTAAGTGCAGAGGAGGAATTTGGGGTCTTTGTGACAGCAATGAAAGTGATGAAAAAAATATTTTTAAAGCGATCAAAAAAAAAAGTTAATTGCCCCCGTGCTCGCACCCAAGGCGAGCGCATGCGTCGGTACTGAATGCACGCAAACAACAGTCAGCCAACATATGTGAGGTATCACTGTGAACATCAGATCATGGCCAGTAATTCTAGCGCCAAACCTCCTGTGTAAATCGAAACTGGTAACCTGTAAAGACTTAAAGCGTTGCCTATGGATAGTCAAATTTGCATCGTTTGTCGTCGTTTCACGGGCGTGCGCAATTTTAAAGCATGACATGTTTAAATTCTATTTACTCAGCGTAACATCATCTTTTATATATTACCAAAAAATTGGGTTATGTATTGTGTTTTTTTGCATTAGAATTCAAAAAAGTGTATTTTGTCCAAAAACTAATTGCTTTTGAAAAACCGAAGTGAAAACATCATGTGACAATTTTTTTTCCAAACCCACCATTTTATTTTCTAGGGCCTCTGCTTTAAAAAAAATATGTAATATTTGGGAGTTCTAACAAATTTTTTAGCAAAAAATACAGATTTTTACACATAAACAAAGGTGTCAGAAAAAGGCCTGGAGGTCAAGTGGTTGAATATGTAAATAATATAAGACAATGTTTCAGATATGCTCAGTAACAACAGCTTACTGAGTAATAGTATAGGTGCAATGAGCCATAAGCCACAATTTTTTTTTCTACAAATGGTATAAAAACAAAAAAGCATTTAGGTGTGTTTTCATTTAGATGTTATTTGTACAAGTTGAAATGATACAAAAGTTTTCTATGTAGCCAAATAAAGTAAGATTTTGTATACTTTGTAATGATTTTCTGAGATTTGTGTTCTATTCATCCATATCTTCATTATAGGATTTTGTTTGTTTAAGTTTAATATTGCTAGGAAAAAATTGAGATATTGGTACCAAGAGAGGAACGGCCACAGACTAAATGTGAAACGCGTTGGCCTTTTGGAACATATGGCAAAGATATCTTGGCGTTCTGAAATAATGCCTAAACAGAAAGGAGATAAGGGCGCTCTGGTGGAGGTGGATAGCTGGTCAGAGGGATGATAGTGATGAGATAGCACTTCTGGCAGCACTTTGGTTAGAGGAGAAGCAACTCTGAAGATAAAAAAAGGGAAAAGAAAGGCGCCTCGAAGTGCATTATGCAAAATTTAATAAAGTGCACAAAGGGTTAAAAGCACTTACAAGATCGTTGAGTGTTAAAAGACATGATAAAATCATGAGTCCTCATCTGTGGCATGTGTCCATCCTCGGCATGGTGGTAGATAGAGAGCAGTCTAGAGCCGTCCAGCCGCTGTAAAGCGTTCTCATATGCGTTGGAGAGAGGAGACAGCAGGGAAGCCTGTATTCCGGGGTCACTGTGGGACACACGAGGCTGATGGTGTCAGTAGGGAGAAGGGGGCGATAACGCATTTCGGAGCATGTGCGGCTCCTTCGTCAGACCTACGTCTATACTCCTCGAGCTGGCTTATAAATGGTGAGGGGGAGGAGTATGAGCAGATGTTGAATACACAATGAAAAGGGAAGTGACAGGTGTATTACGAGGACAGCCAAGATGACCGTGCACCCGCAAATTTGATCATTAATGTTAGTGCTATATACAATGAAGTCCTGAAGGAATTTGACACGGGTACAGGGCACAGATGGCAGTGGTTCAATTAATAATAATAAACAAGTATACAAACGTAGGGTTGACATTGAATCAGTATACAGGTGTGTTACATGGTCGGCCGGCATCTATATGCATGTGTTACAAAGGCGGTCGGGCATTTTTACACATGCAAATAAGGTTGTAAGTCTAATGTTGAGTTGTCAATGAATAGATATACAGCCGTGTTATAAGGGCGGCCAGGTGTTTATACACATGTCTTACAGGGGCGGCCATGCATCTATGTGCATGTGTTACAAAGGCAGCCAGGCGTTTGTACACATGCAAATAAGGTCATAAGTCTAATATTGAATTGACAATGAATAAATATACAGCCATGTTACAAGGGCGGCCGGGCGTTTACATGTGTTACATGGGCAGCCAGGCATCTCTATGCACGTGTCATAGAGGCGGCCGGGCGTTTGTACACATGCAAATAAGGTCGTACGTCTAATGTTGAATTGACAATGAATAAATATATAGCCGAGTTACAAGGACGGCCGGGCGGCTATACACCTGTGCTACAGGGGCAGCCAGCCGTCTATACACATGCAAATGAAGTAATAAATCTGTTCAAAGGGAATAAAAAAAAAAGGAATATAGTGGATGTTGTGTGAATTGTACTGATTATGGCTGTAACAATATTAAAACAATTGTGAGGGGGGGTAGCTCGGCAGCGGGTGTGTGTGATCCCCTGGATGGGCTCCCCACACAAAAACAGGCCCAGCAGACGGAGGTTGTGGTTTTCAAGATCAAAAAGGTGCGGTTTATTTCTCTATTTACAGTGACAAAAAACACAGCAAAGCAAAAAGAAACATAAACAAAATAAACCCTGGTCAGCTTGACCTCTGACTAAACATGCAGGTTTCCTAACTAACAACTGGGATCAGCCTGGTGCTGTCCTAGTCCCTAAGTCCCTGGTTTAGTAAATGTCCAAACAAATAGCCACACAGGCTTTGTCTCACCGCACAGGGGTTCACTCTCCCTAGACAGTCCACACAGGTCTGGTCCCAGGCATGAGCAAACACCTAATGAAGCTGGGAGTTTTTATAGAGGCCTCAAACGAGCTGACAAGCTTCAGCTGGTCTCATCAACTCCCTGCCTGCACGACGCCCAGCACTCTCCCTAGAGGTATGAATCATCCATGAGCCCACTAGCCTCAGCTGGGCTTCATCAACTCTCTCCCTAGTTGTATAAGTTGGCATAAAGCCTGAATCTGGGAGAAATATACCTACCCCCCTGGATGCAACCAGGTGACTTTACCTTCCTGCTGTCACATACCCCCCCCTCTTGTTTTAACCTTGGGGTTGGAACACCAGCAATCAGGCATTCATGTACTCGAGACAAAGCATCCACATTCCCCATTTGAACGCCAGGGCGATGCTTTACTGTGAAGTTGAATTCCTGTAGGGCCAGGAACCACCTATTTACTCTTCTATTTGTCTCCTTGTTTTGAGCCATCCACTTTAACGGAGCATGATCCGTAACCATGTCAAAGTGCCTACCTAGCAGATAGTACCGAAGGGAATCTAGAGCCCACTTCACCGCTAAACACTCCTTTTCAACCGTGGCGTAATTTACCTCATGGGACTTCAACTTCCTGCTGAGGTAAATGACTGGGTGCTCTTCCCCGTTCCAGACCTGGGACAATACTGCTCCTAACCCCACATCTGACGCATCACTTTGTACGACAAAGTCTTTAGAGAAGTCGGGTGAGTACAACACTGGCTGGCTACATAAGGCTTGTTTCAAGAATTGGAACGCTGCCTCAGCCTCGGGGGTCCATTTAATCATGACCGACCCTTTCCCTTTCGTCAGGTTGGTTAGGGGCACAGCCTTAGAAGCAAAGTGGGGAATGAAGCGCCGACAATAACCCGCGATTCCCAGAAAGGCTCGTACCTGCTTCTTACTGTTGGGACGTGGCCAACTCTGGATGGCCTCGACTTTGTTGAGTTGGGGTTTTATTACTCCCCTGCCAATGGTGTACCCAAGATATTTGGCCTCCTCCTGCCCAATGGTACACTTCTTGGGGTTAGCCGTAAACCCCGCTTCCCGGATAGAGTCTAGGACTGCTTGCACTTTTGGCAGATGTGAGGCCCAATCTGTGCTATGGACAATTACGTCATCCAGGTAAGCCGCAGCATACTTCCGATGGGGCCTCAGTATCTGGTCCATTTTCCGCTGGAATGTGGCCGGCGCATTCTGTAACCCGAACGGCATTCTCTTATATTGGAACGCCCCGTCTGGGGTTACAAATGCGGTTTTCTCTTTGGCCGACTTGGCCAGGGGAATTTGCCAATACCCTTTTGTGAGGTCAAGAGTCGTCATGTATCGGGCTGTTCCCAGCCGGTCGATCAACTCATCTATACGTGGCATGGGGTAGGTGTCAAATTTTGTAACTTTGTTCAACTGACGAAAATCATTACAAAATCGCCAGCTCCCATCCGGTTTAGGCACCAACACAATGGGACTAGACCAATCACTTTGGGACTCCTCTATCACCCCTAAGTTCAGCATTTTCTGTACTTCCTCCCGTATTGCCTCCCGTCGGGCCTCTGGGATCCGATAGGGTTTTAACTTCACCCTTTCACCGGGCGGGGTAATAATATCATGCTCTACCCCAGATGTTTGTCCCGGCAGCTCAGAGAACACCTCCTTGTTGCGAAGCACAAACTCCTTAACCTCCTGTTGTTGGGGTTGTGACAAGGTGGCTGCTATTCCAACCTCCGGAATCACGCAACCAGTTTGAGCTGGTGACCAAGTTTCTGCGACTAGGGACTCTCTATCCCTCCAGGCTTTCAACAGATTAACGTGATAGATCTGTTCGGGCTTTCGCCTTCCTGGTTGTCTGACCTTGTAATTCACTTCGCTCACTTTTTCCATTATCTCGTAGGGGCCTTGCCATTTGGCAAGGAATTTACTTTCAACCGTAGGGACAAGTACCAATATCCTATCCCCCGGGGAAAAGGTACGGGTCTTGGCTCCACGGTTGTACACTCTCTGCTGTGCCAACTGCGCTTGGGCCAAATGTTCCTTCACGATGGGCATTACCTGTGCAATTCGATCTTGCATCAGGGCGACATGCTCAATCACACTCCTGTGGGGAGAACTCTCACTTTCCCAAGTTTCCTTGGCAATATCCAACAGCCCTCTGTCAGGGAAATCCGTCCAACGGCGCCAATCAGCGCCCAATGCGCACGCGCGGCGGAATGATGCTTCGGCGCATGCGCGTGCGCGGGACGGCGCTTCTACGTCCTCGGGTGCGCGCGCCGACGCAGCGGCGCGCGCGCATGCGCGGCGGCGCACCAATAGGAATCCAGGCGGGCCTATTTAAAGAGATCCAGTTGCACTGACAAGTTGCTGGTTTGTCAGCTTTCCTGTATACCCAAGACTCTGGAAAACTATCTTGAAAATCTCCTTGTGACCCGGACTGGCTTGACTCCTCTGATCTCTCTCCTGGACCTGACCCTCGGCTTGCTATACGGACTTCTGCCTTCTCCTGTGTTTGACCCTCGGCCTGTGACTCGGATCTGCTGCTTGTCTACAATCCTTGACCTCCTGCTTGTACCTTTTGGACTTCCGCGTTTCCTTTGAACTCCTGCCTGGTTCCCGGTATTCTCTGGACTTGTTGCCTTTTACTGTGCTAGACCCCCAGCCGGGACTGTTACCTTGCAATTGCAACCCGGACTCAACCTGCACCGGCTTCCATTATCTCCTGCTGTTTGAACTTTACCAATCCGACTAGTTCCCGCTTGAAGCCTGTTTCTTCAGTCTACTCAACACTACCGGACCGTCTAAAAGTACCCACCACCTGCCGGTAGCCGGTGCCGCTTCTCGCCATCCACTCCCTGTCTCAACTCCAGGGGGTGGAGTGCGTCAAGTCGCAAAGGTGGACCACTCTCGGCATCTCGGCCTCGGTAAGTACATACCTTTACAGTACAAACCAGCCAGATGTCTGAGGCCGACAGGGTGCGTTCACCGTTCGAGACCCTATGTCAGCAAGTCACCGCACTAACCGATGCGGTTCAGAAATTACAAGAAGGTTATGTCCAAATGGATGGCCGCTTTCAGCTACTTACTGGAGCTACAGGACCAGCATCACCAGCTGCTACCGTTGCCAATGTTGCCTCCACGTCTCAAAATCAGGCAAATCCCACCGTAGTAATGGCTACCCCTGAACCCAGGGTCCCCCTGCCTGAGCGATTTTCTGGCGTCCGTAAGAAATATCGGGCTTTCAAAAATGCATGTTCTCTTTACTTCGCCCTTCAACCCAGGACTTTCTCTTCAGAAGTGGTAAAGGTGGGGTTCGTCATCTCCCTTCTAACCGACGAACCCCAGGCCTGGGCCCATGGCCTGATGGAGCAAAGCAGCCCCATACTAGATTCCGTGGACACCTTCTTCGAGAGTATGGCGCAGCTGTATGACGATCCTCAGCGATCAGCTACAGCTGAGTCTGTTCTCCACAGTTTAACCCAGGGGAGAAGGCCGGTGGAGGACTACACGGCCGAATTCCGGAAATGGTCAGCTGACACTGGCTGGAATGAGACGGCCCTTAAATACCAATATCGCCAAGGACTGTCTGAGGCTCTTAAAGACGAGCTGGCCAGGATTGGCGTTCCAACTACTCTGGAAGATTTGATCCAGTCTGTCACTCAGCTTGACAGACGCCTGCGGGAGCGGCGTTCCGAGCGTTTCCAGACTACCCGTCCAAACTGGACTTTGCCCCGATCAGCTCCTGCCTACCCACCCATCCAAGTTCCTACAGCATCTTCTCCTCCCGAGCCTGAACCCATGCAGCTTGGTCTGGTTCGTCCTCCCCTTTCTCCTGAGGAAAAACAGCGCAGACGTCAGGCCAATCTGTGCCTTTACTGCGGGGGTACTGGCCATTTCCTTCGGAGCTGCCCAGTGAGACCTAGTAAGTGTACCCTCAAAGACACTTTGAACTACCAAGTTTCTGGCTTACCACAGACTTATGTTGTTCTTTCCATTTCTCTACAGCTACCAACAGGAGCAACCCGCCTACCGGCGATTATTGATTCAGGAGCCTGCAGCTGCTTTCTGGACTCTTCACTTGCTTCCCAACTTCACTTTCCTCTGCAAACCAAGGACCGTTATCTTCAGGTTCGTCTGGCGGATGGATCCCTGCCTCGTTCAGGGGTAATTACGCAAGAAACAAAACCCATCCTTGCTATCACGGATTCAGGCCACCAAGAATACCTTCGATTTGACCTCATCCCATCTCCCATGTTTCCCATCATCCTGGGCCTCCCCTGGTTACAAGCACATGAGCCTCATATAAACTGGGCCAAAAAGGAAGTTAACTTCACTTCTTCATATTGTTCCCAACACTGTCTTCCCGCACTTCCCACTGTCTGTGCTACTTTAACCCCTCAACCGGATAACCTACCACATGTTCCATCAGCATACTTAGAATTCCAGGACGTCTTCGACAAACAGCAGGCCGACCGCCTACCTCCACATCGTCCCTACGATTGTCCCATTGACCTTCTGCCTGGCTCCAAAATTCCATTCGGCCGCATCTTTCCCTTGTCCGAATCTGAGTTGAAGGCCCTCAAGTCTTACATTGAGGAAAATCTGGAAAAGAAATTCATTCGCCCCTCTTCTTCCCCAGCCGGTGCCGGTATCTTTTTCGTTGAAAAAAAAGACGGGACTCTGAGGCCCTGCATTGACTATAGGGAATTAAATAAAATTACTATTAAAAATAGATACCCGCTTCCTCTCATCCCGGAGTTGTTCCAACGATTCCGATCAGCTCGGATCTTCTCTAAACTGGACCTTCGAGGGGCCTACAACCTCATCCGGATCAGGGCTGGAGACGAATGGAAGACGGCTTTTAGATCTAGGTTCGGTCATTTTGAATACTTGGTCATGCCATTCGGGCTTTGCAACGCCCCAGCTACTTTCCAGCACCTGGTCAATGACATTTTCCGTGAACACTTGGACGACTTCCTAGTAGTCTACTTAGATGATATTCTTATTTTTTCGTCCTCCCTTGAACTGCACCGAATCCATGTCATCAAGGTCCTCACTATTCTCCGAGAACATAGACTTTACCTCAAGGCCGAGAAATGTGACTTTGAGAAAACCACTGTGCAATTTTTGGGATTTATTATTTCTACCAATGGGGTCGCAATGGACCCGCAGAAAGTCAAAGCTATCCAGGAATGGCCAGCCCCAACAGACAAGAAAGGGGTACAACGGTTTATAGGTTTCGCCAACTTCTACAGGAGGTTCATTGTGGGGTTCTCCTCTATTGTGGCACCTATAACCCAACTGACACGCCAGGGCTACCGCTTTCACTGGTCACCGGAAGCTCAGGATGCCTTCGATAAACTAAAAAATGCATTCACATCGGCACCTGTATTGAAGCATCCAGATCCGCTACTGCCATTTACTCTGGAAGTAGATGCTTCAGAGTCAGCCACTGGGGCCATCCTCTCTCAAAGGCAGGGCCCCAAATCCCTTCTTCATCCAGTAGCCTTTGCCTCTCGTAAATTAACTTCTCCAGAACGTAATTATGACGTCGGAGACCGGGAACTATTAGCTATCAAATTCGCCCTGGAAGAATGGCGATACCTTCTGGAGGGAGCCCCTCACCCTGTCATGATATTCACGGATCATAAGAATCTAGAATATCTGAGAACAGCAAAACGTCTTCGACCCAGACAAGCCCGATGGGCCCTCTTCTTCACCAGGTTTAACTTTCATATCTCTTATAGGCCCGGTTCCAAGAACGTGAAGGCGGATGCACTCTCTAGGATGTTTCCCGAGACCCCTCAAGCAGAGGAACCAAGTACCATCCTATCAGCACAAAACTTTCTGCTCATTCCACAGGCTGATCTACTAACTTCCATAAAAGCCGCCTCTAAGCATTGTCCTGACCAAGTAACCTCTTCCCTAGAGAAGCATAATGACTTGCTCTGGTCCCAAGGTAAAGTCTTCGTCCCTCTGGAAACAAGGCAACTGATTCTGAAAACTTTCCACGACCACAAACTAGCTGGTCACTTTGGAACCAAAAAAACCATGGAACTAATCTCTCGCTCCTTCTGGTGGCCTGGTTGGAGACAAGATTGCAAGTCCTATGTTGCCTCCTGTACCCGTTGCCAACGGTATAAGGGACCCAAAACCAAGAGTTGGGGACTACTCAAACCTTTGCCTATCCCTGAACGTCCGTGGGCAGATGTGTCCATGGACTTCATTGTAGATCTACCGCCCTCTGGAGGTTTTACCACGATTCTGGTCGTAATTGACCGCCTCTCCAAAATGGCACACTTCGTGCCCATGATCGGTACCCCCTCTGCTGCAGATACAGCCAAAGCCTTCTTTCAGGAGATAATCAGGCTCCATGGGGTGCCTAAGAGCATCACCTCTGACAGAGGCGTTCAATTCACGTCGAAATTCTGGAAGGAACTTTGCAAATCTTTAGAAGTCAAGATTTGCCTATCATCGGCATATCACCCCCAGAGCAACGGACAGACAGAGAGAACCAATCAAACCCTAGAACAATATCTCCGTTGTTTTTGCTCAGCCTCACAAGACGATTGGTCCTCCCTATTATCCTACGCTGAATTTGCATATAACAACTCGGTGCATTCAGCCACCAGTCAAACTCCTTTTTGGGCCAACTTTGGCTTCCATCCTTCCTTCCTCCCTGATGACATTCCGGAGAGCTCTGTTCCTGCTGTTCAAGATCGGATAGCCTTTGTTCAATCTAATTTTCTGAGACTCCAGGAAATGATGCAAAACGCCCAGGAGTCTTACAAGAGATACTATGACAAGGGTAGGAAGGAAAATCCAGTCTTCAAAGTTGGGGAGGAAGTATGGCTCTCCGCCACCAACCTCAAATTACCGATCCCTTCACGGAAATTGGGACCAAGATTTATAGGCCCTTTTAAAATCAAGCGAGTAATCAACCCTGTGGCCTTTGAATTGGCACTGCCCGACTCCTACAGGATACACCCGGTCTTCCACACGTCTCTGTTGAAACCAGTAGTCTCCAGCTCCTTCCCGGGAAGGGATGAGCCACCTCCTCCACCTGTGGAGGTTGATGGTGAAGATGAGTATGTGGTGGAATCTATCTTGGGCTGCAGGAAAAGAGGCAGGCAGTTGCAGTATTTAATCAAATGGAAGGGGTATCCCCCAGAGGACAACTCTTGGGAACCATCTAGGAACCTACATGCTCCCCGCCTAATTAGAGTCTTTCACCAGGAACATCCCGAGTTGATGTCTAGTCTGGGCGTCCGGAGTCCGCCCCTAGGAGGGGGGCACTGTCAGGGAAATCCGTCCAACGGCGCCAATCAGCGCCCAATGCGCACGCGCGGCGGAATGATGCTTCGGCGCATGCGCGTGCGCGGGACGGCGCTTCTACGTCCTCGGGTGCGCGCGCCGACGCAGCGGCGCGCGCGCATGCGCGGCGGCGCACCAATAGGAATCCAGGCGGGCCTATTTAAAGAGATCCAGTTGCACTGACAAGTTGCTGGTTTGTCAGCTTTCCTGTATACCCAAGACTCTGGAAAACTATCTTGAAAATCTCCTTGTGACCCGGACTGGCTTGACTCCTCTGATCTCTCTCCTGGACCTGACCCTCGGCTTGCTATACGGACTTCTGCCTTCTCCTGTGTTTGACCCTCGGCCTGTGACTCGGATCTGCTGCTTGTCTACAATCCTTGACCTCCTGCTTGTACCTTTTGGACTTCCGCGTTTCCTTTGAACTCCTGCCTGGTTCCCGGTATTCTCTGGACTTGTTGCCTTTTACTGTGCTAGACCCCCAGCCGGGACTGTTACCTTGCAATTGCAACCCGGACTCAACCTGCACCGGCTTCCATTATCTCCTGCTGTTTGAACTTTACCAATCCGACTAGTTCCCGCTTGAAGCCTGTTTCTTCAGTCTACTCAACACTACCGGACCGTCTAAAAGTACCCACCACCTGCCGGTAGCCGGTGCCGCTTCTCGCCATCCACTCCCTGTCTCAACTCCAGGGGGTGGAGTGCGTCAAGTCGCAAAGGTGGACCACTCTCGGCATCTCGGCCTCGGTAAGTACATACCTTTACACCCTCTTGGGTGTCTCCCATACAGTAACTCAAAGGGGGAGAATCCCGTAGAGGATTGGGGCACCTCCCTAATAGCAAACATCAAATAAGGAAGTAGACAGTCCCAATCCTTTCCATCTCTATCCACCACTTTCTTCAACATTTGTTTTAGGGTTTTGTTGAATCCTTCAACCAGCCCATCGGTTTGGGGGTGATACACAGACGTACGCAATTGCGTCACTTTGAACAATTTACACAGCTCTTTCATAACCCGGGACATAAAGGGTGTACCTTGGTCCGTAAGCAGTTCTTTACAAATACCCACCCGGCTAAAAACAAGAGATAGCTCTTTGGCTATGGTTTTGGCCGAGGTATTTCGGAGAGGGATCGCTTCTGGATAACGGGTGGCATAGTCCATTATAACTAATATGTACTGGTGCCCCCTAGCGGACTTGATTATAGGACCTACCAAATCCATTGCGATCCTCTCAAACGGGACCTCAATGATGGGTAGAGGGACCAGCGGGCTACGGAAATGTGGCATCGGGGCCGACCTCTGACACACAGGGCAGGAGGAACAATAATTTTCTATGTCCTTCATCACCCCAGGCCAATAGAATCTCTGTAATACCCTCTCTCGGGTTTTCTCTGTCCCCAGATGACCTCCAAGAATGTGCCCATGGGCCAACTCCAACACCAACTTCCTGTAAGGTTTGGGCACCACAAGCTGCTCAACGGTTTCTTCTGCCCTTTTTGCCACCCGATACAGTAGGTCCTTCTCTACGCTGAAGTATGGGTAAGTGCAGGTATTATCTGGGTTCACTAACTCGCCATCTATTTCCACTACGTTTTCCCGTGCCTTTATTAGGGCGGGGTCTTTTAACTGTTCTGTGGCAAAATTTTCCCTGTGAACCTCAAGATCAGAAAACTCCACAGACGGTAGGTTTTCGTCTGAGGAGGTGGGCTCCTCTCCAGTTTCTTGAGTCTCGCCTGCCAATACTGACAAGGGAAATTCTGGAGAGTCCTCACCACTCTCAGAGGAGTTCTGGCTATCACCTTCCTGGTACATAGGGGCACCAGTGGGGGGCTCAGGATCATCCCACAGTTCCCAGAACTTCGGAAAATCCCTTCCCACAATGGCATCATGCGGTAATTGAGATACTAACCCCACTGGATGAGAGAGGGTACCTTTGGGGGTCTTGAAACACACTGTAGTCACTGGATACTCTCGGGTGTCCCCATGCACACAAATAACAGCTACCTTGCTATTCCCAGAGACCTCTGTTTTAACTAATTCAGCCTTTATCAGGGTCACAAGGCTACCTGAATCCAGTAACAGCACAACATTTCTACCATTAATACACATTTTGCATAAATGTTTCTCAGTTCCCCGAATGGCAGTGCATGCGACTGTCGCACACAGCGACTGACGTCTGTCCGTCAGAAAGTCACATTGCATGGGTTCCTCCACAACCGGGCAATTTGCTGCAATATGTCCCGCTTGCCGGCAGCGGTAGCAAACAATCCATTTGGCTGCCTCTTGAGCCCCTGACTTCCCAGGCTGTTCTCGCCAAACTTTGGGTAGAGCTCCCACCCTCTCACTCTCTCCACCCTCACCCCTTGGAATCCTCTTATCCGCCCCTGGGGATGGTCTGGTCTTAGGGTGGAAAGTCCGAGAGTCTCTGGAAGAGGCCGTCAGGTTCTCTGTAGCCAAGTATTTCTCTACACGATCCACAAGACCACCGGCCGTCTCTGGGTCTCCATGGCTTACCCACTTTTGGATGGCAGTAGGAAGAGCTCTCAAAAACCGATCCATTACAACACGTTCCACAATCTCTGGTGCGGACAAAGTCTCTGGCTGTAGCCACTTCCTGCTCAGGTGAATGAGATCATACATTTGAGACCTGGGGGGTTTTCCAAGCTGGAAAGTCCAGTTATGCACACGCTGAGCCCGGACAGCCAGGGTGACACCCAGCCTTGCCAATATTTCAGCTTTTAGCATCACATAGTCTTTTGCTTGGTCAGGCTCTAGGTCATAGTAAGCCTTCTGCGATTCACCAGTTAACAGAGGAGCCACCAGTCCAGCCCACTGCTCCTCAGGCCACTTTTCTCTTTCAGCAGTCCTTTCAAATGTGGTCAAAAATACCTCTGGATCATCCTCTCCAGTCATTTTTGTCAATAAACGACTCACCCCAAAGGACGCGGTATTAGTGGGACGGCTTTCCTCACTGGTCTGCGGACGTTGCTGCATTACTGCTTCCATTTGTTGTAGTCTCTGCTCTTGCTTCTGTAACAGGTCTATGAAGCGGGCCTCAGATTGCTGCTGGGCTGCAAGGCTCTGTTGATGAGCTTGCTGCTGGGCTGCGAAGCTCTGTTGTTGAGCTGCAAGGCTCTTTTGCAAACCTGCATTTGTCTGCTGTTGATTGGCATTTGCTAGAGCCAGCTGTTTCAGTATCTCCTCCATGCTGGCTTAAAAAAAAACTGCCCCTGGTTCTCCACCAACTGTGAGGGGGGTAGCTCGGCAGCGGGTGTGTGTGATCCCCTGGATGGGCTCCCCACACAAAAACAGGCCCAGCAGACGGAGGTTGTGGTTTTCAAGATCAAAAAGGTGCGGTTTATTTCTCTATTTACAGTGACAAAAAACACAGCAAAGCAAAAAGAAACATAAACAAAATAAACCCTGGTCAGCTTGACCTCTGACTAAACATGCAGGTTTCCTAACTAACAACTGGGATCAGCCTGGTGCTGTCCTAGTCCCTAAGTCCCTGGTTTAGTAAATGTCCAAACAAATAGCCACACAGGCTTTGTCTCACCGCACAGGGGTTCACTCTCCCTAGACAGTCCACACAGGTCTGGTTCCAGGCATGAGCAAACACCTAATGAAGCTGGGAGTTTTTATAGAGGCCTTAAACGAGCTGACAAGCTTCAGCTGGTCTCATCAACTCCCTGCCTGCACGACGCCCAGCACTCTCCCTAGAGGTATGAATCATCCATGAGCCCACTAGCCTCAGCTGGGCTTCATCAACTCTCTCCCTAGTTGTATAAGTCGGCATAAAGCCTGAATCTGGGAGAAATATACCTACCCCCCTGGATGCAACCAGGTGACTTTACCTTCCTGCTGTCACACAATGCTGAATATTACTTGACTAAGTTGACTATGAATAAGTGTATAGGTGTGTTACAAGGGCGGCCGGGCATCTATACACTAAAGGCAGATAGAGGAAAATAGTGGATGCTTATACAAGTTGTAGAAATTGTGCAGATTATGCCTGTAGCAATAATCTCACGATGAGGGGTATTACTCAACTGTGAAATAGTATATAGAAGTGTTACAGGCCAAGCCTATATCTGACTGTAGTCCATTCCTGGTGTACGTGTTCAAATACACTTTCAGGCAGGCAGGTGATTCAGTGATATGCAGTGTATTAACTATATATATGCAGTCTCACACATATATATATCCACTGCATTCTAGCCAAGCCTATATCTGACAGTAGGCCATTCCTGGTGTACGTTTTCATATACACTTTCAGTCAGGCAGGCAGATGATTCAGTGAGCTGCAGTGCATTAAATATATATACAGTCTCCTACATATATATATCCACTGCATTCTAGTCTAGCCAAGCCTATATCTGACTGCAGGCCATTCCTGTTGTACTTTTTCTAGTAAACTTCAGGCGGTGTTTTGCTAATCCAATTTAAAGCATGTCTGGAAGGCCACCAAAGAGAGGCAGACACTCACAGGCCACTAAAAGAGGGCAAGCAGGCTCTGTGTCTACAGCCAACAGTGCTGGTCGTGGACACGGTGCATCCTCATCAGGTGGCCGCGGGGCACGCTTGTTCTTTTTTTCGGCAGCTGGCCGTGTTGAGCCACAACATGCAGAAGAGTTGGTAGAGTGGATGACAAAGCCATCCTTATCCTCTGTCACCCAGGCTCAGAGTACTTTTCCTGGCAATGCAGCTGCCAAAGCGGCCTATTCCATTGGCCCAATGTCATCAGCCACTCCTTCCCTACCCCCATCATCATGTCCTGAGGAGTCTCCTGAACTGTTCGATCACAGTGTCGGGTACATGCTGAAGGAGGATGCGCAGCATTTTTAAGGCTCCGATGATGGTACCCAGGTCGAGGATGAAGGCAGTAATGTGAGCCCAGAGAGAGGGGGTGCCCAAGAAGGACAAGAAACTGGCAGTCATGTTCCCCCAGCTGCTGCATGCTGCCAAGTTTTCTCCAGTGATGAGGAGGGAGGGGATGATGAGGTCACTGACACTACGTGGGTGCCTGATAGAAGAGAGGAGGAGGCACATCTCCGAGGCAGGATGCCCTCCAGGGGCCAGCTTAAGGGCAGCCACCCGACTGCATCACACCGCAGAGCTACACATGTGCAGGGCGCTGCTGATTTCCTGCGTATTTTAAAAATTCTTTGGTGTGGGCCCCTTTTGAGACATGTGCAGCAGATCGCACTGTTGCTGTTTGCAACATATGTTTGAAGCGTATCAAGCGTGGCCAAAACAGCAGCCGCTTGGGCACCACATGCTTGATCAGACATTTGTCAACCTCCCATGCAGTCCGTTGGCAAAAGTACTTAAAAGACCCACACCAAAGAACAAGGCGGACCTCTCCTTGCTCCTCATCAGCTGGGATCTCCAACCCCACTATACCTTCAGTCCTCTCAGAAACCTGCACTAAGAGGAATGAAGGTGTAGAATTAGGTGTCCCAAGCACTTGCGGGCAATCTGTTAATGGTACACCTAAATCCGATTGTAGAAGGCAAATTTCCCTACCCCAGTTGCTAAACCATCGAAAGAAATTCGGTCCCAGCCATCCACATGCTCAGCGGCTGAATACTAGTTTGGCTAAATTGCAAGCACTCCAACTGCTGCCTTTTCAGTTGGTAGACTCTGCCCCCTTTCGCAAATTTGCCGTACCTCAGTGGCGGGTTCCCAAACGCCATTTTTTTTCTAGGAAGGCCATTCTACTGGCATGTGGAAGGCAATGTCTTGGCCTCGTTTGACAGGGCGGTCATCGGTAAGGTGCATATTACCGCTGATTCACGGTCCAGCAGGCATGGACAGGGATGTTACCTTTCTTTCACGGCGCACTGGGTAACTCTGCTGGCAGCTGGGAAGGATGCAGGACAGGGTGCAGTATTGTTGGAGCTTGTTCCACCACCATGCCTCCAAAATGCTAGTAGTGGTGATTCTGCCACAGCTCTCTCCTCCACCCCCTCCTCTTCTTCCTCTATGGCCTCTTCCTCTGCCGATTTGTCCTCGGAACCAGCGGTGCTCCGTAGGCGTTCAAGAGGTTATGCAAGCACTCAGGCAAAAAGATGCCATGCGGTGCTTGAGTTGGTCTGCTTAGGGGACATGAGCCACACTGGGGCAGAGATTCTGTCAGCTCTGCAGGGGCAGGCTAATAGGTGGTTGACGCCATGCCAGCTTCAGCCAGGAATAGTGGTTTGCGACAATGGCACCAACCTCCTCTCCGCCCTCCGACAGGGACACTTGACCCATGTTCCCTGTTTGGCTCACGTCCTTAATTTGGTGGTGCAGTGGTTCTTGTGCAGGTACCTGGGCTTATAGGATCTCCTGAGGCAGGCCAGGAAAGTCTGTGGGCATTTCTGCTGGTCATATAATGCCAGTGCTCGGCTGGCTGACCTTCAAAAGGAATGCAACCTGCCCAAGAACCGCCTCATCTGTGACATGCCCACCAAGTGGAACTCAATGTTGGCAATGCTGCAGCGGCTGCACATGCAGCAGAGGGCCATCAATGAGTACCTGTATGAGTATGGCACCAGGACAGGGTCAGGGGAGCTTGGCTTTTTTTTCGCCACGCCAGTGGCTACTGATCAAGGATGCATGCACTGTCCTGTCACCATTTGAGGAGGCCACGAGGATGGTGAGCAGTGACAGTGCATGCATAAGTGATACTGTCCCTCATGTCTTCCTGTTGGAGCACACGCTGCATAGAATAATGGACAGGGCACTTGAGGCAGAACAGAGGGAGGAAGAGGAGGACTTCCTTACCTCTCAAGGCCCCCTTTAACCAGACAGTATTCCTGGGGGCCCGCCGATCACACAGGAAGAGGAGGAGGAGGAGGAGGATTGTGTCAGCATGGAGGTGGAGCCTAGCACTCAGCATCAGCAGCAGTCTTCAAGGGATCGTTTTCAGTCCCCAGAAACCCATGGACTTGTACGTGGCTGCGGATCATGTCATCCTTAGTGACCCAGAGGACTCCAGATCGAATGCCTCAGCAAACCTACGCTGCATGGCCTCCCTGATCTTGCAAAGCCTGCGAAAGGACCCTCGGATTTGTGATATCAAGGAGAGGGATCATTACTGGCTGGCAACCCTTCTTGATCCACGTTACAAGGGTAAGGTTGCGGAACTTACCCAGCCTTCGCAGAGGGAGCAGAGGATGAAACATCTTCGGGAAGCCTTGCAGAAAGGTTTGTGCAATGGGTTTCCAGAGCCTGGGAGGTTACAATTTCCTGGTCCTCCTGGACAACGTGTTGCTGAGGCTTTAGTCAGTCACAGAAGGAGCGGTGGAGAAGGTGGCCGTCTGACCGATGTGTTCAGACAATTCTTTAGTCCGCAGCCCCAAGGTCTGATTGGTTCCAGCGACCATCGCCAGCGCCTGAGTTACATGGTGCAGGAATACCTAGGGGCAAGATCAGACTTGGAGACCTTTCCAACCAAAAATCCACTGGGTTACTGGGTTTTGAGGATGGATCACTGGCCAGAGCTTGCACAATATGCAATTGAGCTACTGGCCTGTCCTGCATCCAGTGTTTTTTCTGAATGCACATTCAGTGCTTCTGGAGGCTTTGTAACCAATCACAGAGTGCGCTTGTCCACAGACTCAGTTGATCGGCTCACCTTCAAAAAAATGAATCAGTCTTGGATCACCAGCTACCAAGCACCTGATGCTGATGTAACCGACTAATTTTTCTATGAATGGGAGATCACTTGAAGACTGCCTATGCTGATGCTGAGTGACTATCCTGTTATGCTGAGTGACTATCCTATTTCTCCTCAATGTTCATGTTGTTAGCTTCCAAGAACATTTTTGTTTTAGTGCACCACCACCAGTGCCTAAGGCCCAATTTTTCTGCCCCTGTTTAAGAGGGGCGTGTAATTACAATTTTTACTGTAATATTTTGCAGCAGGGCTCGTTTCTGTGCTCAACTAGAGTATCTGTGAGGGGTTTCAGTGTTGTGGCACCACCACCACTGCCTAATGCCGCGTACACACGATCATTTTTCCCGTCTGGAAAAATGAAATTTTTTCCTTTGGACGAGAAAAACGATCGTCTGTGGGCTTTTTGCCGTTTTTCCCGAATGGAAAAACGGCATTAATCACGACGAGAAAAATTAGAACATGCTCTAATTTTTCTCGTCGTGATTCCTGTAATTTTTTTCCGCTGCAGTTTTCCCATAGGGAAACACTGCCGCGGAACCTATACACGGTCGTTTTTCTCGTCAAGAGAAAAAATGACGGGAAAAACGGCCGTGTGTGGGGGAACAAGCCGTTCCCTCGTTTTTCCTGTCGTGATTCACGGCGGTGTTTTCACCGCCGTGAATCACGATCGTGTGTACGCGGCATAAGGCCCAATTTTTCTGCCCCTGTTTAACAGGGGCGTGTAATTACAATTTTTGATCTAATATTTCACAGCAGGGCTCGTTTATGCGCCCACCAAGAGTAACTGTGAGGGCTTACAGTGTTGTGGCACCTCCACCACCACCAAAGGCCCAATATTTCTGCCCCTGTTCAACAGGGGCATGTAATTACAAATCTTGATATATTAGTTCACAGCAGGGCCCATTCCTGCGCTCAACAAGAGTATCTGTGAGGCTTTACAGTGTTGTGTCACCACCACCACCACCTAAGACCCAATTTTTCTGCCCCTGTTTAACAGGGGCGTGTAGCTACAATTTTTGATCTAATATTTCACAGCAGGGCTCGTTCCTGCATCCACCAAGAGTAACTGTGAGGGCTTACAGTGTTGTGGCACCTCCACCACCACCAAAGGCCCAATTTTTCTGCCCCTGTTCAACAGGGGCATGTAATTACAATTCTTGATATAATATTTCACAGCAGGGCCTGTTCCAGCGCCCACCAAGAGTAACTGTGAGGGCTTACAGTGTTCTGGTACCACCAACACCTAAGGCCCAATTTTCTGCAGAGTATATAGGGCAGGCCGTATAGTATATACAGGCGGTCCCCTACTTTCAAACATCCGACTTACAAAAGACTCCTACTTACAAACGGAGGAAGACAACAGGAAGTGAGAGGAAATCTACCCCTAGGAAGGGAAATTCTCTCCTGTAATGCTGCGTACACAAGATCGAGTTTGCCGTTAACCCGATGGGAAAACGAGGACCTGCTTGGTCCCCTTTTCCCCGTGTACACATGGCCGTTTTTCACGACAGGTTTTCTCTTGGTCGAGAAAACCAGGCATGTGTAGGCTCCCCAGAAGTGTTTCCCTATGGGAAAACTGCAGAGGAAAAAAACGCTGCGATTCGCGACGAGAAAAATTAGTGCATGTTCTAAATTTTCTCGGTGGTTTTCTCGTCGGGAAAACTGCTGGAGAGCCTACACATGGCTGTTTTTCTCGTCCAAGAGAAAACATGACAGTTTTCCCGACGAGAAAACTGATCGTGTGTACGCAGCATAAGAGTTAATATGGGAAAAAGGTGTCTCCACTGATGCTTTATCACCAATCCTTGTTTCCCTAAAAAACCCAAATTTTCTAAATCCAATTATCATTGGGACAGAAAGTGAGGTGAAATCTTCTGAACAGGGGCACAGACAGCAAAACAAATGTTACAGGGGTGATAACCCTTCCCTATGTTTTCCAAAAAGCCTAAAAATAGATTTTTTGGCTGGAGCTAGACTTACAAAATGTACCAGTTCCAAATTACAAACAGATTCTACTTAATAACAAACCTACAGTCCCCGTCTTGTTTGGACCGCCTGTATACTGCTGTTCAGAGTATATAGGGCCTGGGGGCCCCACGCCTTTTCTTTTTTTAATTTGTGTGCGGGGTTCCCCTTAATATCCATACAAGACCCAAAGGGCCTGGTAATGGGCTAGGGGGGGGGGGGGCGGGGGTTATCCACGCCGTTTTTCTCAAAAATTTTCATCTATATTGCCTGGACCCAACATTACATTAAAGCCGCAAGCAGTTTTAAATGACTTTTATTCCTTTAGAAATGTCATTTTGTGCAGGGACTGTTATAAACATGCGCCACTTTACAGGCATACTATAGACACCCCCCAGGTACGATATTTAAAGGAATATTTCACTTTTATTTTTTCACTTTAAGCATTATTAAAATCACTGCTCCCGAAAAAACTGAAATTTTAAAACTTTTTTTGCATTGATACATGTCCCCTGGGGCAGGACCCGGGTCCCCAAACCCTTTTTAGGACAATAACTTGCATATTGGCTTTTAAAATTCGCACTTTTGATTTTTGACGTTCGAGACCCATAGACTTTAACGGTGTTCGAATGTTCACGCAAACTTTCGCTCCATTCGCATGTTCTGCCGCTCATCCCTACACACCACATGGAATACCATGGTGCGGCGACATAATGTGGCATCATGTGTGCGAAAACATGGGTGTGGGGTGCCATTAAATTGTTTTTTACCCCAACATTTCATATTCCTGATATGTGTCTGTTGTACCATGTTTTTGTATAAAAAACTATCCTGCCAGTCCCATACCTCCCAACTTTTAAAAGTCCCACCGCGGGACATTCAGTCCTATATTCTTCCCTGGCAGAAAAGTTGTTGAGCTGGGGGGGGGGCTGCACAGGACATTGTATTTGCCGCCTAATGTGGGAGGGGGGGGTCTTACCTGCCTTCCACTGGCTCGTTCGTCACCGCTCGTTCCTCCACTTCCTGCGGGAAAAATTGAAGTCTCGCGGGTCTGCGGGAAGGAGGGGCCTATGCGGGAAAAACCTGCAGTTGGGAGGTATGCAGTCCCTCTGCGTTCCTATTAAAAGTGGACCACGACAAGCAGGAGAGCACACCAGGGTCAGTTCTCTAGCTGTGCTGGGAACTCAGTGTGCTCTCCTCAAATGATCAAACTTGTCCTGACACACCCCTCCTGCTAAGCCATTCACTGGGAAGATCAGTGTACTGCTGCTATTTACTGGTTCGCTTTAACTCATGCCACATTCTTTCTCCATTTTCCTGAATAAGTTGAATTCACCTCAAACCCATGGTGAGTTTACCAGATTTCCAAAATGAAGTCTGGGGACACGCCCACACTGACCACACCCTTTTTAGACACTTCCACAAAATCACCAGGGGTGACTGTTTTCTGGAGACACTCCACTCCTGAACCGGGGACTATCCTTGGGATAACGGAACGGATGACAAACTTTACCCATGCTCAACCCAAACTCTATCACTTGTGACTAACAAATCTTCCCAATAATTATAGATAAAGATGGTGTGTTGGTGTAGAGATGATAGAATTTATTGGAATGGGGTCACTATTACTGTTATTATATAACACATCACACAGTTTTTCTCCTCAGTCAATTTTGTTGTGTTCTGCTAATTCTTTTGTTGTTTTTATGGTACAAAGTATTAAGGATGATGACGAGGAGGACATGATACTGAGGAAGAGGACATAATACTGAGGATGAGGACATAATACCGAGGATGATGATGAGGATATTATACTGAGGATGACGGTGAGGATATTATACCGAGGATGACGATGAGGACATAATACTGAGGATGATGATGATGAGGACATAATACTGAGGATGATGATGAGGACATAATACTGAGGATGATGATGAGGATATAATACTGAGGATGATGATGAGGATATTATACTGAGGATGATGATGAGGACATAATACTGAGGATGATGATGAGGACATAATACTGAGGATGAGGACATAATACCGAGGATGATGATGAGGATATTATACTGAGGATGACGGTGAGGATATTATACTGAGGATGATGATGAGGACATAATACTGAGGATGATGATGAGGATATAATACTGAGGATGATGATGAGGATATTATACTGAGGATGATGATGAGGATATTATACTGAGGATGATGATGAGGATATAATACTGAGGATGATGATGAGGATATTATACTGAGGATGATGATGAGGATATTATACTGAGGATGATGATGAGGATATAATACTGAGGATGATGATGAGGATATTATACTGAGGATGATGATGAGGACATAATACTGAGGATTAGGGATGAGCTTCGTGTTCGAGTCGAACATACGTTCGACTCGAACATCGGCTGTTCGATCGTTCGACGAAGATCGAACGATTTGGGCCGTTCGCGCCAAATTCGAGTGACGCGAACGGCCCACAATGCACTACGCCATCGCAGTGTCATCCAGGCGCTGTGATTGGCCAAGCATGCACTGTGACCCCGCATGCTTGGCCAATCACAGCGCCGGCAGCGAGGAGAGCAATGATTGGCCACAGGCAGGATGCCTGTGGCCAATTATTGCTGAGGGGGTTTAGTACACGCCCCACACTATAAAAGGCCGCCAGCACGGCGGCCTAGTGTAGTGTGTTCTGGAGCAGGGATAGAGCAGCATAGGCAGGGCAGTGACTTTTATTTCTTTCTTGCTTAACCTGGATTCCTTTAGTTTAGGGAAAGAGAAGGATAGGTAGGGAGAGTGTCAGTGTGTTTTGTGCTTGTGCTATATTGTGCTTAAAAAAAACATTTTTTCTAGGGACAGAAAACTGTAGGTAGGGAGAGTGTGTCAGTTTCTTTCACTGTCAAAGTTCTTGTTTCCAGGGACCTGGAAGGACAGTGAGTGAATTCTCCTTGTGCTATATTGTGCTTAAAAAAAACATTTTTTCTAGGGACAGAAAACTGTAGGTAGGGAGAGTGTGTCAGTTTCTTTCACTGTCAAAGTCCTTGTTTCCAGGGACCTGGAAGGACAGTGAGGTAATTCTCCTTGTGCTAAATTGTGCTTAAAAAAAACATTTTTTCTAGGGACAGAAAACTGTAGGTAGGGAGAGTGTGTCAGTTTCTTTCACTGTCAAAGTCCTTGTTTCCAGGGACCTGGAAGGACAGTGAGGTAATTCTCCTTGTGCTAAATTGTGCTTAAAAAAAACATTTTTTCTAGGGACAGAAAACTGTAGGTAGGGAGAGTGTGTCAGTTTCTTTCACTGTCAAAGTCCTTGTTTCCAGGGACCTGGAAGGACAGTGAAGTAATTCTCCTTGTGCTAAATTGTGCTTAAAAAAAACATTTTTTCTAGGGACAGAAAACTGTAGGTAGGGAGAGTGTGTCAGTTTCTTTCACTGTCAAAGTCCTTGTTTCCAGGGACCTGGAAGGACAGTGAGGTAATTCTCCTTGTGCTAAATTGTGCTTAAAAAAAACATTTTTTCTAGGGACAGAAAACTGTAGGTAGGGAGAGTGTGTCAGTTTCTTTCACTGTCAAAGTCCTTGTTTCCAGGGACCTGGAAGGACAGTGAGGTAATTCTCCTTGTGCTAAATTGTGCTTAAAAAAAACATTTTTTCTAGGGACAGAAAACTGTAGGTAGGGAGAGTGTGTCAGTTTCTTTCACTGTCAAAGTCCTTGTTTCCAGGGACCTGGAAGGACAGTGAGGTAATTCTCCTTGTGCTAAATTGTGCTTAAAAAAAACATTTTTTCTAGGGACAGAAAACTGTAGGTAGGGAGAGTGTGTCAGTTTCTTTCACTGCCAAAGTCCTTGTTTCCAGGGACCTGGAAGGACAGTGAGGTAATTCTCCTTGTGCTAAATTGTGCTTAAAAAAAACATTTTTTCTAGGGACAGAAAACTGTAGGTAGGGAGAGTGTGTCAGTTTCTTTCACTGTCAAAGTCCTTGTTTCCAGGGACCTGGAAGGACAGTGAGGTAATTCTCCTTGTGCTAAATTGTGCTTAAAAAAAACATTTTTTCTAGGGACAGAAAACTGTAGGTAGGGAGAGTGTGTCAGTTTCTTTCACTGTCAAAGTCCTTGTTTCCAGGGACCTGGAAGGACAGTGAGTGAATTCTCCTTGTGCTATATTGTGCTTAAAAAAAACATTTTTTCTAGGGACAGAAAACTGTAGGTAGGGAGAGTGTGTCAGTTTCTTTCACTGTCAAAGTCCTTGTTTCCAGGGACCTGGAAGGACAGTGAGGTAATTCTCCTTGTGCTAAATTGTGCTTAAAAAAAACATTTTTTCTAGGGACAGAAAACTGTAGGTAGGGAGAGTGTGTCAGTTTCTTTCACTGTCAAAGTCCTTGTTTCCAGGGACCTGGAAGGACAGTGAGGTAATTCTCCTTGTGCTAAATTGTGCTTAAAAAAAACATTTTTTCTAGGGACAGAAAACTGTAGGTAGGGAGAGTGTGTCAGTTTCTTTCACTGTCAAAGTCCTTGTTTCCAGGGACCTGGAAGGACAGTGAGGTAATTCTCCTTGTGCTAAATTGTGCTTAAAAAAAAACATTTTTTCTAGGGACAGAAAACTGTAGGTAGGGAGAGTGTGTCAGTTTCTTTCACTGTCAAAGTCCTTGTTTCCAGGGACCTGGAAGGACAGTGAGGTAATTCTCCTTGTGCTAAATTGTGCTTAAAAAAAACATTTTTTCTAGGGACAGAAAACTGTAGGTAGGGAGAGTGTGTCAGTTTCTTTCACTGTCAAAGTCCTTGTTTCCAGGGACCTGGAAGGACAGTGAGGTAATTCTCCTTGTGCTAAATTGTGCTTAAAAAAAACATTTTTTCTAGGGACAGAAAACTGTAGGTAGGGAGAGTGTGTCAGTTTCTTTCACTGTCAAAGTCCTTGTTTCCAGGGACCTGGAAGGACAGTGAGGTAATTCTCCTTGTGCTAAATTGTGCTTAAAAAAAACATTTTTTCTAGGGACAGAAAACTGTAGGTAGGGAGAGTGTGTCAGTTTCTTTCACTGTCAAAGTCCTTGTTTCCAGGGACCTGGAAGGACAGTGAGGTAATTCTCCTTGTGCTAAATTGTGCTTAAAAAAAACATTTTTTCTAGGGACAGAAAACTGTAGGTAGGGAGAGTGTGTCAGTTTCTTTCACTGTCAAAGTCCTTGTTTCCAGGGACCTGGAAGGACAGTGAGGTAATTCTCCTTGTGCTAAATTGTGCTTAAAAAAAACATTTTTTCTAGGGACAGAAAACTGTAGGTAGGGAGAGTGTGTCAGTTTCTTTCACTGCCAAAGTCCTTGTTTCCAGGGACCTGGAAGGACAGTGAGGTAATTCTCCTTGTGCTAAATTGTGCTTAAAATTTTTTTTTTTCTAGGGACAGAAAACTGTAGGTAGGGAGAGTGTGTCAGTTTCTTTCACTGTCAAAGTCCTTGTTTCCAGGGACCTGGAAGGACAGTGAGGTAATTCTCCTTGTGCTAAATTGTGCTTAAAAAAAACATTTTTTCTAGGGACAGAAAACTGTAGGTAGGGAGAGTGTGTCAGTTTCTTTCACTGTCAAAGTCCTTGTTTCCAGGGACCTGGAAGGACAGTGAGGTAATTCTCCTTGTGCTAAATTGTGCTTAAAAAAAACATTTTTTCTAGGGACAGAAAACTGTAGGTAGGGAGAGTGTGTCAGTTTCTTTCACTGTCAAAGTCCTTGTTTCCAGGGACCTGGAAGGACAGTGAGGTAATTCTCCTTGTGCTAAATTGTGCTTAAAAAAAACATTTTTTCTAGGGACAGAAAACTGTAGGTAGGGAGAGTGTGTCAGTTTCTTTCACTGTCAAAGTCCTTGTTTCCAGGGACCTGGAAGGACAGTGAGGTAATTCTCCTTGTGCTAAATTGTGCTTAAAAAAAACATTTTTTCTAGGGACAGAAAACTGTAGGTAGGGAGAGTGTGTCAGTTTCTTTCACTGTCAAAGTCCTTGTTTCCAGGGACCTGGAAGGACAGTGAGGTAATTCTCCTTGTGCTAAATTGTGCTTAAAAAAAACATTTTTTCTAGGGACAGAAAACTGTAGGTAGGGAGAGTGTGTCAGTTTCTTTCACTGTCAAAGTCCTTGTTTCCAGGGACCTGGAAGGACAGTGAGGTAATTCTCCTTGTGCTAAATTGTGCTTAAAAAAAACATTTTTTCTAGGGACAGAAAACTGTAGGTAGGGAGAGTGTGTCAGTTTCTTTCACTGTCAAAGTCCTTGTTTCCAGGGACCTGGAAGGACAGTGAGGTAATTCTCCTTGTGCTAAATTGTGCTTAAAAAAAACATTTTTTCTAGGGACAGAAAACTGTAGGTAGGGAGAGTGTGTCAGTTTCTTTCACTGCCAAAGTCCTTGTTTCCAGGGACCTGGAAGGACAGTGAGGTAATTCTCCTTGTGCTAAATTGTGCTTAAAAAAAACATTTTTTCTAGGGACAGAAAACTGTAGGTAGGGAGAGTGTGTCAGTTTCTTTCACTGTCAAAGTCCTTGTTTCCAGGGACCTGGAAGGACAGTGAGGTAATTCTCCTTGTGCTAAATTGTGCTTAAAAAAAACATTTTTTCTAGGGACAGAAAACTGTAGGTAGGGAGAGTGTGTCAGTTTCTTTCACTGTCAAAGTCCTTGTTTCCAGGGACCTGGAAGGACAGTGAGTGAATTCTCCTTGTGCTATATTGTGCTTAAAAAAAACATTTTTTCTAGGGACAGAAAACTGTAGGTAGGGAGAGTGTGTCAGTTTCTTTCACTGTCAAAGTCCTTGTTTCCAGGGACCTGGAAGGACAGTGAGGTAATTCTCCTTGTGCTAAATTGTGCTTAAAAAAAACATTTTTTCTAGGGACAGAAAACTGTAGGTAGGGAGAGTGTGTCAGTTTCTTTCACTGTCAAAGTCCTTGTTTCCAGGGACCTGGAAGGACAGTGAGGTAATTCTCCTTGTGCTAAATTGTGCTTAAAAAAAACATTTTTTCTAGGGACAGAAAACTGTAGGTAGGGAGAGTGTATCAGTTTCTTTCACTGTCAAAGTCCTTGTTTCCAGGGACCTGGAAGGACAGTGAGGTAATTCTCCTTGTGCTAAATTGTGCTTAAAAAAAACATTTTTTCTAGGGACAGAAAACTGTAGGTAGGGAGAGTGTGTCAGTTTCTTTCACTGTCAAAGTCCTTGTTTCCAGGGACCTGGAAGGACAGTGAGGTAATTCTCCTTGTGCTAAATTGTGCTTAAAAAAAAACATTTTTTCTAGGGACAGAAAACTGTAGGTAGGGAGAGTGTGTCAGTTTCTTTCACTGTCAAAGTCCTTGTTTCCAGGGACCTGGAAGGACAGTGAGGTAATTCTCCTTGTGCTAAATTGTGCTTAAAAAAAACATTTTTTCTAGGGACAGAAAACTGTAGGTAGGGAGAGTGTGTCAGTTTCTTTCACTGTCAAAGTCCTTGTTTCCAGGGACCTGGAAGGACAGTGAGTGAATTCTCCTTGTGCTAAATTGTGCTTTAAAAAAAATTTTTTTCTAGGGACAGAAAACTGTAGGTAGGGAGAGTGTGTCAGTTTCTTTCACTGTCAAAGTCCTTGTTTCAAGGGACAGAGAAGGACACCTGAAGGTAGCCCTTATTGCTTTTTTCCCATCTCCCTGCAGGCCATCTATTAGAATGTCTGGAAGGCAAACAAGGAGAGGCAGACAGTCAGGAGGCAATAAAAGAGGGCAAGCAGGCTCTGTGTCTGGGGGCAACAGTGCTGGTCGTGGACGCGGTGCATTGTCATCAGCACATGGCCATGGGACACGCTTGTCCTTCTTTTCGGCAGCTGGACATGTTGAGCCACATCATGCCGAAGACTTGGTAGAGTGGATGACCAAGCCCTCCTCCTCCTCCTCATCCTCTCTCACCCAGGCTCAGGGTACTGGAAAAGCAGCTGCCAAAGCGTCCTCTTCCCTGGTATCAATGTCAGACTCATCATCAGTCACTCCTTCCCTAGACCCACCATGTCCTCCTCCTGAGGAGTCCCCCGAACTGTTTCAGCACAGTGTTGGGTACATGCTCCAGGAGGATGCCCAGCGTTTCGAAGGGTCTGATGATGAAACCCAGCTAGAGGAAGGCAGTAGCGTGAGAGCAGACAGAGGGGATGCTCAAGAAGGACACCAATCTGGCAGTCATGTTCCAGCAGCTGCAGCATACTGCCAGATTGCCTCCAGTGATGAGGAGGGAGGTGATGATGAGGTCACTGACTCCACGTGGGTGCCTAATAGGAGAGAGGAGGAGGAGGAGGATGAGGAGGAGGCACATCTCCAACGAGGCAGGATGCCCTTTGGTGGCCAGCGTAAGGGCAGTACACCGACGGAATCACACCGCAGAGCTCCGCCTGTGCAGGGCGCTGCCTCTGCCCGTCATTCAAAAAGTTCTTTGGTGTGGGCCTTTTTTGAGGCTAGTGCATCAGATCGCACAGCTGCTGTTTGCAACATATGTCTCAAGCGTATATCGCGTGGCCAAAACATCATCCGCTTGGGTACCACATGCCTGACCAGACATAGGTTGACCTGCCATGCAGCTCGTTGGCAAGCCTACCTCAAAGACCCACACCAAAGAACAAAGCGGACCTCTCCTTGCACCGCATCAGCTGGGATCTCCAACCCCACTATAACTTCAGTCCTCTCTGAAACATGCACTGAGAGGAATGAAGGTGTAGAATTAGGTGTGTCACAGCCAAGTACTTGCGGCCACTCTGCTAGCAGTACACCGACGTCCGATTCTAGCAGGCAAATTTCCCTGCCCCAGCTGCTGGACCGTCGAAAGAAGTTCACTCCCAGCCATCCACATGCCCAGCGGTTGAATGCTAGCTTGGCTAAATTGCTAGCGCTTCAACTGCTGCCTTTTCAGTTGGTAGACTCGGCCCCCTTCCGTGAGTTTGTGCAATGTGCGGTTCCTCAGTGGCAGGTTCCCAAACGCCACTTTTTCTCACGGAAGGCTATTCCGGCTCTCTACCGGCATGTGGAAGGCAATGTCTTGGCCTCGCTGGACAGGGCGGTCAGCGGTAAGGTGCATATTACCGCTGACTCATGGTCCAGCAGGCATGGACAGGGACGTTACCTTTCTTTCACGGCCCATTGGGTCACTCTTTTGGCAGCTGGGAAGGATGCAGGACAAGGTGCAGTAGTGTTGGAGGTTGTCCCACCACCACGCCTCCAAAATGCTACTACTGGTTGTGACACACCTCTCTCCTCCACCCCCTCCTCTTCTTCTTCCTCCATGGCCTCTTCCTGTGGTTTGTCCTATGAACCAGCGGTGCTCCGTAGCCGTTCACGGGGCTACGCAAGTACGCAGGCAAAAAGATGCCATGCCGTGCTTGCGCTGGTGTGTTTGGGGGACAGAAGCCACACTGGGGCAGAGGTCCTGTCTGCTCTGCAGGGCCAGGCCGAGAGGTGGTTGACGCCACGCCAGCTTAAGCCAGGAATGGTGGTTTGCGACAATGGCACCAACCTCCTCTCCGCCCTCCGACAGGGACAACTGACCCATGTGCCCTGTGTGGCTCACGTCCTTAACCTGGTGGTGCAGCGGTTCTTGGGCAGGTACCCGGGCTTACAGGATGTCCTGAGGCAGGCCAGGAAAGTCTGTGTGCATTTCCGCAGATCTTATAATGCCAGTGCTCGCCTGGCTGAGCTGCAAAAGGAGTTGAACCTGCCCAAGAACCGCCTTATATGTGACATGCCCACCAGGTGGAACTCAACGTTGGCCATGCTGCAGCGGCTGCACACGCAGCAGAGGGCCATCAATGAGTACCTGTGCGACTACGGCACCAGGACAGGGTCAGGGGAGCTTGGTTTTTTTTCTCCACGCCAGTGGGGCATGATCAGGGATGCATGCACTGTCCTGGCACCATTTGAGGAGGCCACGAGGATGGTGAGCAGTGACAGTGCATGCATCAGTGACACTGTACCTCTTGTCCACCTGTTGGAGCACACGCTGCGTGGAATAATGGACAGGGCACTTGAGGCAGAACAGAGGCAGGAAGAGGAGGACTTCCTTGCCTCTCAAGGCCCCCTTTACCCAGACAGTGTTCCTTCTGTCCCACCCATCGCACAGGAAGAGGAGGAGGAGGAGGAGGAGGAGGAGGATTGTGTCAGCATGGAGGTGGAGGCTGGCACTCAGCATCATCAGCAGCAGTCTTTTAGGGATGATTTACAGTCCCAAGAAACCAGTGGACTTGTACGTGGCTGGGAGGAGGTGGCTGCGGATCATGTCGTCCTTAGTGACCCAGAGGACTCCGGAGCGAATGCCTCAGCAAACCTACGCTGCATGGCCTCCCTGATCCTGCAAAGTCTGCGGAAGGATCCTCGTATTCTTCGGATCAAGGAGAGGGACCATTACTGGCTGGCCACTCTCCTTGATCCACGGTACAAGGGTAAGGTTGCGGACCTTATGTTACCGTCGCAGAGGGAGCAGAGGATGAGACAACTCCGGGAGGCCTTGCAGAAAGGTCTGTGCAACGCGTTCCCAGAGACTGGGAGGTTACAAACTCCTGGTCCTGGACAACGAGTTGCTGAGGCTTCGGCCAGTCAAAGAAGGAGCGGTGGGGAAGGTGGCCGTCTGACCGATGCGTTCAGACAATTCTTTAGTCCGCAGCCCCAAAGTATGATCGGTTCCAGCAACCATCGCCAGCGTCTGATAAACATGGTGCAGGAATATCTAGGGGCAAGGTCAGACTTGGACACCTTCCCCACCGAAAATCCTCTGGCTTACTGGGTCTTGAGGATGGATCACTGGCCAGAGCTTGCACAGTATGCAATTGAGCTACTGGCCTGTCCTGCATCCAGCGTTCTTTCGGAACGCACATTCAGTGCTGCTGGAGGATTTGTCACGGATCACAGGGTGCGCCTGTCCACCGACTCGGTTGATCGACTGACTTTCATCAAGATGAACCAGTCTTGGATCACCACCAGCTACCACACACCTGATGCTGATATAACAGACTAATTGATTTTAACATGTCACATCCCTTCAAGACTGATGCTGATGCTGAGTGCCTGTGCTGTTATGTTGACTGGCTATCCTCCTCCTCCGAGTCCTCAATGATACGATTGATGATGATAGCTTGGAAGATCATTTTTGTTTATGGGTGCCGCCACCAGTGGCTAAGGCCCAATTTTTCAGCCCCTGTTTTACAGGGGCGTGTAATTACAATTTTTTTAGCAATAATTTGCCATAGGGCTCATTGCTGTGCTCCAAGTACAGTATCTGTGAGGGGTTGGAGTGTTGTGGCACCAGTGCCTAAGGCCCAATTTTTCAGCCCCTGTTTAACAGGGGCGTGTCATTACAATTTTTGAAGCAATACTTTGCAACAGGGCTCATTGCTGTGCTCCAAGTACAGTATCTGTGAGGGGTTGTAGTGTTGTGCCACCAGTGCCTAAGGCCCAATTTTTCAGCCCCTGTTCAACAGGGGCATGCAATTACAATTCTTGATCTAATAATTCACAGCAGGGTCCATTGCTGCACCCACCAAGAGTAACTCTGAGGGCTTACAGTCTTGTGGCAACGCCACCACCACCACCACCACGAAAGGCCCAATTTTTCAGCCCCTGTTCAAAAGGGGCATGTAATTACAATTCTTGATCTAATAATTCACAGCAGGGCCCATTGCTGCACCCACCAAGAGTAACTGTCAGGGCTTACAGTGTTGTGGCACCAGCACCACCATCAAAGCCCCAATTTTTACTACCACTGTTCAACAATTATATGTAATTAAAATTCCTGATATAATAGTTGACAGCAGGGCGTTCCAGCACCAACCAAGAGTAACTGAGTGCTTACAGTGTTGTGCCAACACCAACAACTAAGGGGCCTATTTCTGCAGAGTATATACGGCAGGTCCCTACTTTCAAACATCCAACTTACAAACGACTCCTACTTGCAAACGAAAGAAGACAACAGGAAGTGAGAGGAAATCTACCCCTAGAAAGGAAAATTCTCTCCTGTAAGAATAAATATGGGAGAAAGGGGTCTCATCTGTACTGATGCTTTATCAGCAATCCTTGTTTCAAGAAAAACACCACATTTCAAAAACAGTTGTCATTGGGACGGAAAGTGAGGTGAAATGTTCTGAACAGGGGCACAGACAGCAAAACAAATGTTACAGGGGTGATAACCCTTACCTATGTTTCCCAAAAAGTTTAAAAATAGATTTTTGGGCTGGAGCTACACTTCAACAATGTACCTGTTCAAAATTACAAACAGATTCTACATAAGAACAAACCTACAGTCCCTGTCTTGTATGCACCGCCTGTATACGGCTGTTCAGAGTATATAGGGCCTTTTTTATTTTATGTGCGGGGTTCCCCTTAATATCCATACAAGACCCAAAGGGGCTGGTAATGGGCTGGGGTAGGGGGGGGTCCTGGGGTAGCTATGCCATTTTTCTTAAAGAATTTCATCCATATTACCGGGACCAGACATTACATTAAAGCCGCAAGCAGTTTTAAATGGCTTTTTTTTCCTTTAGAAGTGTCATTTTGTGCAGGGACAGTTCTAAACACGGGAAACACGTGGCACTTCACAGGCATACTTTAGACACCCCCCAGGTACGATATTTAAAGGAATATTTGACTTTTTTTTTTTCACTTTATGCATCATTAAAATGACTGCTCCCGAAAAACGACCGTTTTTAAAACTTCTTTTTGCATTGATACATGTCCCCTGGTGCACAACCCGGGTTCCCAAACCCTATTTATGACAATAACATGCATAATAGTTGTTATAATTAGCACTTTAGAATTCGAACGTTCGCATCCATTGTATTTAATAGGGTTCTAATGTTCGTTCGAACTTTCGGTCCGTTCGCGGGTTCTGGTGCGAACCGAACCCGGGGGTGTTCGGCTCATCACTACTGAGGATGATGATGAGGACATAATACTGAGGATGATGATGAGGACATAATACTGAGGAGGATGATGAGGACATAATACTGAGGATGATGATGATGAGGACATAATACTGAGAATGATGATGAGGACATAATACTGAGGATGATGATGAGGATATAATACTGAGGATGATGATGAGGACATAATACTGAGGATGATGATGAGGACATAATACTGAGGAGGATGATGAGGACATAATACTGAGGATGATGATGATGAGGACATAATACTGAGAATGATGATGAGGACATAATACTGAGGATGATGATGAGGATATAATACTGAGGATGATGATGAGGATATTATACTGAGGATGATGATGAGGACATAATACTGAGGATGATGATGAGGACATAATACTGAGGATGATGATGAGGACATAATACTGAGGATGAGGACATAATACCGAGGATGATGATGAGGATATTATACTGAGGATGACGGTGAGGATATTATACTGAGGATGACGGTGAGGATATTATACTGAGGATGATGATGAGGACATAATACTGAGGATGATGATGAGGATATAATACTGAGGATGATGATGAGGATATAATACTGAGGATGATGATGGGAAGGTTGGAGGAGTATTTAAACTAGGTTTGAGGGGGGAGGGTGAACTAGAATTACATCGGGCACACAGGTCAGTTAGTGGTCAGACATTAATGGAGAGTGGAATGGGGATAGATGGGGGGAGGGTTATGGCAGGTGACAAGAAAGTTCCCATGTTGCAAACAGCCATTGGAAACTATAGTGCCATTTGTACTACTAAAAATTATATGAAAAATACCAGAGAAAAATGTAATACATTAAAGTGTTTGTTCACCAATGCCAGAAGTCTGCCAAGCAAAATAGGTGAGTTGGAAGCTCTGGTGCATGAGGAGAGCTATGACGTAATCGGTATTGCTGAAACGTGGCTTCAATCCTCACATGACTGGATTATTAATATTCCTGGCTATGCACTCTTTCGGAGAGACAGGGCAAAAAGGAAAGGTGGCGGGGTCTGTCTCTATGTGAGAAGTGATCTCAAAGCGAGTGTGAAAGAGGACCTGGTTGATGGAGAGTGTGATGAGGCTGAAGCATTATGGGTGGAACTGCATACAGATGTGCGTAGTTCAAAGTTAATCATTGGAGTTTGTTATAGACCACCCAATGTTAATGAGGAGGTGGAGACTCAGCTCCTTGCACAGATGGAAAGGGCTGCAAGGGCTGGGACGGTGGTAATAATGGGGGATTTTAACAACCCAGAAATTGACTGGAGTAATGGCACTGCTGGGACAGTTAAAGGGCAAAAATTTATAAGCCTATTGCAGGACAATTTTATGGTCCAGTTTATTGAGGCCCCAACTAGGAATGATGCTCTGTTGGACCTGGTAATCTCAAACCATGCAGAGCGTATTACTAATGTTCAGATAAAGGAACACCTGGGTAGCAGTGACCATAACATGATTTCATTTGATGTTAGCTGTAAGCAAGAAATACATGCAGGAAGGATAAAAACACTTAATTTCAATAAAGCAAATTTTCCAAGGATGAGGGCTGCTCTCCAGGACTTAGACTGGGAGAGAATATTGGCATCAATGGGCACAGAACAGAAATGGGAATTCTTCAAAAAGACTGTTTGTGAACTCACTGCAAAGTATATTCCCATGGGCAATAAGTTTAAAAGGCTAAAAATAAAACCTATGTGGCTCACAGTTAAAGTTAAAAAAGCTATAAACAATAAGAAAAGCGCTTTTAAAAAATATAAAAATGAAGGAACACTAGTGTCGTTTAAATGTTACAAAGAATATAACAGAATATGTAAAAAGGAAATCAAGGATGCAAAAATTCAAAACGAACGACAGATTGCAAAAGATAGTAGGACAAACCCCAAAAAATTCTTCAAATATATTAATAGTAAAAAGGTCAAGTCTGAGCATGTAGGCCCTTTACAAAATAATCTAGAGTGGGTGACTGGGGACAAAGAGAAGGCTAATTTATTAAATACTTTCTTCAGCTCTGTGTATACAATGGAGCATGGGGGAGTTCATGTCCATAATGGGGGTGGTAGTGACACAGCCCCAAATCCACAATGGCTCAAAAGTGATATGGTCCAGAAATATTTAGATGGAATAAAGGTGGATAAAGCACCTGGACCAGATGGCATACACCCACGGATCCTAAAAGAATTGAGCTCTGTAATTTCAAAGCCATTGTATCTAATTTTTAGGGACTCATTAATGACAGGAATAGTACCACTGGATTGGCGCAGGGCCAATGTGGTGCCTATATTTAAAAAGGGAACAAAGTCTTTAACAAGTAACTATAGACCTGTTAGTTTAACTTCTATAGTTGGGAAGATACTGGAGAGATTAATAAAAGACCACGTAGATGAGTTCTTGCTGGAAAAAAACTATTTAAGCAACAGACAGCATGGATTCATGAAAGACAGAAGTTGTCAGACAAACCTGATTTCTTTTTATGAAGAGGTAAGTAAGACCTTGGACAGAGGGGTAGCGGTGGACGTGGTATACTTGGATTTTGCAAAATTGTTTGATACAGTTCCCCACACACGGCTCATGTGCAAGGTAAAGTCTACAGGCTTGGAAATATCAGTTTGTAAATGGATAGAAAACTGGCTAAAAGACAGAATTCAGAGAGTAGTGGTTAATGATTCTTACTCTGAATGGTCTAAGGTTATCAGTGGTGTACCCCAAGGTTCAGTGCTGGGACCCTTACTTTTTAATATCTTTATAAATGATATTGGGTCTGAGATCAAAAGTAACATTTCTGTCTTTGCAGATGACACCAAGCTATGCAGTGGAATAACGTCCTTACAGGATGTCGCCAATTTACAAGCTGACCTCAATGCCCTGTCTAATTGGGCGACTATGTGGCAGATGAGGTTTAATGTTGATAAATGTAAAGTTATGCACTTGGGGGCTAAGAATATGCATGCATCATACATACTAGGGGGAGTACAACTGGGGGGATCCGTAGTGGAGAAGGATCTGGGGGTTTTGGTAGATCATAAGCTCACTAATGGCATGCAATGCCAAGCTGCGGTTTCCAAAGCGAGCAAAGTCCTTTCTTGTATTAAGAGAGGTATGGTCTCCAGAGAGAGAGATATAATTTTGCCCCTGTTCAAATCATTAGTAAGACCTCATCTGGAATATGCAGTTCAGTTTTGGGCACCAGTTCTCAAAAAGCATATCGGGGAACTGGAGAAAGTGCAGAGAAGGGCAACCAAACTGATAAAAGGCATGGAGGAGCTCAGCTATGAGGAAAGATTAGAGGAACTGAATTTATTCGCTCTTGAGAAGAGGAGAATAAGGGGGGATATGATTAACATGTACAAATATATAAGGGGTCCATATGGTGAACTTGGTGATGAGTTATTCACTTTACAGTCAACACAGAGAACAAGGGGGCACTCTTTACGTCTAGAGGAAAAAAAGATTTCATCTCCAAATGCGGAAAGGTTTCTTCACAGTAAGAGCTGTGAAAATGTGGAATAGACTCCCTGCAGAGGTGGTTCTGGCCAGCTCAGTAGATTGCTTTAAGAAAGGCCTGGATACTTTCCTAAATGTACATAATATAACTGAGTACTAACAGTTCTTGGTAAAGTTGATCCGGGGAAAATCCGATTGCCTCTCGGGGGACCGGGAAGGAATTTTTTCCCCTGCTGTAGCAAATTGGATCATGCTCTGCTGGGGTTTTTTGCCTTCCTCTGGATCAACTGTGGGTATAGAATTGGGTATATGGGAGTGCACAATATTTTTTTTATTTTATTTTAGTTATTTTTTTATGGTTGAACTGGATGGACTTTGTCTTTTTTCAACCTGACTAACTATGTAACTATGTAACTATGTAACTATGATGAGGACATAATACTGAGGAGGATGATGAGGACATAATACTGAGGAGGATGATGAGGACATAATACTGAGGAGGATGATGAGGACATAATACTGAGGATGATGATGATGAGGACATAATACTGAGAATGATGATGAGGACATAATACTGAGGATGATGATGAGGATATAATACTGAGGATGATGATGAGGATATTATACTGAGGATGACGGTGAGGATATTATACTGAGGATGATGATGAGGACATAATACTGAGAATGATGATGAGGACATAATACTGAGGATGATGATGAGGATATTATACTGAGGATGATGATGAGGACATAATACTGAGGATGATGATGAGGACATAATACTGAGGATGATGATGAGGACATAATACTGAGGATGATGATGAGGACATAATACTGAGGATGACGGTGAGGATATTATACTGAGGATGACAGTGAGGATATTATACTGAGGATGATGATGAGGACTAGTGATGAGCCGAACACCCCCGGGTTCGGTTCGCACCAGAACCCGCGAACGGACCGAAAGTTCGAACGAACATTAGAACCCTATTAAATACAATGGATGCGAACGTTCGAATTCTAAAGTGCTAATTATAACAACTATTATGCATGTTATTGTCATAAATAGGGTTTGGGAACCCGGGTTGTGCACCAGGGGACATGTATCAATGCAAAAAGAAGTTTTAAAAACGGTCGTTTTTCGGGAGCAGTCATTTTAATGATGCATAAAGTGAAAAAAAAAGTCAAATATTCCTTTAAATATCGTACCTGGGGGGTGTCTAAAGTATGCCTGTGAAGTGCCACGTGTTTCCCGTGTTTAGAACTGTCCCTGCACAAAATGACACTTCTAAAGGAAAAAAAAGCCATTTAAAACTGCTTGCGGCTTTAATGTAATGTCTGGTCCCGGTAATATGGATGAAATTCTTTAAGAAAAATGGCATAGCTACCCCATGACCCCCCCCCCCCCTACCCCAGCCCATTACCAGCCCCTTTGGGTCTTGTATGGATATTAAGGGGAACCCCGCACATAAAATAAAAAAGGCCCTATATACTCTGAACAGCCGTATACAGGCGGTGCATACAAGACAGGGACTGTAGGTTTGTTCTTATGTAGAATGTGTTTGTAATTTTGAACAGGTACATTGTTGAAGTGTAGCTCCAGCCCAAAAATCTATTTTTAAACTTTTTGGGAAACATAGGTAAGGGTTATCACCCCTGTAACATTTGTTTTGCTGTCTGTGCCCCTGTTCAGAACATTTCACCTCACTTTCCGTCCCAATGACAACTGTTTTTGAAATGTGGTGTTTTTCTTGAAACAAGGATTGCTGATAAAGCATCAGTACAGATGAGACCCCTTTCTCCCATATTTATTCTTACAGGAGAGAATTTTCCTTTCTAGGGGTAGATTTCCTCTCACTTCCTGTTGTCTTCTTTCGTTTGCAAGTAGGAGTCGTTTGTAAGTTGGATGTTTGAAAGTAGGGACCTGCCGTATATACTCTGCAGAAATAGGCCCCTTAGTTGTTGGTGTTGGCACAACACTGTAAGCACTCAGTTACTCTTGGTTGGTGCTGGAACGCCCTGCTGTCAACTATTATATCAGGAATTTTAATTACATATAATTGTTGAACAGTGGTAGTAAAAATTGGGGCTTTGATGGTGGTGCTGGTGCCACAACACTGTAAGCCCTGACAGTTACTCTTGGTGGGTGCAGCAATGGGCCCTGCTGTGAATTATTAGATCAAGAATTGTAATTACATGCCCCTTTTGAACAGGGGCTGAAAAATTGGGCCTTTCGTGGTGGTGGTGGTGGTGGCGTTGCCACAAGACTGTAAGCCCTCAGAGTTACTCTTGGTGGGTGCAGCAATGGACCCTGCTGTGAATTATTAGATCAAGAATTGTAATTGCATGCCCCTGTTGAACAGGGGCTGAAAAATTGGGCCTTAGGCACTGGTGGCACAACACTACAACCCCTCACAGATACTGTACTTGGAGCACAGCAATGAGCCCTGTTGCAAAGTATTGCTTCAAAAATTGTAATGACACGCCCCTGTTAAACAGGGGCTGAAAAATTGGGCCTTAGGCACTGGTGCCACAACACTCCAACCCCTCACAGATACTGTACTTGGAGCACAGCAATGAGCCCTATGGCAAATTATTGCTAAAAAAATTGTAATTACACGCCCCTGTAAAACAGGGGCTGAAAAATTGGGCCTTAGCCACTGGTGGCGGCACCCATAAACAAAAATGATCTTCCAAGCTATCATCATCAATCGTATCATTGAGGACTCGGAGGAGGAGGATAGCCAGTCAACATAACAGCACAGGCACTCAGCATCAGCATCAGTCTTGAAGGGATGTGACATGTTAAAATCAATTAGTCTGTTATATCAGCATCAGGTGTGTGGTAGCTGGTGGTGATCCAAGACTGGTTCATCTTGATGAAAGTCAGTCGATCAACCGAGTCGGTGGACAGGCGCACCCTGTGATCCGTGACAAATCCTCCAGCAGCACTGAATGTGCGTTCCGAAAGAACGCTGGATGCAGGACAGGCCAGTAGCTCAATTGCATACTGTGCAAGCTCTGGCCAGTGATCCATCCTCAAGACCCAGTAAGCCAGAGGATTTTCGGTGGGAAAGGTGTCCAAGTCTGACCTTGCCCCTAGATATTCCTGCACCATGTTTATCAGACGCTGGCGATGGTTGCTGGAACCGATCATACTTTGGGGCTGCGGACTAAAGAATTGTCTGAACGCATCGGTCAGACGGCCACCTTCCCCACCGCTCCTTCTTTGACTGGCCGAAGCCTCAGCAACTCGTTGTCCAGGACCAGGAGTTTGTAACCTCCCAGTCTCTGGGAACGCGTTGCACAGACCTTTCTGCAAGGCCTCCCGGAGTTGTCTCATCCTCTGCTCCCTCTGCGACGGTAACATAAGGTCCGCAACCTTACCCTTGTACCGTGGATCAAGGAGAGTGGCCAGCCAGTAATGGTCCCTCTCCTTGATCCGAAGAATACGAGGATCCTTCCGCAGACTTTGCAGGATCAGGGAGGCCATGCAGCGTAGGTTTGCTGAGGCATTCGCTCCGGAGTCCTCTGGGTCACTAAGGACGACATGATCCGCAGCCACCTCCTCCCAGCCACGTACAAGTCCACTGGTTTCTTGGGACTGTAAATCATCCCTAAAAGACTGCTGCTGATGATGCTGAGTGCCAGCCTCCACCTCCATGCTGACACAATCCTCCTCCTCCTCCTCCTCCTCCTCTTCCTGTGCGATGGGTGGGACAGAAGGAACACTGTCTGGGTAAAGGGGGCCTTGAGAGGCAAGGAAGTCCTCCTCTTCCTGCCTCTGTTCTGCCTCAAGTGCCCTGTCCATTATTCCACGCAGCGTGTGCTCCAACAGGTGGACAAGAGGTACAGTGTCACTGATGCATGCACTGTCACTGCTCACCATCCTCGTGGCCTCCTCAAATGGTGCCAGGACAGTGCATGCATCCCTGATCATGCCCCACTGGCGTGGAGAAAAAAAAACAAGCTCCCCTGACCCTGTCCTGGTGCCGTAGTCGCACAGGTACTCATTGATGGCCCTCTGCTGCGTGTGCAGCCGCTGCAGCATGGCCAACGTTGAGTTCCACCTGGTGGGCATGTCACATATAAGGCGGTTCTTGGGCAGGTTCAACTCCTTTTGCAGCTCAGCCAGGCGAGCACTGGCATTATAAGATCTGCGGAAATGCACACAGACTTTCCTGGCCTGCCTCAGGACATCCTGTAAGCCCGGGTACCTGCCCAAGAACCGCTGCACCACCAGGTTAAGGACGTGAGCCACACAGGGCACATGGGTCAGTTGTCCCTGTCGGAGGGCGGAGAGGAGGTTGGTGCCATTGTCGCAAACCACCATTCCTGGCTTAAGCTGGCGTGGCGTCAACCAACTCTCGGCCTGGCCCTGCAGAGCAGACAGGACCTCTGCCCCAGTGTGGCTTCTGTCCCCCAAACACACCAGCGCAAGCACGGCATGGCATCTTTTTGCCTGCGTACTTGCGTAGCCCCGTGAACGGCTACGGAGCACCGCTGGTTCATAGGACAAACCACAGGAAGAGGCCATGGAGGAAGAAGAAGAGGAGGGGGTGGAGGAGAGAGGTGTGTCACAACCAGTAGTAGCATTTTGGAGGCGTGGCGGTGGGACAACCTCCAACACTACTGCACCTTGTCCTGCATCCTTCCCAGCTGCCAAAAGAGTGACCCAATGGGCCGTGAAAGAAAGGTAACGTCCCTGTCCATGCCTGCTGGACCATGAGTCAGCGGTAATATGCACCTTACCGCTGACCGCCCTGTCCAGCGAGGCCAAGACATTGCCTTCCACATGCCGGTAGAGAGCCGGAATAGCCTTCCGTGAGAAAAAGTGGCGTTTGGGAACCTGCCACTGAGGAACCGCACATTGCACAAACTCACGGAAGGGGGCCGAGTCTACCAACTGAAAAGGCAGCAGTTGAAGCGCTAGCAATTTAGCCAAGCTAGCATTCAACCGCTGGGCATGTGGATGGCTGGGAGTGAACTTCTTTCGACGGTCCAGCAGCTGGGGCAGGGAAATTTGCCTGCTAGAATCGGACGTCGGTGTACTGCTAGCAGAGTGGCCGCAAGTACTTGGCTGTGACACACCTAATTCTACACCTTCATTCCTCTCAGTGCATGTTTCAGAGAGGACTGAAGTTATAGTGGGGTTGGAGATCCCAGCTGATGCGGTGCAAGGAGAGGTCCGCTTTGTTCTTTGGTGTGGGTCTTTGAGGTAGGCTTGCCAACGAGCTGCATGGCAGGTCAACATATGTCTGGTCAGGCATGTGGTACCCAAGCGGCTGATGTTTTGGCCACGCGATATACGCTTGAGACATATGTTGCAAACAGCAGCTGTGCGATCTGATGCACTAGCCTCAAAAAAGGCCCACACCAAAGAACTTTTTGAATGACGGGCAGAGGCAGCGCCCTGCACAGGCGGAGCTCTGCGGTGTGATTCCGTCGGTGTACTGCCCTTACGCTGGCCACCAAAGGGCATCCTGCCTCGTTGGAGATGTGCCTCCTCCTCATCCTCCTCCTCCTCCTCTCTCCTATTAGGCACCCACGTGGAGTCAGTGACCTCATCATCCCCTCCCTCCTCATCACTGGAGCCAATCTGGCAGTATGCTGCAGCTGCTGGAACATGACTGCCAGATTGGTGTCCTTCTTGAGCATCCCCTCTGTCTGCTCTCACGCTACTGCCTTCCTCTAGCTGGGTTTCATCATCAGACCCTTCGAAACGCTGGGCATCCTCCTGGAGCATGTACCCAACACTGTGCTGAAACAGTTCGGGGGACTCCTCAGGAGGAGGACATGGTGGGTCTAGGGAAGGAGTGACTGATGATTTGTCTGACATTGATACCAGGGAAGACGACGCTTTGGCAGCTGCTTTTCCAGTACCCTGAGCCTGGGTGAGAGAGGATGAGGAGGAGGAGGAGGGCTTGGTCATCCACTCTACCAAGTCTTCGGCATGATGTGGCTCAACATGTCCAGCTGCCGAAAAGAAGGACAAGCGTGTCCCATGGCCATGTGCTGATGACAATGCACCGCGTCCACGACCAGCACTGTTGCCCCCAGACACAGAGCCTGCTTGCCCTCTTTTATTGCCTCCTGACTGTCTGCCTCTCCTTGTTTGCCTTCCAGACATTCTAATAGATGGCCTGCAGGGAGATGGGAAAAAAGCAATAAGGGCTACCTTCAGGTGTCCTTCTCTGTCCCTTGAAACAAGGACTTTCACAGTGAAAGAAACTGACACTCTCCCTACCTACAGTTTTCTGTCCCTAGAATAAATGTTTTTTTTAAGCACAATATAGCACAAGGACAATTCACTCACTGTCCTTACAGGTCCCTGGAAACAAGGACTTGCAGAGTGAAAGAAAAAAAACACTCTCCCTACCTACAGTTTTCTGTCCCTAGAAAAAATGTTTTTTTTAATCACAATATAGCACAAGAACAATTCACTCACTGTCCTTACAGGTCCCTGGAAACAAGGACTTGCAGAGTGAAATAAACTGACACTCTCCCTACCTACAGTTTTCTGTCCCTAGAAAAAATGTTTTTTTTAATCACAATATAGCACAAGAACAATTCACTCACTGTCCTTACAGGTCCCTGGAAACAAGGACTTGCAGAGTGAAATAAACTGACACTCTCCCTACCTACAGTTTTCTGTCCCTAGAATAAATGTTTTTTTTAATCACAATATAGCACAAGGACAATTCACTCACTGTCCTTACAGGTCCCTGGAAACAAGGACTTGCAGAGTGAAATAAACTGACACTCTCCCTACCTACAGTTTTCTGTCCCTAGAATAAATGTTTTTTTTAAGCACAATATAGCACAAGGACAATTCACTCACTGTCCTTCCAGGTCCCTGGAAACAAGGACTTGCAGAGTGAAAGAAAAAAAACACTCTCCCTACCTACAGTTTTCTGTCCCTAGAAAAAATGTTTTTTTTAATCACAATATAGCACAAGGACAATTCACTCACTGTCCTTACAGGTCCCTGGAAACAAGGACTTGCAGAGTGAAAGAAAAAAAACACTCTCCCTACCTACAGTTTTCTGTCCCTAGAAAAAATGTTTTTTTTAATCACAATATAGCACAAGGACAATTCACTCACTGTCCTTACAGGTCCCTGGAAACAAGGACTTGCAGAGTGAAATAAACTGACACTCTCCCTACCTACAGTTTTCTGTCCCTAGAATAAATGTTTTTTTTAAGCACAATATAGCACAAGGACAATTCACTCACTGTCCTTCCAGGTCCCTGGAAACAAGGACTTGCAGAGTGAAAGAAAAAAAACACTCTCCCTACCTACAGTTTTCTGTCCCTAGAAAAAATGTTTTTTTTAATCACAATATAGCACAAGGACAATTCACTCACTGTCCTTACAGGTCCCTGGAAACAAGGACTTGCAGAGTGAAAGAAAAAAACACTCTCCCTACCTACAGTTTTCTGTCCCTAGAAAAAATGTTTTTTTTAATCACAATATAGCACAAGGACAATTCACTCACTGTCCTTACAGGTCCCTGGAAACAAGGACTTGCAGAGTGAAATAAACTGACACTCTCCCTACCTACAGTTTTCTGTCCCTAGAATAAATGTTTTTTTTAAGCACAATATAGCACAAGGACAATTCACTCACTGTCCTTACAGGTCCCTGGAAACAAGGACTTGCAGAGTGAAAGAAAAAAAACACTCTCCCTACCTACAGTTTTCTGTCCCTAGAAAAAATGTTTTTTTTAATCACAATATAGCACAAGGACAATTCACTCACTGTCCTTACAGGTCCCTGGAAACAAGGACTTGCAGAGTGAAATAAACTGACACTCTCCCTACCTACAGTTTTCTGTCCCTAGAATAAATGTTTTTTTTAAGCACAATATAGCACAAGGACAATTCACTCACTGTCCTTACAGGTCCCTGGAAACAAGGACTTGCAGAGTGAAAGAAACTGACACTCTCCCTACCTACAGTTTTCTGTCCCTAGAATAAATGTTTTTTTAAGCACAATATAGCACAAGGACAATTCACTCACTGTCCTTCCAGGTCCCTGGAAACAAGGACTTGCAGAGTGAAAGAAACTGACACTGTCCCTACCTACAGTTTTCTGTCCCTAGAATAAATGTTTTTTTTAAGCACACTATAGCACAAGCACAAAACACACTGACACTCTCCCTACCTATCCTTCTCTTTCCCTAAACTAAAGGAATCCAGGTTAAGCAAGAAAGAAATAAAAGTCACTGTCCCTGCCTATGCTGCTCTATCCCTGCTCCGGAACACACTACACTAGGCCGCCGTGCTGGCGGCCTTTTATAGTGTGGGGCGTGTACTAAACACCCTCAGCAATAATTGGCCACAGGCATCCTGCCTGTGGCCAATCATTGCTCTCCTCGCTGCCGGCGCTGTGATTGGCCAAGCATGCGGGGTCACAGTGCATGCTTGGCCAATCACAGCGCCTGGATGACACTGCGATGGCGTAGTGCATTGTGGGCCGTTCGCGTCACTCGAATTTGGCGCGAACGGCCCAAATCGTTCGATCTTCGTCGAACGATCGAACAGCCGATGTTCGACTCGAACACGAAGCTCATCCCTAATGAGGACATAATACTGAGGATGATGATGAGGATATTATACTGAGGATGATGATGAGGATATTATACTGAGGATGATGATGAGGACATAATACTGAGGATGATGATGAGGATATAATACTGAGGATGATGATGAGGACATAATACTGAGGATGATGATGAGGACATAATACTGAGGATGATGATGAGGATATAATACTGAGGATGATGATGAGGACATAATACTGAGGATGATGATGAGGACATAATACTGAGGATGATGATGAGGATATTATACTGAGGATGATGATGAGGACATAATACTGAGGATGATAATGAGGATATAATACTGAGGATGATGATGAGGATATAATACTGAGGATGATGATGAGGACATAATACTGATGATGATGAGGACATAATACTGAGGATGATGATGAGGACATAATACTGAGGATGATGATGAGGATATTATACTGAGGATGACGGTGAGGATATTATACTGAGGATGATGATGAGGATATAATACTGAGGATGATGATGAGGACATAATACTGAGGATGATGATGAGGATATAATACTGAGGATGATGATGAGGATATTATACTGAGGATGATGATGAGGACATAATACTGAGGATGATGATGAGGATATAATACTGAGGATGATGATGAGGATATAATACTGAGGAGGATGATGAGGACATAATACTGATGATGATGAGGACATAATACTGAGGATGATGATGAGGACATAATACTGAGGATGATGATGAGGATATTATACTGAGGATGACGGTGAGGATATTATACTGAGGATGATGATGAGGATATAATACTGAGGATGATGATGAGGACATAATACTGAGGATGATGATGAGGACATAATACTGAGGATGATGATGAGGACATAATACTGAGGCTGATGATGATGAGGACATAATACTGAGAATGATGATGAGGACATAATACTGAGAATGATGATGAGGACATAATACTGAGGAGGATGATGAGGAATCTATTCGGAGGAAGAGAACATAAATATGGAAGATGATGATGATGATAAGGATATATCCTGAGGACAAAATATTGAGGATGATGATGCGGAAATAGTAGTTATGATGAGGAGGAGGATGAAATAGTAGTGAGAATGATAATGAAGACTGAGGATGATGATGAGATGGGCAGGTCCCGGTAGAAGCGGATGGAAAGCAGTGAGTATACATGAATGATGATGATGAAGAGGAGGAGGAGGAGGAGGAGTGGGAGGGTTGTGTGAGGACGTCAATGCTGAACACATGTGAGCGGATCAGGATACAGACAGGTGCAGCGGAGCTCCGTGTTTGGTGATCGGGACTTGTATGGTCCTCTCTCTCCTCGGGCTCCCCCTGGGGTGAGGAGGAATGGAGGGTGATCAGGCCCCTGTGCCCGGCTCCGATGGGGTGACACCGGTGTTCCTCACTCAGCTGCTGATCTTCGCGGTGTCGGTGGTGACAGTGCTGGCCTGGTTGGTACAGATGGCTCGGAGGTCTCGCCGCTCCCCAGCCGCCGGTGCCCGGAGCCTCCTGTCCGCTGTGTCCGGCTTCCCTTCCATAGGAGAGATGTGGAGCACAGCCTGGGCTCAGGCCCTGAACCTGGAGACCCGGAGGAGCCAGGCAAGTCATCTCCCCACCCCCCCGACCACTGACAATGTGTGCTGGCTGGGATCTGACATGTCTACATGGTGATATATATCATGAGGGGGATTTACTAAGACTGGACACTGCAGCATTGTATGTGGCAGCCAATCAGCTTCTAGCTTTCATTTCAATGCTTAAAGCTGAACTCTAGCAATAGGATTATATTGCTCCAGCTTGGACCAATGTTAGTATGCATGATCCATACCTGGCCGATCCCAATGGAAATGCTGATACTATAGTGAGGCCCCACTAACACGCGAAAAATGTGCGTCACGCAGTTCTATTCTGCCCCAAATGCGGTTAGTAGACGCACAAGGCTCACTGGGGTTGATTTATAATCAGATTGTGCAGAGCCCCCCTGCCCCAAAGCACCCCCCCACATGTTGAGGGCATGCGGTCTGGTATGGTTCAGGAGGGGGGTGCGCTCCTTCGTCCCCTCCCTTTCCTGACCTGCCGGGCTGCATACCAGGGTCTGGTATGGGTTTTGGGGGGGACCCCACGCCATTTAAAAAAAAAAAATTGGTGTGGGGGTGTCCCCGTCAAATCCATACCAGACCTAAGAGTCTAGTATGTGTTTTTTTTTTTGGGGGGGGGGGGACCCCGTGCCGTTTCCAATGGTGCCCTCTATTGAAAAATGCCCGCTACAGAATGGCACAGCAGCTGATTTCCCGATCAGCTGTTGTGATGGCATGCGCAGTGCTCTGGAGACAATAGCCGACAAGCGCCGAGGGACGGAATTATTCTCCGATTCTGCCTCGCACTTGCGGGGCTGTTCAGTGTTGAGTGTTGTGAAGGGCGTTTTTTTTTGTGTTGATGGGCGGGTTCAGTGCTGCAAGGGACAATGTTATTCTCCGATTCTGCCTCGCACTTGCGGAGCGTGTTCAGTGTTTTTTTTTTTTTTTTTTAATGGCGGGATCAGTGCTTTGCAGGGCGTATGAATCAGAGAATAATATTGTCCCTTTGCAGCACTGAACCCGCCCATCAACACAAAAAAAAAACCCGCCCTTCACAACACTGAGCATGCGAGGCAGAATCGGAGAATAATTATGACCCTCGGCGCTCGTCGGCTATTGTCTCAGATGTACTGCGCATGCACCGTCACCACAGCTGATCGAGAAATCAGCTGTTGTGCCCTTCCATACTGCGCATGTGCAGCCCGGAGCAGGCACTTTTTGATAGAGGGCACTATTTCACAGAACACCGGCATTTTATATATTTTTATTACATTCAGCTGTGAGCAGGGAAGCCCGCTGACAGCTGATAACTCATTGGCTGCTAAGGACGCGGCAGCCGGCTTTCCTGACCTGCGCCTAAGGAACCAACTATATACAGTGAATGTAAAAAAAAACCCCACACAAATCGTGGTAAAAACACGGTTACAAAAACGCAGAAAGCACTGTAGAAATGCTCAAAAGCAAGATGCATAGATGTGAATCGAGCCTGATGCCGCGTACACACGATCGATTTTCTCGACGGTGAAAACACCGTCGAGAAAATCGACGGGAAGAACGAGGAACGGCTTGTTCCCCTACACACGGCCCGTTTTCCCGACATTTTTTCTCTTGGTTGAGAAAAACGACCGTGTGTATGCTCCCTGGCAGTGTTTCCCTATGGGAAAACTGCAGCGGAAAAAAATGCCGTGAATCACGACGAGAAAAATTAGAGCATGTTCTAATTTTTCTCGTTGTGATTAATGCCGTTTTTTCGCGTCGGGAAAAATGATCAAAAGCCCACACATGGTCGTTCCTCTCGTCAAAGAGAAAAAACGTAATTTTTCCCGCTGAGAAAAATGGTCGTGTACGTGGCATGAGGCCAGATTCACACTTGTGCTGGTCAGGGACACTTGCAAAATCGCACACGTTCCAGACCCGCAGGCAAAATGCACTACTCTTTACCAGATACAAAGGGGTGCTATTAATTCTTATTACCCACAGACCAGGGCCATCTTTAACCACTTCATTACCGGCCCATAGTCAAATGACATCCGCAGGAGGGATCACCCATCTTGGGCGGGCGTCATATGATGTCCTGGGCTTTCCCGGCCGTCTAGGGGGCATGCCCGCCGCGTTGCTCAGGACCCGGTGCGCGGCGTCCGCCGGGCACCTGCGATTGCCCGTGAACACAGCAGGACCGTGGATCTGTGTGTGTAAATACAGATCCACGTCCTGTCAGAGGAGAGGAGACCGATGGTGTGTTCCCAGTACAGAGGAACACCTTGTGAGTCTCCCCCCCCCCCCCTCCACAATTAGAATCGCTCCCTAGGAAACATAATTAACCCCTTGATCGCCCCCTAGTGTTAACTCCTTCCCTGCCAGTCACATTTACACAGTAATCAGTGCATTTTTATAGCACCGATCGCTGTATAAATGTAAATGGCCCCAAAAATGTGTCAGAAGTGTCCGATGTGTCCGCCGCAATGTCAGTCACGATAAAAATCGCAGATCGCCGCCATTACCAGTAAAAAAAATAAAAATGCCATAAATCTATCCCTTATTTTGTAGACGCTATAACTTTTGCGCAAACCAATACTGCAGAGGTGATCATTTCATTTGGGTACAGTGTTGCATGACCGCGCAATTGTCATTCAAAATGCGACAGCGCTGAAAACTAAAAATTGGTCTGGGCAGGAAGGAGGTGAAAATGCCCTGTATTGAAGTGGTTAATATTGATTGGACCCTGGGCAAACATTTTCTTTTCCCCATGCAATTTCATTCTCCACCCAACATCCCAAAAAACAAACCCCTTTTGCCCGCGTTAAAGATGGCCCTGATGCTCTAATACGTACTAAAAATAGGAGCTAGACTTAAAATCAGTTTACTGCAGCAGATCAGGCAGCAATTGCGAATAGGTCACAGCCTATCATTACCACTCACTGATTGCTTGCTAGAGGTTACAGCACATCATTTCTGCTTGCTGATTTGTTGCTAAAGGTTACAGCACACCATTACAGCTCACTAATTGGCTGCTGAAGTTTACAGCACATCATCTCCTCCCTGCCTGCACACCATGGACTGAAGACCCACCAATAGACAGAAAACGCCTAGAACTTGTTAATATCAATGAGCATGACCAACCCACTCAAGTCAGCGCACACCAGCACTGTTGCCATGCAGCTATCTGAGCCAGACCATCGCTCTCATTGGCCCTTGCGCTGTCCATCTACCATCAAGCCGCTGCTGATTGGGCAGGATGCTTTAGACTCCCAGGGTTGAGGCTGCGTGTTTTGTGTGTCTGTACATTGCGGAGTGTGTGCGCTGAAAAGTAAAAGCTGGGAAAACTATTTGTGGAACCCACAACTTTAACTGGGCCTGGGGCAACTTCCCCTTTTGCCCCCCACACTAAAGACAGCCCTACCCCGCACATTGACAAAATGGCACATTTCTTGCATGGGCTAAACTGCATGGTACCGCAGCACCATGCTATTCTGTGTGATCTTAAAAAAAGGGTATGGGACTTCTCTATGCAGGTCCCACAGATGTGAACAGAGCCTTACAGGGGAACAGACAGCAATAAAAACCTGACAGGTGTTCTCATCCCTCTCCACTCTATCCCCCAAAAAATAGTAATTAAACTTTGATTGTTTTTGGATAATATCTAGATCGGTAATACATAGATGGATTGTATCTCGGCCGGTTCAGCAGGTACCAACCAAGATTCGATCCATCTATGGGCAGGCTGGTTGTACTGAAGTCGCTCCATCAATCGACTTCAGTACAACCAGCATGTCAGATATTTTTCCCAAGGCGTCTTTCAGGACAGCACCTTGAGCGAGATAGTGACTCCTCCCACCACTGCTGGAAACACCTTCTTCCTCCAAATCTTTAAAGGGAGGTCCCTCCCTGGCATACCTCAGTTTTTGTGTTTCTTCCGGCCTGGAGGGAACATCTTCGGTGAGGGGAGTCAGGAGCTTCCAGGTTCTCCTGGGAGACGGGGCTTCCCTCTGAAATTTCCTCCTTTTAGAGACCGCTGTCCTCCCGCTCTACCCAGCATGGAAAACGGGGAATTCAGGCACCTCTTCCCCCTGGAGTGCTCAGAGGAGCCATGGACTGGGCGACTGGCTTGTCTGGGAGGCGGCGGTTGCGCGTGCGCCACCGCCATTTTGGTGTAGTCCAAGAGACCGGAAGTCAGAGCGAGTCGCCAGGTCAGCGTGAAACGTCATTTCTGGCGTAAACGCAGGGGGAGGAGGCAGGACAGGAGCTGGTGCCTATTTCCACTTCCGGTCCGGTGCAGAGGCACTGTGGGAGTCCGGAAGCGGCGTGTGAAGCCACGAGATGCAGTACACCCGCAATGGAGGACGCGGTGGGGACAGGCACAGGCACTGGCAAGGCTCAGGTAGGAGGCAGCGGTTAAAGTCTGCTTATCCCTTACCTGTGATTTTTGGGTCTCTCTCTCTTCTATCCCCCTAGTGGCAAGGGGCCTGTCTGGGTACTAGAGGTGTTTCTTGGTTTCCTTCTTAGTGCACCTGTTTGGGGTGGTCCATTGGCAGAGACCGGGTCTCACTAAGGATCCTCCTGCTTTATTGCCCTTTTTTGTCTTCTCTCCAGGCCAAGAGCTCTGACCCTAGAAAGAGATGTGATTCATGTAGGACAAAGATGGGAGAGAATTGGAAAAAAGCTTTATGGAGCACTTGCATTTCTTCTTTTCCAATCGTTTTTATTGATTTTATAAACAATGAAGAGCAGAATACCAAGTACAGAGTAGAAATACTATTACATCGTCCTTGCATTTTTCCAAAACATCACAGGATAATGGTAATACAATTAGAGCGTATGAACATATTGTGAGGAGAATTATCCCCCTTTAACATAACTTTTGTTTCAATTTTTTATCAACATATTCTCCATCGGAACTAACAAAAGTAAACTATGCAGACATTATTGCATATGCAGAGTAGCCTGACGGTTGTTTATACTAATGAAAATACTGGGTACTACTGTTTTGGAACTCAGATAGTACTTGTCAAACTCCTTATGAAACCAGAAGAGTACAAAGAATAGAGGAAAGGAGAGAGCGAAGAGAGGGGGGGGGGGGAGAGGGGGGAGGAGGACCACTAACTCTGGTCCCTGCCACTCTAAAGATCCTTAGATCGGAGCAGTTCGGGGATCTCCTGTCAAGTATCTGATCCACGGGCTCCAAACTTTTTCGAATGCCACTAGTTTATCATTCAAGACTGCCGAGAGCCTTTCATTCATCATGAGCCATGAAAGCTTATGCTTAAGCTGGCCAAATGGGAGGACAGCTGATCTCCAATTCTTAGCTATAGTTATTCTGGCAGAGGTGAATATAAAAGTAAGAAGCCTTCTCTCATTTGTTTGAGGCCGCTTCAATTTTTTGCCCCAGCAGGGCGTGTTTAGGGGATTTGGTGAGGTTGACCTGGGTAAGGGTATAGATAAAGTTGTACACCCTTATCCAAAATCTTCGCACCTTGGGACATTGCCACCATATGTGGTAAGTCATTCCATCTTGTCCGCAACCTCTGAAACATTTTGGAGAAGCTCCTGGGACATAAGTGGCTAACCTGGTCGGGACCATGTACCACCGTAAAAGGACCTTATAGTTTGCCTCTACAATAGATGTGTTAATAAGGGATTTGGAGGCTGCTTGGGCAATTAAGTGCCATTCCTCTAATTCGAGGTGTTCTTGAAGGTCCTGTTCCCACCTGACCATGTAAGCTTGCTTAATCGAAGTGTGTGTTAAGATAGCATACAATTCCGATACATGACCCCTAATTTTATCATATTTATGACATAGGTATTCCATGGACGTCAGATCACTCTTGCGCGACAATGTGTCTAAGTAATGTTTCAGTTGAACAAATCTGTAGTGTTCTGAGTCTGGCAACTGGTATTTGTCTATTAGGGTCTGTTTAGCGAACATGCCCTTATGGTCACAGATGTCTGCAATGCGCAGGAGCCCTTTATTGGTCCACCAGTTGAAGGCATGAGGGGTGAGGCCTGGGGTGAATTCTTTGTTTCTCAGCAACGGAGCCAATGGGCCATGCAGGGACTTGAACGAGTGAGGTTTAAATAGCCTATCCCAGATGCTAAATGAAAGGAAGAGGGAGGGGCATAAAATCGGGGGTCGGTCTCGAGCTGGTAACCATAAAATATGTGATATCAATTTGGATGGGCATGACTGGGATTCTAAATGCATCCATAACGGGTGAGGCTGGGAGGAGTGGAACCGAATTAGCTGGGATAGTTGGGCGGCATAAAAATATTTGAGCAGATTAGGGACTCCCAAGCCCCCTTTCTTTTTTGGGGTAAATAACGTGCGTCGGTTCACCCTAGGCCTCTTGTCGCCCCAGAGAAACTGAAACAGCTTCCTTTGGAAGTTCGATAAATCGGTCTTGACCAAAGCAATAGGCAACATGCGAAAAAGATAGAGAATCCTAGGAAGGATATTCATCTTTATAGAGTATAGTCTGCCGAACCACGATGGAGGATGTATCTGCCAGCTGGTCAGGTCAGCCACTAAACGTTTGTAGAGTGCAGGATAATTTTGGGAGTACAGGGTATGTATGGAGGAAGTTAGGTTAATTCCTAGATAGGGGAGGGCCACGGGTTCCCAAACAAATTTGTAAGAGGATTTGAGGGTATCTACGATCCGATCCGGTAGGGAGATGTTTAACGCTCTGGATTTTTCCTGGTTAATTGAAAGGCCAGAGAGCCTAGAGAAGGGCAGTAATATGGCATGGACATTCGGGAGGGTGGTGATGGGCGCGGAGACCATCAGTAAGATATCATCCGCAAAAAATGCGGTTTTGTGTTCTCTATCCCCACAGTCTATTCCCTTTATATCTGTACACTCGCGGATTTTGATAGCTAACGGTTCTATGGCCAGTACAAATAATAAGGGTGACAGTGGGCAGCCTTGGCGAGTCCCCCGTTGGATTGGAAAGTGAGTGGACGAGTAGCCATTAATCATTAGTGATGCTGCAGGGGAACTATACAGGGCTTTTAGAGTCGACAAAAACTGCGGACCAAATTTATATTGTGCTAAGACATAAAATAAGTAGTCCCATGACAGGGAATCAAAGGCCTTCCGAATATCTAAAGAAAGCAACATCGCCTGTCTAGGCCCTTTCCTATCCCAATCTGATCGAATAGCTGAGATAATGTCTATCATTCTTCTGGTTTGGTCAGACGCCTGGCGGCCAGGAACGAATCCTGCTTGGTCGGGGTGTATATACTGTGCCAGAAAAGTGTTTAGTCTACAGGCCAATATTTTGGACAGAATTTTTAAGTCTATGTTTATCAAAGATATAGGGTGGTAATTGGAGCAAGTTCCATGGTCTTTCCCCGGTTTCGGTATGACATGTATATAAGCCGCGTTTTCGTGGGCTGGGATGCTATTTCCCTTGCGGATGTCATTGAAATACGCACGTAAGTGGGGGATGAGAATATCCTGAAATTTCCGGTAGTAGTGACCTGAAAAGCCATCTGGGCCAGGGGCCTTAAATGGGTGTAAGGATTTAATGGCTATTTTAATTTCCGACTCCGAAAATTCACTTTCCATAAGTTCGGTGTGAGCTCGCTGGAGCTGGGGTAAAGGAACATTTTGAAAAAATTTGTCAGCTTTCTCTATCGAGAATTGGGCCTGTTGGCTATACAGTGATGAGAAAAAGTCTCGGAATTCTCGTGTAATTAATTGCGGATTCTGGGTTGGTTGCCCATTACGCAGTTTCAATTTGGGTAAAGTCGGGGAGTACTTCCGGGGTACTAGCTTCCTGGCAAGCAGGGTAGTGGGTTTATCTCTCATAGTATAGTATCTATGCTTTGACCACCGAATGGACTTCTCTGCCTGGGTGGTGAGGGCCATGTTCAGTGCCAATCTGGCTGAGTCAATTTTGTGTCTAATGTCTATAGACGGGGTCTTTTTCTGTTCATCTAGGAGGTGTTGCAACTCTATTTCCTGCTGTTTGATGGTACTGTCCCGATTACGTTTAGTCCTAGCCGCTATCTGGATAAGCTTCCCCCGTATGAAAGCCTTATGGGCAGCCCAGTTTGTGACAGGGGACGTCTCTGATGATAAGTTGACCCGAAAGATTGCCCGCAGTTCAGTTTCTAATTCCGAGTACAAAATGGGGTCATTTAGCAGGGAAGCGTTTAGGCGCCATGGAGAAGGAGAGGGCTTAGTCCATAAGCTTGAAAATGTTACTCTAACGGGGGAGTGATCCGACCAGGGAACAGTCAGGATCTTAGTCGAACTCATAAATGGCAATAAAGCTGTATGAGTAAATATGTGGTCTATTCGTGAATAAGTTCTATGCACGTGGGAAAAATGGGTATAATCACGGGCGGTCGGATTATCCTCCCGCCAGGCGTCAACCAAACCATGTAAATGCAACAGTCTAGCTATCTTGTTGCTATACTTGGGTACCCGTTTGAAGACTGTCCTCACCGGATCGGATCTGTCTATGGCACGGTCCAGTGGGATATTACTATCTCCTCCCATAATCACCTGTCCTTGAACCTTAGGCATAAGGATCTTGAGCATAGAGGTAAAGAATTCCACTTGTCCCGAGTTAGGGGCATAGTAGGAGATGAGGGAAACCAGTTGGTCGTGTATACTACCGACTGCCATAATATATCTCCCAATCTTATCCTTCACTATAGTTATGGGGGTAAAGGGGGTTGTTTTCGAGAAACATATGGCCACCCCTCTTTTCTTTTCACAGCCCGAGGAAAGATAGTACTGCGGGTATTTGGCGCTAAGGTACCTGGGGGTGGAGGTTTTGGAAAAGTGTGTCTCCTGTAGCAGCAGGATATCAATTTTCTGCTTGGAATAACATTTGAAAGCCATGTTCCTTTTGATTGGGGAATTGAATCCATGCACGTTATGTGTGACAATTGAGCATGCAGAATTCTGTGTCTTAGCCATCGTGGTAGGGCAGAGTACTCTTACCTGGAGACTTGCCGAACGGGAATCGGAGCCCTTTGTTCGAGAGTTCGGTTCGTTCCTCCCGTGGAGGTGGACCATCGGGACCAAAGCGCGGGGTCAAGGTCCAGCGTAGGGATGGGAAAGGGAGGGCAGAGAAGAGGTAAAGAGAAGAAAGCAGAAAAGAGAACATGTTATTCATCGAAAACAATGACACAAAAAACAATATGGTCGTTAGAACATACAAATAGCTGAGGGCCAAGGCCCTCCCCGGGATCAAAGCCCAGGGTACAAAGCATGAAGTTGCCTCCATCATCTAGTGAAGGCAAGGTCATGAGAGGGGCATGCGTATACACCCCGGCTTCGTCTCAAAAAGCTCTAAATATAAAAATCAGAGGTAAGGCAGGTATGGGTGAGAAAAACTAACCAATAAACCGTTTCTGGACAAAGTCCTCTCGAATGGATATGGAATGATCGGGTAAGAATAAAAGGTCCACCTGGGGTGTTCCCCAGGTAGGCAATACAAACCCTGCATATCCTGGATCAACCAACAAAACCCCCAGGGGAGAAACTGGGGTTGATCCATAACTAAATTATCAGGTAACAAAACATCAAACTCGTGGGCCATCCACTGGAAAGGGATCCGAAGTGAAGTTGACCGCTTCACGGAGATCAACAGTAGGGGACAGTTACCTACACAGGATAGAGTCGTGTAGTTCCCCGGTATGGCAATGGGGTAAAAAGGCGGCAGTTCCCTCAGGTATGAGGTGGGGACCTTCTAGCTGGTCGGGGTTTTTGTGAGGACCACAGTGGGGACAGGGGGCGGTTCTTCTGATGCTGTGGGGAAGGCGAGTGTGGTTCCCTGGAGATGATGCCCAGCTCCAGCAGCAGATCTTCTCCTTCCTGGAATGTGATGAAGGAGTAGGGTTTTCCCTTATAGGTGGAAGACAATTTAAACGGGAACGACCATCTATACTTGATTCGTTGGTTCAGTAGTTGTTGTAGTAGTGGCTTCAGATTTCTTCTTTTCTGAACGGTCGAAGGAGCAATATCATTAAAAAGTTGTATGGGTGCGTCATGGAGAAGCAGGTCCTGTGTATGTCTTGCTGCCAGCATCAGTATTTCTTTTATTTTGTAATAATGCGGTTTGGCAATCACATCTCGCGGCAGGCCGTCCGCCCTAGGGGCCGTCAGGGCCCGATGGATCCTATCAAGTTCCATCTGATGAGGGGAAATATCTGGGATCAGGGTCTTCATGAGTGTCTGCATGGCACCCTCCAGGTCTGTACAGGTTTCAGGAACTCCCCATATGCGCACGTTATAGCGGCGCGATCTGTTCTCAAGGTCTTCTATTTTAGCGTTGGCATCCGCTAGTCTATCCTGGAGGTCAGTGATCATATTAGAGTTTTGATTGACTCGTGCGGACGTGTTATCAATTTTGGTTTCAATGGCCTCAAATCTGTCTCCAATACTCTGAATATCTCGCTTGAGGTCAGTGGTGATGATGGAACAGGCTTTGGACAGCTCTTGTTGGAGCATGGTGGAGAATCGGGCCAGGAGGACTGCATCTCCTGCATATGGGACCTGTGGGGGATTAGGATCAACTTCTTCAGGACTGGGCTGGCTAAACAACAGATCTGCCATTTCAGCCATGTTTCTGTCCATAGATAAAGCAGGGGAGTCTGCTGCCTCAGCCCCACAGAGCAGGTTAGGAGGAGAGGGGGAGGAGGAGGGGGACATTAAGAAAGACTCACCCCTCCGCACCGCATCACATTCCCCAGAGGATTGTGAAGAGAACGGGTCCCGCATCGGCACATCTTGCTGTCCATGTCCGGATGGATGGGAAGGTGACAGGGAGTCAGAGGGACCCGAGACGCCTCGTGTTGTTCGTCTGTCCGCCGCCATCTTGGGAGACTGTGTAGGGGTGGGGGAGGGGCGCGCCACTCCGCTACGGTTATTGCGTTTTATATTGCCGTTTCTTCGGCTGTCCGGGTCCCCGCCGCTGCATCACCCACCTGGGGTGGTGGATGGGTGTTCAGGTACGTGTCAGCTGTGTTCCTAGCCTCTGTGATCGCTTCGTTTAGCTGGCGGTGCGCGGAGCTCTCTCACTGTATGACCGTTCCTGAGCCCGCGCCCATGCGCACTGCATTTCTTCTTTAGTTCAAGAGGAATCCGCCTCAGTACGGGAAGAGTTGGTTGCCTCTGTAAAGAAATAACTTTTTGCCACGATTCAAACTTTTCGTGACTCATTAGTTAACCCGTCTATGGCTCAGTTCTCCACTTCAGTCTTCCCAAGGGTCTGTGGCTGTACCAGTATTAGATACCCTGGCTGAGGAGCCTGTTACCGGGGAAGAACAGTCCCATGTACCTTCTAGTGAAGATTCAGAAGACTCGGGGGAGGAAGCGGTAGTGTCCCCTTCAAAATTCAAACTATCCTTGGAGGAGGTGGATGGGCTACTTAGGGCCATTCAGGTTACGCTTGGCCTAAGTGAGGAAAGGAAGCATTTAAGCTTACATGACCGCATGTATGCAGGTCTGAGTGAACCTAAGGGTCGGACTTTCCCAGTCCATCAGGTCATTTCTGATGCTATAAAGAAAGAATGGCAGGATCCAGAGAAAAAAAAACATTTTCTCAAAGGCCCATAAAAGGCGCTTCCCTTTTGAGGAAGATCCCTCTGCAGTCTGGAACAAGGTCCCTAAACTGGATGCGGCCTTCTCTCAAGTTTCCAGGTCCACTGATCTGTCTTTTGAAGACATGGGGGTTCTCAAAGACCCTATGGACAAACGCATGGATCTCTTACTTAAAAGGTCATGGCAGTCAATCATGAATAATTTAAAGCCCGCTATGGCCACAACGTGTGTAGCCAGAAATTTAGAATTTTGGTCTAACCAGTTAAAGTCCCATATAGTGGCCGACTCACCTAAACAAGAGATTTTAGACTCTTTTGCCACTTTGTCTTCTGCGGTAGCTTACATAGCTGATGCTTCAGCTGAAGCAATAAAAATGTCATGCTACACTGTACCCAAATGAATGCTGCTACATGTTATGGTAAAAAAATTCCCGTTAAGTGTATAATTGGTTTGTGTGATCACAGACATGTACGCAAATGATCATGTACAGATGTGCGCAGGAGATCACGGACATATGTGTGCAAATGATCATTGGGACATATGATTTTACTTTTACATATGTGGGAGACGTGTGTGTGTGTGTGTGTGTGTGTGTGTGTGTATACATGTGTGTTTTACATTGTGGGGACACTAGGCTGGTGATCAGTGAGTAAAAAGCTGTAAAAAAACAGCTCATACTCACTGATCACCAGCCGGGCTGCAGCGATCCACTCTCCTCTCCTCGCTGACAACTTCTGTGTGAGGAGAGCAGAGCCAATCGCCAAGCAATCGGCACTGTGTTTACATCACATGACGGCTGTGATTGGCCCTCCTGATCACGACGGCCGTGTCCAATCACAGAGCCCTCCTGCTGATCTGAGATGCGCCGTCTCTGCGTGACACGAGTGCATCGGGATCGCGCTGCTGCGCGGGAACGCGCACGATCCCCCTCCTTCTGAGGGACGTTCCTGAACGTCCACTCAGAAGGAGAGAGCGCCCACCCGGCCGTATATGTACAGTGGCCGGGCGGGAAGTGGTTAAAGACCTGGCCAGGTGATGCAGCTTCAAAAAACAAGCTCTGCGGGATTCCTTTTTTGGCCTGATCTAGAGAGTATCCTAGACAGGACAGCTGACAGGAAAAATCTTTCCCAGTTAAAAAGAAGAAACAACCCCCAAGACGTTTTTTTCGACCTCAAAAAACTCAAGAGAAAAAAAACCCAAACCCCAAGGGGGTAGGAGGAATTGGGCCACACAAAAGTCCAAAGGAAAAGGTGGAATCCTTTTCCATCCTCCTACACAAGCCGAGAAATCACAATGACTCAGCCTTGCGGGTAGGCGGAAGACTACAAAAGTTTCTACCGCAATGGTCAGCTGTGACATCCAATCAGTATATCCTGACCACTCTAGCCAGGGTTACGTGATGGAGTTCTCGGAGGCCCCCCCAAGGAGGTTTTTGATAACAAACACCCCAAAGGACCCAGAAAAATCCCCGGCCATGAAGTCCTCACTGAGAGCTGATCCAACAGGGTGTGGTGGTACAAGTACCTCCAGAAGAACAACAACTGGGTTTCTATTCTCACATTTTCCTAATAAGAAAACCAACAGGAAAATTCAGGATGATCCTAAACTTGAAGCCTCTGAACAAGTCTGTCAAATACAGAAAGTTCAGGATGGACTTGATCTTTTCGGTAAAAAAAAATCTATTGAGGCCAGAGTGTTATATGGCGTTAATATAATTAAGGGATGCATATCTACACATCCCAATCTCCCCTCAGTCCCAGAGATACCTCAGGTTGGCAGTAAGGATGGAGGGAGTAGTCCAGCATCTACAATTCAGGGCCCTACCATTCGAGATGTCTTCCTCGCCTCAGATTTTCACCAAGGTGATGGCGGGAAGCCCTAGCCCCACTTCGTCTGCAGGGAATTGCAGTTATACCCTACCTAGACGACCTGTTATTCTTTGCCCCCTCAAGTGAAAGGTTAATGGACAACCTGCCCAAGGCACAAAGCCACCTGCAATCTTTGGGTTGGATTTTGAATCTACAAAAGTCTTCCCTAGTTCCATACCAGGAGATCTGTTTCTTGGGTTACCAAGTCGATTCGGTAAGCCAGAAAATGTTTCTCCCCAGGAAAAGGAGGACGGGGTTCAGGAAGCCGTCTCCCGGCTACAGTCCAACCAGTTTATAACAATAAGGCAGTTAATGTCGGCATTGGGAGTTCTGACTTCAACTATGCCGTCCATCCAATGGGCAAGGTTTAATTTCAGGTGCCTACAGTCCTTTCTCCTGAGGTCATGGGATCACAATCTCAGTTCCCTGGACACTCAGATAAAAATTCCATCTCGAGTGAAGAGATCACTTTATTGCTGGAAAGATCAGGAGATCCTTTCAAAAGGTCTAGAGTGGTCCTTTACAGTAGAAAGGAGACTGACCACGGACGCCAGTGCGTGGGGGTGGGGAGCCCACTTAGGGAAAGATTTCATCCAGGGGACTTGGCTGAAAGAAGAGTCAAAAAGATTCTCAAATTGGAGAGAGCTAAAGGTGATCGCATTTGCTCTACAAACATTTTCTCCGGATCTCCAGAACCATCATGTTCAGGTGTTGACAGACAATGCCACGGCAGTGGCATATCTCAACAGGCAAGGGGGCACAGGGAGCAGACCTCCACAGGTTCTTGCATCAGAGATCCTTCTGTGGGCAGAAAGGAACTTGCGATCCCTGAACAGGGTGGCGGATTACCTAAGCAGTCATACAGTCTGGGAGTCAGAATGGTCACTGAACCCGGAGGTCTTTGCAACAATTTCCAGCAGGTGGGGTCAACCAGAGGTGGACCTGTTTGCCTTAAGGGAAAACGCACAAGTACCTCAATTCTTTTCCTCAAACAGACTAGACGGGTCTCTAGGAACAGATGCTCTGGTGCATCCTTGGAGATTTCGCCTTTGCTTTGTGTTCCCCCCATTCCAGTTAATCTATTTAGTGCTAAGAAAAATTCAAAGGGGAAAATGTACCGGTCATCTTGATCACCCCGTTCTGGCCCAAGAGAGCTTGGTTCTCAACTGTCTTGGGAATGGCAGCCAAGACATGTTGGCATCTACCTCCCAGGCAGGATCTATTGATACAGGGTCCTGTACATCACCCAGATGTGTCCAGTCTCTCCCGCGCAGCCTGGTATCTGAAAGGCAACTCTTGAAAAAGAAGGGGTTTTCAGACCGTTTAGTTTCAACACTGCTAGAAAGCAGGAATAAAGTTACAAGGGCCATATACACCAAGGTGTGGAAAGTTTATAACTCCTGGTGTGAGATATCTGTTCAAAATCCGGACAATCTTAGTTCCATTTTGAAATTCTTACAAGAGGGAGCAGATAAAGGTCTGGCAATCAGCACTTTGAAGGTACAGGTAGCTGCACTAACAGTGTTTCTGGAAAGATCCGTGGCCTCAGAACCACTAGTAGCTAGGTTCTTTAAAGCCCTTACAAGGTCTAGGCCGGCTCAGGTTAGGGGTTTCCCGAAATGGAATCTCTCGGTAGTTCTGCAGTCTCTGGCAGGAAAGCCATTCAAACCTTTAGAAAATGCATTTATCAAAGATCTCACCCTTAAAACTCTGTTCCTGGTCGCTATCACTTCAGCGCGCAGGATCAGTGAGCTACATGCCCTGTCAATAAGGGAACCTTATTTATCTTTATTTTCGGATAGTTGTTCTAAGAACAGATCCCAAATTTTTGCCTAAGGTAACTTCAACAATTAATCGTTCCCAGGAGATTGTGCTACCTACTTTCTGTGCAGACCCTTCAGGGGAAAAATAAACTTTTTTTTCATATGTTAGATCTAAGAAGGACTTTTTTATGCTATCTAAAAATAACGAAGAGCTTTATTCTGTTTAGAGGCAACAAAAAAGGTTGCCACGTTTCAAAAGGTACCTTAGCTAGATGGTTGAAGTTAGCCATTCTGGAAGCCTACTCTCACGCAGGTATGGTGCAACCAGTAGGGATATGTGCACACTCAACGAGCACTTGTGGCTACATGGGCAGAAAGAGCTGGTGCCACCCCTGACCAAATTTGCAGAGCAGCAACGTGGTCAAGCTTTTTCACGTTCGTGCGCCATTACATACTGGACCTCACATCTGCAGAAAGGTCCTACAAGCTGTTGTCCCGCCCTAAGGTGGTAAGTCTCTGTTATCCTCTCAAGGTGCTGTCCTGAAAGACGCCTTGGGAAAATTCAAGTTGGACTTACCGGTAACTTGTTTTCCAGAAGTCTTTCAGGACAGCAACGACCCGCCCTAAATGGTTTGATATACTAGGCTGTGACTAACATATGTGTTCCAGCCAGGGCCGGAGGTTCTCTGATACAACTGAGGTATGCCAGGGAGGTACCTCCCTTTTAAAGATTTGGAGATAGAAGGTGTTTCCTGAAGTATTGGGGGGAGTCACTATCTCTCTCAAGGTGCTGTCCTGAAAGACTTCTAGAAAACAAGTTACTGGTAAGTCTAACTTGAGTTTTTCATGCTATCGCTGCCAGCGGCTATAGCAGTGATCATTGTGTTCTGCCAACAAGAAAGGACCTGGCTGGCAGAACACAATAGCACTGCAGGAGAGATTGTAAGCAAAGAAAAACGCTTGATTCCCCCATCGGCACAATCAGTGAGGATGGAGGCCTAGGCATTGACACCTTTTTCCGACCCACACATCCCTTTTCTGAGGCACAGGCATGTGGACAAGCAGACACAAAGGGGTGGTGGGAGGAGGAGGAGCAGAAGATCGAGCCCTCTCTCCTCTCCCCTCTGTGCGAGGAGGTGGGGGAACTGTGCTGGCTCTGGCCTATGTGGGAGAGAGTGTCACAGACAACTGCAGCTATCCCTCCGCACGGTTGGCATCCCTGGTGATTAGGGTGTGCCCAGGCACACCTGGTCCATGTACACTTCTATACACTTTGCGGTACTATTTGAGGAGCCACAGTTCGGTCTGAATAATGTGTCTGGCATAGGTGTGCGTGTATATTTACACACACACTTATGAAAAAAATTAAACAATGTATAAAAACATGAACAGTGTCAGTCAGTAGGGCAGTGGACAGTGTCAGTAGTTTTTTATTTTCATTATATTTTTATTATTTTTTTTATTTTATTATTCTTTACAATATTTTAAATATAAAAAATTATATATATATATATATATATATATATATATATATATATATATATATATATACAGGTCCTTCTCAAAAAATTAGCATATTGTGATAAAGTTCATTATTTTCTGTAATGTACTGATAAACATTAGACTTTCATATATTTTAGATTCATTACACACAACTGAAGTAGTTCAAGCCTTTTCTTGTTTTAATATTGATGATTTTGGCATACAGCTCATGACAACCCAAAATTCCTATCTCAAAAAATTAGCATATCATGAAAAGGTTCTCTAAACGAGCTATTAACCTAATCATCTGAATCAACTAATTAACTCTAAACACCTGCAAAAGATTCCTGAGGCTTTTAAAAACTCCCAGCCTGGTTCATTACTCAAAACCGCAATCATGGGTAAGACTGCCGACCTGACTGCTGTCCAGAAGGCCATCATTGACACCCTCAAGCAAGAGGATAAGACACAGAAAGAAATTTCTGAACGAATAGGCTGTTCCCAGAGTGCTGTATCAAGGCACCTCAGTGGGAAGTCTGTGGGAAGGAAAAAGTGTGGCAGAAAACGCTGCACAACGAGAAGAAGTGACCGGACCCTGAAGAAGATTGTGGAGAAGGACCGATTCCAGACCTTGGAGGACCTGCGGAAGCAGTGGACTGAGTCTGGAGTAGAAACATCCAGAGCCACCGTGAACAGGCGTGTGCAGGAAATGGGCTACAGGTGCCGCATTCCCCAGGTCAAGCCACTTTTGAACCAGAAACAGCGGCAGAAGCGCCTGACCTGGGCTACAGAGAAGCAGCACTGGACTGTTGCTCAGTGGTCCAAAGTACATTCGGAAATCAAGGTGCCAGAGTCTGGAGGAAGACTGGGGAGAGGGAAATGCCAAAATGCCTGAAGTCGAGTGTCAAGTACCCACAGTCAGTGATGGTCTGGGGTGCCATGTCAGCTGCTGGTGTTGGTCCACTGTGTTTTATCAAGGGCAGGGTCAATGCAGCTAGCTATCAGGAGATTTTGGAGCACTTCATGCTTCCATCTGCTGAAAAGCTTTATGGAGATGAAGATTTCATTTTTCAGCACGACCTGGCACCTGCTCACAGTGCCAAAACCACTGGTAAATGGTTTACTGACCATGGTATTACTGTGCTCAATTGGCCTGCCAACTCTCCTGACCTGAACCCCATAGAGAATCTGTGGGATATTGGGAAGAGAAAGTTGAGAGACGCAAGACCCAACACTCTGGATGAGCTTAAGGCCGCTATCGAAGCATCCTGGGCCTCCATAACACCTCAGCAGTGCCATAGGCTGGTTGCCTCCATGCCACGCCGCATTGAAGCAGTCATTTCTGCAAAAGGATTCCCGACCAAGTATTGAGTGCATAACTGAACATAATTATTTGAAGGTTGACTTTTTTTGTATTAAAAACACTTTTCTTTTATTGGTCGGATGAAATATGCTAATTTTTTGAGATAGGAATTTTGGGTTGTCATGAGCTGTATGCCAAAATCATCAATATTAAAACAAGAAAAGGCTTGAACTACTTCAGTTGTGTGTAATGAATCTAAAATATATGAAAGTCTAATGCTTATCAGTACATTACAGAAAATAATGAACTTTATCACAATATGCTAATTTTTTGAGAAGGACCTGTATGTGTGTGTGTGTGTGTGTATATGTATATATATATGTATAATATTTTTATTTTTTTAGGGACACCATTGGGGGCTTTTGGTGACATATCAGGGGTCTAAACACTTTTTGAGACAGAGAAAGGGACAGAGGTTGGAAATTCCCCAGTCCCTTTCTCTGCAGCCTCAGCTGCACTGGACAGTGAATGAATGGGAAGTGCTCTGTGCTGAGTGGCTTCCTGTTCATTCACAAAGGGAAGCATAGTAAACACAATTGACTATGCTTCAGGTATGAATGGACACAGGAGCGATTAGTGTTGATCACTCACTGTGTTCATTCTGAAAAGAGAGGGGCCAGTAAATTTCTCAGCCCCTTACCCCACACTTCATCCTGAAACATCCCCGGTGGGAGAGGAGAGGAGAGAAGGGAAGGCAGGGGCGCCGGGGTCGGCAGCAGGGGGAATCTATGGTGATTAGGGTGTGCACAGACACACCCTGTGCGCATGCCTATGGTGTCCGGCCTTCAGGTGGTCTGACTCAAAACTTGGACTGTCTGGCAGTTTTAATTTTGCCCACGAAAATATTTTTGTAGACTAAAATACGACTAAAACTGAAACAATTCAGCTGACTAAACTATGACTAAAACTAAAATAGCATTTTAGTCAAAGACAATGACTAAAACTAAATCAAAATTTGATGTGAAAATGAACACTGCACAGCTGCTGAAAGAAAAAAAAGTTACAAAAAAGGCTTTTCTTATGTTTTTGTTCTTAATATTTAATGTTAGTAATATATTCAGGTAATATGTGCAATGGCATTACAGACAATAGAGTTAAATTTTTATTTTATTTTTATATATATATTTTAAAGTTGCATTTCTGTTTTTCAAAAAGCAATATTTTTGTTTGCTTATGAAATTAGATTTTATTTATAAAGACAAAAGGTGAGGGCCTATTAGTTCATGGGGCTCAAACCATAGGGAACACCAGCCCAATGTATTGTACAAAGAAACAGAGCAATATGTGACGGGTGGACATTTTTAAAGCGGTTGTTCCAATAGGTATATAATAGTATATCACAGAAATGCGTATAGTTAAAAAAAAAAAAAAAAAAAAAAAAGGTATAAAAAGATTTTTTAATAATGCATACAAGATAACATGTCAAAGCGGTAAGGGCATCTATAAGCCCACATATATGAAAACACAAATACGTGTATCAAGCATAGTGTAACACTTGTCATATGGAAACTGCCAACATGTTTCGCGGCACAGACCGCTTCTTCAGGGCTTCATTGTCTGTGTCTGACTCAGTCATTGGAGTGTTCGAACTAAGGGGAGACCATTCGTGACCCTGGTGGTATAGCGAGTATATACAACAGAGCTTATGACGCCTGGCTGTATGTGATTACCATCTCCCAACTAGGTGGCACTACGTCTTAAATATTGATGGTTTATATAGAACCTGGGTAACATCTTGACTCCCACTACACACTATCCAAGCATGTTTTCCTTATACAGATACTATACCTGATGTTGGACCCTTTGCCTGTACCTGATACCAGCAGGGTGCAGTGTCACTAATGATCTCCCCTTAACTCGCATGAACCCGCACAGATGTCTCTGCAGTTTGGAAGTTGGACTGAAATGCTGTTTTGAAGTTGTGCAAGTTCTAACCCAGTGTGAACCTAGGCTAAAGCCTCATACACACGGTCAGACTTTTCCGTAGATTTTTGTCCGAAGGGAGTTGGCCGGGAACACCTATAGCATACACATGACACGCTCTGACTTTTCTGCAAACTTTCCCAACATCACATAGTTTTTCTGCTCTTTATTTTCCACCCTATGGTCAACTTCTGCTATTGTTGGTTGATTTTAACATTTGGTTCTGGGCATGTGTGTTTGTACTTCGGACAAAAGTCCGATGGATTTCTTTACACACGATGGGGCTTTGCACCGTCTGACTTTTGTTGCCGAAAAGTTTTTCCGTTTGCAGAGCGAACTTTTGTCAGATGAAAACCGAAAAAGTTTTGTCCGATGGAGCGTACACACGGTCAGATTTTTTTGAAAACCTGCTCATTTTGAAGTTTGTTGTCAAAAAGTCAGATTGTGTGTATGGGGCTTTAGTGCTCCTAATTGAGACAATTACACACTATAGAGGGATGTGCTTTGTTCAAGTTTCATGTCTGAGGTTTACAACCACTTTAACCACCTCCCTACTGGGCACTAAAACCCCCTTCCTGCCCAAGCCATTTTTCAGCCTTCAGCGCAGTCACACTTTGAATGTTTGAATGACAATTGCGCGGTCGTGCGACGTGGCTCCCAAACAAAATTTGCGTCCTTTTTTTCCCACAAATAGAGCTTTCTTTTGGTGGTATTTAATCACCTCTGCGGTTTTTATTTTTTGCGCTATAAACAAAAGAAAAGCGTCCAGTTTCGAAAAAAACACAATATTTTTTACTTTTTGCTATAATAAATACCCATTTTTTTTTTCAATTAAAATTTTCCTCAGTTTAGGCTGATACGTATTCTTCTACATACTTTTGGTATAAAAAAAAATCGCAATAAGCGCGTATTGATTGGTTTGCGCAAAAGTTATAGCGTCTACAAAATAGGGGATAGTTTTATAGCATTTTTTTTTTTTTTTATTAGTAATGGCGGCGATCTGCGATTTTTATTGTGACTGCGATATTGTGGCGGACACATCGGACACTTTTGACACATTTTTGGTACCATTTACATTTATACAGCGATCCCTGCTATAAAAATGCATTGATTACTGTATAAATGTGACTGGCAGGGAAGGGGTTAGCCACTAGGGGGCAGGAAGGGGTTAAATATGTTCCCTCAATGTGTTCTAACTGTGGGGGGAGGGGACTGACTGGGGGAGGTGACCGATGGTTGTCCCTATGTTCAAGGGACACACCATCGGTCCCCTCTCCCTCACAGGACGTGGATCTCTGTGTTTACACACACAGATCCACTTTCCTGCTTGGTTCCCGGGCAATCGCGGGTGCCCGGCGGCAATCGCGGCCGCCGGGCACGCGCACCGGGTCCTTGGTAACGTGGCGCGCGCGCGATCCCCCCCTCCTCCTTCTGAAGGACGTTCAGGAACGTCCACTCAGAAGGAGAGAGCACCCACCCGGCCGTATATGTACAGTGGCGGGGTGGGAAGTAGTTAAAGGGGCTGTATACCCTCATGTACTACATGCACCTACAGGTAAGCATTACGGCTTACCTGTAGGTGCTTGCAATATCTCCTTTACATACATAGTTAAGGAGATATATGCAGAAAAGCGAGCACCGATGTCTACGGCGCATGCGCGCGGCGGCTCTTGAATGGGAGCCTGCCGGACACTGCTGGAATGTGCACATGCGCGGGGATCATGCCGTTTCTCACGCATGCGCGGGAGTGACGTCATCGCCACTTCGGCCAGTCACAGCGCCGGAGCGGCGATACCCGGAAGTCACTCCGGGTATCATGGCGGCGACGGAGGACGTGTCCGAGGACCGCAGCGGGGGCTTCGATATAAGGTAAGTGATTGAAAATAAGCTAGTATGCTAGTCATACTAGCTCATTATGCCTTTGCCTTGCAGGTTAAAAAAAAATGAAAAAATTTGCCGTATACAACCGCTTTAATGCAACACATGTTAAGTCATGGTAATGCACTGCAACATTGGGAATCTAGCCTTAAACCTTCTATACTCTATCAAAAACTGAACAAATCCAAAAACAAATGTCTGGAGTTGGGCTCCCAGTCTTGTGTTAGCATTTACAGGGTAGCAAGTCTTGCTACAATCTTATTAATCTCTTTTATATAGATACATGGTAGTAGGCACAGATTATATAGTTTTGATCCAGATATTTTAACGTGTGTTAAAGTATAAATTATACCTGCATTAAAATTAGTATGTTTTTTACTTTATTTTCCCTAAATTCCTTTAACTGATTATTCCCTTCTTGTTTCATTTCTCCTGAATGGATTTGCTTTTATTAAACAAATGAATTTGCTATTTTGGGTTCCTCTGTTTTTCCAAAACGCCTGCTTTGACTATGGTTATGACAGGTGTTTTACATATCCATTCTTCCTCCAAAAGCCTACAGTGCACAGGGAACTACATAATCTGGCTTGGAAAGGGAGCACAATAGTGTGGGCAGAATTGGATTCTCCTGCCTCAACTGTACATCACCAACTTCGCTCCATATTGCTTGACTCATTCCCACCCCACCAGACAGCTGGGTCCTCCGCGGCATTTGCATTGCAACATAGCCTTCTCCCTCAGAGTGCTGTATTTTACAGTTAGGTCCAAAGCCAGACATTTTCTTCAAATTCTAGAAAGAGGGAAGAGTTAAAGGGGGGTTCCACCCGCAATTTTTTTTTCTTTTTTTTTAAGTCCGCAGCTGCAAACACTGTAGCTGCTGACTTTTTTAATAAGGACACTTACCTGTCCTACTGGCCCGCGATGTCAGCCCCCCCCCCCCGAGGCCGATCCCTCGGCGCTGGCAGCTCCCGGCGCCACCATCCTCCAGTAAGGGAAACAGGCAGTGAAGCCGTTCAGCTTCACTGCCCGTTTTCTACTGCGCATGCGCAAGCGGCGCTTTGTGAATGGGCAGCTGCTCTCTGGGATACACACAGTTCCCAGAAGGCAGCGCGCCCCATTCACAAGAAGAATCCGAGTGTAGGACGAGGAAGAAGATCCACCACGAAGGAGGAAGAGGCAGATTAGGGACTTCCGCATAGCAACCGCTATTTCTGGTAAGTAAAACATATTTTTTTTAATTTTTTATTTATTTGTATGTTTTTGGTGAAATTTTTTTTTTCCAGGGTGGAACTCCACTTTAAAATTTTGTCTTGTTTTTATTTCTCTCTGATTTCATTACAGAGCTATCCAGGTAAGGGTAACAGATGAAAGAAATTATTTAATATTCATCCAACTCTGTGGGAAATTCTCAAAAAAATAATTCCACTCTCTTTTTAGGATAACGAGAATTATTAAAAAATAAAATTAATACATTTAGATTTTTTCCCATTGAATATGTGCAAGTTGCAGTGTGGTCTACTACTGCAGAGATGAATGAAAAGAATGTGCTTGCTACTCATATTCATGAAGGCATTAGGCCTTCAAAGAACGACAATCAACTCTGGTGTTTCGTAGTCAATAGAATCCGCACTTTTGATTCAAGTGAAAAGGAAGGTTATCAAAAATGTAATGTTCTGAGAAAATGCCACTCTTTTTTTTGATGAATTGGTGGTACTGACGTCCAAAAAAAACCCCATTGCTGGTTGTTTTTAGTTCAGAGCTTTTGGTGCAGAGACTTGTGCCCTTACAAGAGGGTTCCATTCCCAGGTGGTCCTATGTTCAAATGAAACATCACTTGACAGCTCCTTACAAGATGACAAACTTTGAAAGGAAACCCATCCCTTTTGAGAAAACGTTTATATGGGACCCCCCTTCACATGCTTAGTATCCTGGCTCTGCTCCTGGCAGGGAAAAAATTGTGAGTGTTCTACCACACTAAAGCGTAAATGGGAAAGAGACCTGGACACTACCATCTCAGACAGCTTTCACAAAAGATCTACCCCCAATTAAATCAAACATGCTGGAGACTTTGAGGCATTGGAGGTCAGCCTGGACCCCCTCCATGATAGAATGGATAGCTTAGCTAACCGACATCTGTGAGATGGAGGATTTTTTTTTATAAAGCAGGATAAAGTGGATCAGTTTACCACTATGTTGTATTTCTGAAAACGCTTCACTCACTCCTAGGAAACTTACTAAAACTGGTACACACAGAATCTGGTGCAGCTGTGCATAGTAACCAACTTTACCCTTCACCATGCAGCGTGGATCTCCCCTAACCTTACCGTGGTTGGAGCAAAAAACTGATGCCATCTTCCTCTTGATTTAGTTCTTTCAGTTACTCTTTTCTTCCTTTACTATCTCCACAGTGGTTTATTTTATGTATAACAAAAGTCTTGTGTGTATATAAATATTTGACTACTGTACACAAATGTAGTTTTATGTGTAGCGGGTGTTTGAATTTAAGGGAGGCATCTGGTGGTAGTGTAACCCAGATGCACCAATTGCTAGGGGATCCGAGACCCTTTTCTGGTTCTTGGAGGACTCTGGTGGTGTGAGGTTCCTTGGGGTCCACAGGTGGCACTGTTGCCCTGGGTCGGGGCTGAGCTCACACCGCAAGACTGTACCTTTTTGTCCAGCGGGGAACCCACTGTGGCGCGAATGGAGAGGGGATAAAAGGGGCGGACGCCCTTGCCACGGGGTTCAGAGTTCGGAGAGAGTTGGAGGACGTGGCCGCACCCAGGCACCTTCAGCCTGGGTGCTGGCGTTTCGGGCTCAGGTGCCCCTGACCTGGCCGGAGCGAGAGATGGAGTCCATCCCAGGCACCTTTAGCCTGGGGTGAGGTACTATGGCGGATGCCTGGGGCTCAGTACCTTCGACTGAGTTCCGCAAGGGTGGAGGAATCCGAGGGGGCCCTAACTCCTTGGGTGCCTGTGTCTGAGTTTGTGAGGACTGGTGTGCGGAACTTATCTGAAGAGTCCAGCGCAGCATTGCTGGTGACAGAGAGGCCTCCTGTTTCTCCCTTGGACGGATCTCCTTCCCCTGACAGGGACCGTGCTAGTGAAGGTAATCCACATTCTACTCAATATAGTCAGTGGCAGTGACTACCCGGCACTGGTGATATCACAGTGGTTAGCATCAGAAGGGAAAGGATTGTGCCTCGATCTATTCCCCATTACTACTCAGTGGAAGAAACTGTTTGTTTGGCAAGAAGAATAAAAGTTGGACCTATTCACTGTGTGGAACTCTGGTTACTAGGAGCAAAGGGGTCAGGGACGAGGGACGAGGTACTGGACTTGACTCTAGGACACCTACACAAGACCCAATCTTCTGGCCTTCACCTCTTAGCTATGGAGGACATGGGCCGTGGTGTATCTCATCCCTCCCCCCAGCACTGAGACCCCTAGACGAAGAATGACAAGCCGAGTATGAGAAGGGGAGAGAGGGGTGAGGCCGCTACATATGTAACAAAAATCTGTGAAAGTAAATATTTGTGTGTATCTACTACTTGTTTGGGAACAGTTTGGAAAAGTTGGTTGGAAGTCCGATCGTATGTATGAGGCTTAACAGTGGTTGGATTTGAAATGAAAATGCTTTTCTTTTCTTCCTATTTTTTATTTTTTCCCCTTTACACTTTTTCCAGTGGCATTATTTCAGTTTATTATAAAACGTTGTATACATTAGGCCCCTTTCACACGGGACGGATCAGTAATGATCCGCCCCGTCAACCTCCGCTTGCTCAGCGGGGATCGCTCCCTTGATCCCCGCTGAGCCGGCGGATGACAGGGCGGTCCCCGCACACTGTGCAGGGACCGCCCTGTCAGATCTCCGCTCTCCCCTATGGGGGAAACGGATGAACACGGACCACCGTCTGTCCGTGTTCATCCGCTCCGCAGACAGATAGAAAAATAGGAATTACTCTTTCGTCCATGGACCAACACAGCTTCTCTATTGACAAAGTGGGTATTATCCGCTAATTAGGAGTGACTAGGCAGAAAACTTGTAAAAAGTGTTGCATCACACCTTCTACAGTACCGCCCAGGGGGGGCGGACCCTCTGGGTATATCCCCTCAGTCTGCATCTCGCAGATCAGTTTTTTTCTGATCCTCGATCCTTGTAGTCTCCCCAGTTTCGGCCAGTGAGCGTGTGCTGACCCTAGCTACGCGCTGGGTTTTCCACGACATACCCGTCGCTCCACGGGTGGCCGGTGAGCCTATGCTCCAGGGCCTGCATCGGGCCGCTCAGCTTCGGCTGACCCTATGGCCGAGTCGCAGCAGCCTGGCCGGTGAGCTTACGCTCCAAGGCTTGCATCGGACCGCTCAGCTTCGGCTGACCTTACAGCCGAGTCGCAGCAGCCTGTCCGGTGAGCGTCGCGCTCCAGGGCATACATATGATCGTCCCCTTGGGTCCAATCACAGCATGCCTGGCGAACAGTCACCTTCCGTGCGCGGACGATGATCTGTTTGGAATGTCTTCCAGCATAATGCATGCAGGATAGGTAAGTAAACTCCCCTGCCTCGGCTGGGTGATTCGGCTGGACATTCCTGGAGAGACCAAGTAAGTGGTTGTGGCCCCTTTCCTCCCTCTCTCCCTGCCTTTCCCTCCTCCCTGGGCTTCTAGCTAAAGGTTGCTGGGTGCTGGGGGTCACCTAAGGGGTTCCACTGGAGCGGGGCTGGCTTTAACTAACATTTTAAAAGAAATTTCATTTCTGCTTACCTGTATGTGCTTCCTCCTCCATGCTGTCGGCGGCCATTTTGCGGTGGTCCATGCCGGGTTCGGCATCTAGTGACTGCCCGGCGGCCATCTTCCTGTGGTTTCGGCGCCATTTTCTTATAGTTTCACATCCACTTGCCTCTATCAACTGATCGGCGGCCATGTTTGTAATGATCCACGCTGTATGTGTATATTGCCGTTCGGCGGCCATCTTTTTGTGGTCTACGGCTGCTTTGGCCTCTATCTTTGGCTCGGCAGCCATTTTCTTAGAGCCCACATTATCTTCCATACAGACGTTTTGGCGGCCATTTTGCGAGAGTCTCCGGCCTCTAGGGTGCATTACACTGGCACGAAAAATTCACACAGGAAGTGCTGATAAAAGAAGCAGACTGACACAGCAGCAGTGGGACAGCATCACAGGCGCAGCACACGGCAGCATAGCAGTACCGGTCCAGGGTGGTGAGTCCTCTGGGTGACCCAGCATCTTTGCAGCGCAGGAGGGTGGCCTATTGATATCTTGCCTGGAGCCCTGTGGGTGTCAACATGTGGTCAGCATGGCATCTGCCCGGAAACACCAGATTTAGCAGCTGGTGCCCCTGAGGTGTCTATGAATGCTATGTCGGTAATCCTAGAGGCGTTTGCTGCCAGGGTGGAAGCAGCACACAGGAATACAGGGGGTAGTAAATGCCCCCGTCCCTTGCAATCTGGGGATATTTCTGAGACAGAATCAGGTCCAGCTACGGCTCATGGCCCAGATTCTGACGCATCAGAGACTTCAGACCGTGACCGATCGGACAGTGAGGATGACTCCAAGACAGGTCAGTACGTGAGACGGCTTTGGTATCTGACCTTATTACTGCAGTGCGGGATACGCTAAAGTTGGAAAATACTGCAGAAGCAGCAGAGACTCCAGTCCCCTTTGGGTTTCGTAAACCTGCCCGCACTGCTAAGGTGTTCCCTTGTGTGTCTTATTTTGATAAACTCTTATACAAGGAATGGGAGAACCCACTGAGGGTCTTTACAGCCCCAAAGAGGTTTGCGGACGGTACCCCTTTGAGGAGAGTTTTCTGAAGAAATGGACCTCTCCCCCTATAGTGGACCCTCCAGTGTCCAGACTTAATAGAGCTACCACTATTCCAGTAGAAGGGGCTCCTGTTTTCTAGGACCCTGTGGATAAGAAGGCTGAAGCACTCTCTCGCTACGTATATTCAGTGGTAGGCTCGGCAGTACGCCCGGCATTGGTGGGGGCCCTAGTGTCTCAGACACTTACTGAATGGGCAAAATTGCTACTCCAGGGGTTAAAGGAGCGAGATGCTCCTCCTGATGAGATAACTTTGGCCGACCAGTTGGTCCAGGGCCTTAAGTTTGTCTGCGAGTCGGACATGGATACTATTCCCCTGCTGTCAAAAGCTTTGGTTTATGCAGTAGCAATACGCCGCCTGATCTGGCTAAAGGGCTGGTCTGCGGACCAGACTTCCAAGAAAGCCCTGTTGGATCTGCCTTTTAAGGGCGACAGACTTTTTGGGGCTTCTCTGGATGACATCATCAAGGATGCCACAGGAGGTAAAAGCACTTTGCTTCCCCAAACTAGCAAGGGTAAGGGGCCACGCCATAGGCAAGGCCCTCCTTTACTGCACGCAAGCGTTTTTTTCGTCCCCCCTAGGGCGATAGGAAAAAGACTCCAGGCCGACAAGGCGCCTGTCCAAGGACAAAAGCGTCCTTGGTCCCGCAGACCCAACAAGCCTGCGGACAAATCTGCGTCCGCATGAAGGTCCGCCCCCACCCAGCTCTCGGATGGGGGGACGTCTTCGCAAATTTGCGACTCAGTGGACAGCTCTAGTCTCCAACAGGTGGGTTTGCGAAGTAATCTCCTCAGGCTACAAGATAGAATTTCTATCTTGTCCACCGGACAGATTCGTCACCTCCAATCTCCAGCTACTACCGACCCATCGGGAGGCCCTGTATGGGGCGGTCCAGGGTCTACTGGAACGCGGGGTAGTTATTCCAGTTCCAGAACAGGAATGGGGTCAGGGTTTTTACTCAAATCTGTTCATTGTGCCGAAGAAGGAGGGGGTTCGTCCAATCTTGGATCTCAGAGCTCTCAATTGCTTTGTGAAGGTACAAAGATTTCGGATGGAGTCGGTTCGATCTGTAGTCACGGCTCTCCATCCAGGGGACTTTCTGGCTTCCTTGGACATCAAGGACGCATACCTGCATGTCCCCATATACTCCAGACACCAGAGGTTTCTGCGATTTGTATCAGGAAGAACCACTACCAGTTTGTGGCCCTCCCGTTTGGTCTTGCCTCAGCACCCAGGACGTTCACCTAGGTGCTCGCTCCGATTCTGGCACTTCTAAGACAGCAGGGTATCGCTATCATGGGCTACTTGGACGACCTTCTGCTGAAGGCCCCTTCAAGCCCAGAATTAGAGGTAAGCGTGTCAATTACCTGTCAGACTCTTCGAGACTGTGGTTGGATACTAAACACGCAAAAGTCAGTATTGGTGCCCACTCAATGCCTAGTGTACCTGGGGTGGATTCTGGATTCCTCAGAGGCAAAGGTATTCCTCCCTGTGGAGAAGTTGCAGACCCTCCGGGCTGCAGTACGGCAGCTGACTTCCAGGAATTGGTCGTCACTCGTTTTTTGCATGCGACTGTTAGGCCTCATGGTAGCCTCCTTCGAGGCGGTCCCATATGCTCAATACCACACTTGAGTGTTACAGAAGGATGTTCTGTCCAGATGGAACAGATGTCCATCATCTCTGGATTATCAAATCCGAGTAAGCCACCTAGTCAGGAGATCCCTGGTATGGTGGCTGACAGCACCGGCTCTAATGGCCGGGAAGTAATTTCTTCTGGTTTACTGGATAGTGATCACGACGGACGCCAGCCTTACAGGTTGGGGGGGGAGTCTGGGGTGTTCAGTCGGCGCAAGGTCACTGGACCCCAGAGGAAGCCCTCCTGCCGATCAATGTCCTGGAAATACGGCCGATCAGGCTGTGCCTCTTCAAATGGTCTCAGAGGCTGCAAGGGCATCCAGTCAGGATCCAGTCAGACAACGCCACAGCAGTGGCATATGTCAATCATCAAGGAGGAACAAGAAGCTCAGCTGCAGCATGGGAGGTCGTTCACATCCTGAAGTGGGCAGAGAGGAGCGTACCGGCACTGTCGGCCGTGTACATTCCGGGTGTGGAAAACTGGCAGGCGGACTATCTGAGCCGCCAGATGCTGGACCAGGGAGAATGGTCCTTACACCCGGAGGTGTTCCAACTCCTCTGCCAAAGATGGGGCACACCAGATGTAGATCTTCTGGCTTCCCGACTCAATCGGAAGGTATTGAGGTTTGTGGCCCAGTCAAGAGACCCATGGACAGACGCAACGTCCCTCCCTTAAGGCTTCTTCCTCTTCTGCTCCGCAAAGTGGAGGCAGAGGGAATTCCAATGATCCTAATCGCTCCAGATTGGCCTCAGCGTCCTTGGTACGCCGATCTAGTACATCTGGTAGCAGACGTCCCCTGGCGCCTACCACTACGGAAGGACCTGCTATCGCAAGGTCCCATACTCCATCCTGCTTTACGGTCACTGGCTTTAACGGCATGGCTGTTGAGAACCAGGTACTGAGAGACCGGGGCCTGTCAAATTCAGTAATCTCTACTATGAGAAGTGCTCGGAAACCGTCCTCTAGGAAGGTTTATCACCACACTTGGAAGGCTTACATCTCCATGTGTGAGGAAATGAAATTGCATCCGCGTACTTATTTTGTTTCCAGAATCCTGCTGTTTTTACAGCATGGGGTGGACCAAAGGCTTGCCCTAAGTAAGATTAAGGGACATATATCTGCCCTGGCTGTCTTTTTTTTTTTTTTTTTTTCCAGCGACCCCTGGCGACTCACTCTCTCGTAAGTACATTTGTGCAGGGTGTTCGACATGTGGCCCCTCCGGTCCGTCCCCCTCTACCTCCGTGGGACTTGAACCTGGTCCTCTTGGTGCTTCAGAAGGCACCGTTTGAGAATATTAGAGATATTCCACTGTTGACACTTTCTCAGAAAGTGGTCTTTTTGGTGGCTGTTACGTCAGTTAGAAGAGTCTCTGAGCTGGCAGCCTTGTCCTGCAAGTCTCCCTATTTGATTTTCCACAAGGATAAGGTGGTGCTGCGGCCGCAGCTTTCCTTTCTTCCGAAGGTCGTTTCCGCTTTTCATCTCAACGAAGACATTGTACTTCCATCCTTGTTTCCTCATCCGTCGAATCCTAAGGAGTCGGCGTTGCATTCCTTGGACGTTGTACGAGCTTTGAGAGTATACCTATCTGCTACTTCCCTGTTCCGGAAGTCAGACTCACTGTTTGTTTCGGTGGCTGGTCCCAAGAAGGGCCAAGCAGTCTCGTCGGCCACCATCTCTAGGTGGATCCGACAGATAGTAATCCAGGCTTACGCCTTAAAGGGTCAATCGCCCCCCTTTCCGGTCACGGCACATTCGACCAGGGCAATAGGTGCCTCTTGGGCTTTCCGACTTCAAGCGCCTGTTTCCCAATTATGTAAAGCGGCGACTTGGTCGTCCGCACACACTTTCACAAAATTCTACAAAGTTGATTTAGGTGCATCTTCGGATGCCTCTTTCGGCCGCAAGGGTTTGCAAGCGGCTGTTTAGAGTTGCAACTCCTCCGTTGGAGAAGTGCTGTTTTGTGTTTGGGGTGAAGTTTATTTTTATGCTGTTACCACCCCTCGTTTTTTCTCTGACACTGCTTTGGGACGTCCCACTTTGTTAATAGAGAAGCTGTGTCGGTCCATGGACGAAAGAGTAAATAGGATTTTTTACTCACCGTAAAATCCTTTTCTCTGAGTCCATGGACCGACACAGCACCCACCCCTCCTTTTTAAGTTTGTACTGCTTTTTGACGAACTGATCTGCGAGATGCAGACTGAGGGGATATACCCAGAGGGTCCACTCCCTGGGCGGTACTGTAGAAGGTGTGATGCAACACTTTTTACAAGTTTTCTGCCTAGTCACTCCTAATTAACGGATAATACCCCACTTTTTCAATAGAGAAGCTGTGTCGGTCCATGGACTCAGAAAAAAGGATTTTACGGTGAGTAAAAAATCCTATTTTTTCCATCCCGAAAAACGGAGCATTGCGGACACGGATGAGATCGGGTGTCAGCTGATGTTCATCAGCTGACACCCACGATCTCATAGGGACCAATGTCTGTCCCTTTTTTCATCCGTACATGGATGGATGAAAAAGCGGACATACGGTCCACTGGTGTGAAAAGGGGCCTTAGTAAAAAAAAAAAAATTAAATAAGTATGTTAACTCCAATGCCATCTTATGTTTTAATTTGATTTAGAAACATAGAAAAGAGATGTCAGTAAAAAAGAGTAAGTCCACCAAGTCTGTTTTTGTATTTTTTTTATTTTTTCGTTAACTTTAACCCCTTGCTTACTGGGCACATAAACCCCCTTCCTGCCCAGGCGAAATTTCAGCTTTCGGCACTGCGTTGCTTTGAATGACAATTGCGCGGTCGTGCGACGTGGCTCGCAAACAAAATTTATGTCCTTTTTTTCCCACAAATAGAGATTTCTTTTGGTGGTATTTGATCACCTCTGCGGTTTTAAATTTTTGCGCTATAAACCAAAAAAGAGCGACAATTTAAAAAAAAAAACTATTTTTGGATTTTTGCTATAATAAATATCCCAATTTTTTTTTTTTTAAAAACTATTTTTTCCTCCGTTGAGGCCGATACGTATTATTCTACATATTTTTGGTTAAAAAAAAATCCCAATAAGCGTATAGTGATTGGTTTGCGCAAACGTTATAGCGTCTACAAAATAGGGGATAGAATTCTGACTTTTTTTTTTTTTTTTTTTTTTTACTAGTAATGGCGGCTATCTGCGATTTTTGTCGACTGCGATATTGCAGCGGACACATTGGACACTTTTGACACATTTTTGGGACCATTCACATTTATACAGCGATTAGTGCTATAAAACTGCACTGATTACTGTATAAATGTGACTGGCAGGGAAGGGGTTAACACTAGTGGGCGAGGAAGGGGTTAATATGTTCCCTAATGTGTGATTGCTACTGTGGGGGGAGGGGAATGACTGGGGGAGGAGACCGATCTGTGTCCCTATGTACAAGGGACACAGCATCGGTCTCCTCTCTCCCTGACAGGACATGGATCTGTGTGTTTACACACACAGATTCATGTCCTTGTCTGTGTACCGGCCGATCGCGGGTACCTGGCGGACATCGCGGCCGCCAGGCACGCGCATCAGCATCTCAGTGATGCGCCGGGCGCGCACGTGCGCCCCCCCTGTGGCTGGAGGAGCGGAGGCCGTATAAAGACGGCCTCCCGGCATTGTAGAACCACTTTGCGGCCGTCATTAGTCGTATGACGGGCGCAAAGTGGTTTAAGTACACAGATTTATTGATGATAAACAATAAAAAATAAAAACCATGTTATTGTGATACTGTGTGAACAATTTGGATATGCAAATTACTTCTATACAACTTACAATTTTAATAAGGAGATATATATATATATATATATATATATATATATATATATATATATATATATATATATTTTTTTTTTTACAAAGTAACAGTTACTGGATCAACTGTGGGTATATGGGGTTGTTTTTATTTATTTATTTTTACGGTTGAACTAGATGGACTTGTCTTTTTTTTCAACTATGTAACTAACTTTTATAGGTGTGTATCTTTTTTAAAGAAACCTATACAAACACAATCCAATTAAAATCGCAATATTTTATTAATACACATATTTGGAAGTTGATCCAAATACAGAGTGCACTTTCTGCTAGGAAAAGTAAGCACAAAAATGACTTGGCGATATGTACCGTATATACTCGAGTATAAGCCGAGTTTTTCAGCACATTTTTATTTTTTTGTGTGCTGAAAATGCCCCCCCCCCTCGGCTTATACTTGCGTCACCTTTTTGCGCCTGATCTCCCAGACTTTGGGGACCCGGTACCAGCCGGCCGTAGGTCTCCTGGACCCCAAACACATGTAGCCCCATTTCTCCTCTACAAGTGTGCAGTTTTTTGTCTGGGGGACCTACGGCAGGGGAGCACCGATTTTTTTTTTTCAAAGCCGGGCACCCCTTCCATAGACTCCCATGGTAAACGTCAGTCTAGGCATGGGCACAGTGATGCATGCAGATGGACACCCTAGGCTTATACTCGAGTCAATACGTTTTCCCATTTTTTTTGTGGTAAAATTAGGTGCCTCGGCTTATACTCGAGTATATACGGTAAGTCTTACCTTTTTTAGTACCATAAAATGTAATTGGAATTTTTTTTGTAAAATGTGAAAAGTTTTAGATAAACAATGTAAAATTTATTACAAATTCGACAAAGGTAATTTCAGAAGTCTTACCGTTTTAATGTAAACTAAAGTGTAATTTGCAGTGTGATTAATTTTTATCTATTTCTCATTTTAGAGTTCCTTAAAAATGCAGTTTGAAGAGAATCTCCACCTTCAGCAAAATGTGCGGATCCACAACATTACCAGTACAAGGCATTGTGACAACTGCATGGTGAGAACATTGCTAGCAGATCAAATCAATGGTTAGTGGTGGAAAAATGTAGAAAATAATGCTCTTTCATTTTTTTAATTCTTTCAACATTCGTTTGTCTATAGTGGATGTAAACCCTCTCCTATATCCAGTAATGTGAACAGCCTCAGATGACACACAGAAACAAAGCAAATTTCCCTACATAAGTTTTACATAGATATCTGCTGTCTTTCCCTTTCTATATTCTTTAAAAAGTGCACATTGTGGTACAAACCTTTCTTCCTGTTTCAGCAGCGGGTGTGAAGTCTGGGCATACACTGTGTGAGAGCTGATTGGAGAAAAGGCACACACCCCCCTCCACATAGGCAGAGTAACGAACAAACGTGCAGAGCTGTAGTCAGATTAGCAGAGAGCTTGTCTAGTCAATCTCTAAGTTCCCTCCCCAACACACATTTCCAGCTGCTTTTATCTCCTGTGTCGGAAGAGCTTGTCAGAAGTTATCAGGCTGATAACAGAGGAATGGAGCAGTAGAAAGACATGGGACTCGGGGCTTTGGAGATATGTGCTTAGGTCAGATTTCATAAATGGGGTTTACATCCACTTTAAAGTGGTTGTAAAGGCAGAAGGTTTTTTATCTTAATACATTCTATTCTATAAAAAGCCTTCTGTGTGCAGCAGCCCCCCTAACACTTACCTGAGGTCCCTCTCTGTCAAACGATGTCCACGAGTGTCTTAGCCATCCGAGATTCTCCCTCCTGATTGGCTGAGACACAGCAGCAGCGCCTTTTGGCTGCCATCTATCAAAGTCAGCTAGCCAATCAGGGGAGTGAGGGGGCGGGGCTCCGTGTCTGAATGGACACAGGGAGCTGTGACTCAGGTCGGGTGCCCCTATAGCAAGCTGCTTGCTGTGGGGGCACTGAACAGGATGGAGGGGCCAGGATCACAGAAGAGGGACCCGAGAAGAGGAGGATCCGGGCTGCTCTGTGCAAGTCCACTGCACAGAGCAGGCAAGTATAATCACTTTAAGCTCTTTATAGGTTACAAGAAAATGGTATAATGGGGTTTACTTTGAAAGAATACTCATTTGCAAGAGGGAAAAAAATTGGATTTTGCTTGCACATGATTGGATGATTGAAGTCAGCATAACTCCACCTCATTCACTAAGCTGATTATCACTGATTATATTTTAGAGTGAATGCATGGGGCTTCAAGAGTTATTTAAACATGTTAAGCAGTTTGTATGGATTCTTGGTAGTCCTACTGGTTAGCTCTTCTCCTAAAGCTAAACTATGGGAATTTTTTGCATACTTACATTGGGCCAGCTTGGCTCGAAGTAAGTATGCATTTTTGATAATTGAGAAGAGGCGGGTTAATACAGACCTTTTAGTAGTCGGCGCTACATACCGTGAGAGACATTTTCTTCTAGGATCCCCTCCGTACGCTGATTACAGGGGGTCCTTCATCACCATTCATAGAACGCCTTATATATTTTTTCCAGTGGAAGGCATTCTCTGATTGGACAAGGGGGGACAGGTTTGGGGAATGGGGTGGCAAGACAATCTCCACCTAATTAATTATTTCACAGCACATGCAGTTAGAGAAGTGAGATTTCTTGTTTTGAAGCTCTTTTATAGCTTGCATTCATATGCATAGTCTGTGCATAGGTGCTCCTTTAGGAGGGTAGGTGTTACAATACAAACTCGAAACCTCTTCTTTGTGTGGTGTAGAATATACTTATTGCAATCTACTGGTTTTCTAAAGGTCTTTGTTAAACTAACATTGTCCTAAATGAAAATATCATCTGGACTCTTATGGGGAGTGAAGTGAAGGTTATATGAATTCTCATTTTTCAGAAAGACATCCAATTATTCCCCTGTATGCAAATTCTATCATCATAGGTGTGCACAGCCTATTGCATTAGGGTGTGCACCCCAAAGCTCAAACACACATGAATGCCACCTGCTGTCACAAGGAGGAGGCTCTGGTGGTGGGAGACAGTTGATTGGGAGCATATTGCGTTACACCCTAAATGCAGGTGTAACGTGTTTCTAAAGTTGAACCTAGCCTTTTAATATAATGGGGGCATTTACACTGGAGACTAGCTCCTCCAACCACCCACCTGTTGCCACCCCTAGATATGGCTAATGCACATGGGGTGATTTAGGGTGTGCCCAGGCACATCCGACACACCCTGTGCGCACGCCTATGTCTATCATCTATAAATCTTTTCCCGAAAACAAGGCTGGCTCTCTTATAAAACCAAATTAAATAGGATTCCCAATCTGCTATATACAGATTTGGCAAAACTGTGCACAAATCTTGTGTCCAAAGTTGTTTTTCGACTGTTAAAAAAAAATCAGTAAAGTCTGGGCAATCAAGGGTTAAGTCATCAGTATGTGAAATGCATATAAGCAAATCCCCTAATGTTGGAAGTCTTACCTCAACAAAGATTGGCATATTCCAATTGAACTGCGTCAGATTTAGGCCTCATGCACACAGGGCGTTTTGGCAGCGTCAGACGTTTGTTATTCTGTGGCCTCATGCGCACACAGGCTTTTAGGAGCTGTAAGTGGCATAGGTGTTTTCCAGCTTAAAAAAAAACAAAACAGGGCCAGCGCATTCTGAGGACCGATGTTACAGCTGTAAAAACTCCTGGCGCTGCTAAACACGGCTTAACGTGGTGTGACGTCATCCGGAGACCCACGCCCCCTTGTGATGTCACTGCCTGGGCCATGATGGGGTGGTGACGTCACAAGGGGGCAGGGTCTCTGGATGACGTCACTAGAAGGCCATGCCCCATTGCTATATAAGTAAGTGTTTTGTCAGATTAGGTGACTCGTCAGAATTTGTAACGGAAGTGACGGTCCATCGCCGCCATCTTGCTACGGCCCGCAATCGTCCACAGTAAGGATGCCGTGAGAAGGCGGAAAAACTGAAATTTTGTTACTCCCACCAAAGTCTTACATTTCACACTTATTTTTAACAGTAAACTCTGCTTATATAGTGAAATTCAGTATTTTGAAATCCCTCAGACTGTTTTGATGTTGATTTTTCAAAGCAGCGGTGTTCTGTCAGATTACAAAACCTGTGAGATTAGCAGGCTTGCCGCAGACCCCCACAACCATCGGCCAGGGTTGTGGGGATGAGGCCCTTGTCCCCATGAACATGACAATAGTGGACAGGGTCAAGGTGCTTTGGGCTGGGCGTGGGGCCAAGTTTAGGGTGTGTGGCCTGGTATTGTCCACTCGTCTCCTCCCCCGCCTCCCCCCCCCCCCCCTTCCTGATCTGTCGGGCTGCATGCTTGCCTAACTGTCTGTTATGGATTTTGGGGTTGACCCCAATGCGGTTTTTTTTTTTGTTTGTTTTTTCCCCCTTCAAGATCCTCAGCGCACATGTTGCACCACAAGTCGGATTATCCTGATCTGACTTGGAAAAGCTAGCGTGGCTAAACGCGCATTAACTCCAATGCAAAAAAGCTACTAAAAAGCATGTTTTTACAGCCGCTTTTTCCTGGCGTTGGTTGTGGCTTTGCAGTTTTGTTTTTTCTAATTCCCTGTGTGCATGAGGCCTTGGGGTCTAGCGGTGATGCCACCAGGTGAGGAGAGTCTTTCCTTTTTGTTGCTGTAGCGGCAGCACTTGTATGTAAACTGTGCTTTCTGTGGGGACAGCTGTTCTCCCAGCATGGAGGGGAATTGGGACTTCTGGGCTCCTTATTAGGGGGGGTGTATTGACCCCGTTTTCCCCCTTTCCCTATGTTAATGATGACGTGGAGTACTCTATCTGAGAAACGCGTTGAGAAATTTTTCATTCCGCAGCACCTGCAGCTGTAAAAGCCGTGCACAATATGTATGGAAAGGCTTGTATTTACCCACATGTGCACGTGTAGTGTATATACTATTTTTTTGCACCAATAATAAAAAAAAAATTATACTTTTATAAAATGTGCTTTTTTAAAGTCCTCCATTTTGTACATATTCCTTCTGTAACTTGTTTCCCTTTCATACCCATCAGTACCTGATTAGATGAAGCTTGGACCCTACCCTTTTTGGGCACGTAATTTTTAAAAATGTTTATTTTTTATAGAATTGTTTTTGATAAATGTATTTCTCCTCCAGGTATTCCTCTGCAGTATTTCTGCAGATGCTGTCAAATTTCCAGTCTTCGTTACACTAGAGTCTCTTGCTGCTGTATCCTGTGAGACTTACCAGGTATCCTTAACTATACAACAGGCACAGGTACGTTTTCCTACAATCTCATTTGTAACAGACTACCTTTAAAATAAGTTATTATGATGACAAGATCCTAGATGTCAGAAACTTGTTCAAGAAAACAAAAATCTGCCAGATAAGTGAAGAAAGCATGCTGATGAATGTGTACTGCTGTCTTATGCTGTGTACCTGGGGATCGACTTCTAATAAGAAAAGTTTAATCATTTTACACAATACAGCTCCAAAACTCAACTGCAGTAGGCAAACTTTGCCTGCGCATTTTTGTAACAGGTTATCTGTTTTTATATATCATTTATCCGTTTTTTTAGCTAGGGAGCATAATCAACAAAGCATTCACTGGTACATTTGCTAGCATGCCTGCCCCCCCCCCCCAACACTCTACTCACACTCCCCAGATAAAAGAGCGGGTACTCACATTTGACAGTGTGAACAGATTAAAAACTCCACGAGCTGCGAGCTCGTCTGCTGAGCGTCACTTCTAGGTCCCTTACTCGTCCCTACGCGTGGCGTCACGGTACCTCATCAGGCCTGATGAAGTCACGTGACGCCACGCGTAGGGACGAGTAAGGGACCTAGAAGTGACGCTCAGCAGACGAGCTCGCAGCTCGTGGAGTTTTTAATCTGTTCACACTGTCAAATGTGAGTACCGCTCTTTTACCAGATGTGTTTACTAATAAATTTTTACAAAACATACTACACTATACGGCATCTTCCCTCTTTATCTATACCCCCGCCAGTACATAAGTGTATACACTAAAGGGAGACCCCAAGCACACCGGCATCCAGCACCTGGAGGAGACCATTTCAAATAGCGTACGGATCCCTATAGGAACATGGCAAGAGGAACACAGAGCATTATATGCTGTTACCTCTCTACCTACAGGTAAGAGGCCACCTACACCAGAATTCACCATCACTGGAGTGTGCCAGAATAAGATATTCCCATCACACACCCCCTTCGCCCCCTGTATTTCTGCACTCTGCACAGGATAAAGGAGCAGTTATTTTCACCATTCACTATTGATGAAACAAACTTTTTTTTGCACATTTGAAGTCGCATGCTATGCAATTTCTTAGCATGCGTCTTCAAATGTGTAGAAAAATGCAATCGCCCGGTTCTCTTTTTGTTTTGTTTTAGCACTTTAATATTCACAGAGACTTCTGCACCTTGCACTTTTTATATAGTGCAATATCCCTTTGAGTTTTTATGCAACTTTGCACCTATGTTTTGCATCTACAATTGGATTTGAGCTATTTATTGGATTTACATTGTTTTGTGATTTTTACTTATTTGCACAGCTTGATATTTATTGATTTGCACATTGATTTTTTTGCACAGTGTTTATGCTATTAGAAGATATTTATTCTAAGTACATACATAGTACTGTTATCCACTAGAACAGCGCAGCACCACCCTTTACACATTTACTTACCTGGGTATGATTAGACCCTTCCGGTGCCTGCAGCATTTTTTTTTTCATTAGTTAGCCTTTCTCCCCAGTAGCGCAGGAATACGTTTATATCTTACAATCATTCTAATGCTGTGATATGTGAATCCTAATGCTATGTATATTTCACATATGTCAAAGTATGTATGACTAGGTTTAGAAACAATATAACTCTTTGCAGTCTAAATTAGCTGGCATAGAATTTTTTTATTTTTTTTTCCCCCACAACAAAATGTATTACATGGGAGTTGCTAGATCCCTGATTAGGCTGACTATTGAGTCTGGCATTCATTATTCCACAACTGTTGCAGAATTTTTTTTATTTAGTTTTTTCTAACCAGAGAAAAAAAGCAAATGCAATGATTTCTTTATATTGTGTGTCCAGGTAGAAGTTAAACTACAGGAACAGGTACAGGAGGGGCTGCTGGTGTCCTGGAGTTTCAAGGACCGACCTAAGATGTTGCTTGAGATTATGCCTAGTCGGTCACATCAGGTAAACGAGCTAAAATGGTTCAATAATTTTGATTACTGATTTATATTTTTAATTTTAAGTATCACTTTAAATCAAGGGATGTAAATATTAAAAACAAATATGCTATGGTAGCCTTTCCCCACATTTTAAAATTCCTAAATCATCCATAAAACAATGCGTTCAATGAGTAGGACAGATAAAAACAACTTTTCCATAAGGAGTCAAAGTGATGGTTGGCATAGGAAATGATTTGAACCTTTCATGAGTAACATTTTGTTAGTCTTTGGTTGTAAATCGGCAAGTTCGCTCGTTTATTGTTGTTAGCCATTTGGTATTGCACCTTCGTATAGCACATTCACCAGATTGCGTCTTTTACCACACATTTGATTTCCCATTCCTCAATGGGTAACTGGGGTCTTGGTAATAGTCACCATATTTATAATAGTCAATTCTACAACAATGAATCCTTCATCCAAACCCTGCCTGTAGGCACCCGCAATCTATAGTACACTGTTTCCAATCTACCCAATGATAGCAAACTAGACTGTTAACCAACTGATCTTTTATCCTCCACTTTAGTCAAAATATGCTTTAAAATCCAGGAATCAAGACCTCCCCCTTCCTTCTCCACCTGCTATTTGTTTGACCGACTGCCATCCATCCTGGTACTTAATGCGACTGATCTCTAGACCCAGCGCTATTAGTTTATTTTCAAACTATATTAACAAACTGTATATTGTCATTCTCAGTTGTTTCATTGTCCAAATGTTGCGACCACTAGCATTCTTAATGCATTATCACATAAAAATAAATAAATAATGCTACAGCAATGAGCTTTCTCATGACATTTGATGTTTAGAGATAAACACCGTAACTCATATGACCAATTTCCTATTACTTTCTATGATGTGCAGACAGCATGCACTTCCACCTGTACACATTCACCACACTTCTGAATACCTGCAAATAAAAATTTTCAACCTTAAATCCCCCTTTGCTGGAATTTGACCTCTTCTTTTTCCACTGGGGAACTATAGAGTTTCCCTGCATTTTTAAGGGGAATTATTGCAAACAAGTTGGTGAATTTAGGAAGGGGATTGTGCGCAGATAATATATTTGCCCTTATAGTTTGCTATAGAGGTAGAAAAAAATGTCATGTTAGGCCGGGTTCACACTGCTCCGACGTGGAAGTCAGATGACTTCCGCTCCGACTTTGCCCTACGACTTCATGTCCGACTTCCATGTGACTTCAATGAATGTGATCTGCCTTTTGATTCAACAATACCAGGCCCTTTGGGTCTGTTATGAATCTTGAGGGGGACCCCACGCCAAAATTTTAAAAAACGGCGTAGGGTCCTCCCCTCCCCAAGACCATACCAGACCCTTTTTGTTCTGGTATGGATTTTGAAGGGAAACCCCACACCAAAAAAGACGGCATACCAGACTTTTATCTGAGCATGCAGCCAGACAGGTTAGAAAAGGGGGGATGATGACGAGCGAGAGGGCCCCCCCCTCCTGGACCATATCAGGCTACATGCCCTCAACATTGGGGGGGGGGGGCAGGTGCTTTGGGGCAGTGGGGGGACTCTGTGCCCCCCACCCCAAAGCACCTTATCCCCACGTTGATTGGGACAAGGGCTTCTTCCCGACAACCCTGGGTGGTGGTTGTGGGGGTCTGCGGGTAGGGGGTTTATTGGAATCTGGAAGCCCCCTTTACCTCATTCACCCAAAAAAGTGTCAAAAATAAATAAAACCAGTACACAGGTTTTTTTACGGTCATTTTATTAAAGTAGCTCCAATGTGTGTTCTCCCTCTGATTTCTTCTCCCTCCTTTTCTGACATCACCGGATGGCCAGGCCCCATGGCTAAATAAGTAATGGCACACGCGGGAGCCCACAAAACAGCGGGAACTAGCGTCAGTAGAAGAACTGGAGGAAGAAGACAGCGGAGAGAGAAGAACAAGAGGAAGAAGACATCAGCGCAGCAAGAAGAACCGGAGGAAGAAGACCTCACCGGAGGGAGAAGAACCAATAGGAGAAGAAATCGGAGGGAGAAGACACGTTGAAGCTACTTTAAGAACTTTGTCAAAAACCTGTGTACTGGTTTAATTTATTTTTGATACTTTATTTGGGTGAATTAGTAGGGGTACAATGTACCCCTACTAATTCACATAGGGTGGGGGGTTGGTATCTGGGGGCCTCCAGATTCCGATAAACCCCCTGCCGCAGACCCCCCCCCACCCACAACCACCACCCAGGATTGTCGTGAAGAGGCAGAGCCACCCCCTCCCCCCATGTTGAGGGCATGTGGCCTGGTATGCTTGCTCGTCTGGGTCTGGTATGGCTTTTGGGGGGACCTCCCCCTTTTTTTTTTTTTGGTTCCCCCCCCCTCAGAATACTTGGAACACAAGTCGCATGCCACAAGTCGGATAAGTTAAAACGATAATCTGACTTGGATGCGACTTGCATGCAAATCAATGGGCTGAAATCATGCCCAAGTCAGACCAAAGTAGTGCAGGAACCTTTTTCAAAGTCAGACCAGTTAAGATGGCTCTCATAGGGAACCATTGATTTATATACGTAATACGACATGTGCTCCCAAAGTTGGAGCATATGTCGCATGAGTGTGAACTGGGCCTTAACCACCTATCCATAAGTGTATGAGCCCCAATGAGGGGGCGCAGGCTACATCGACCAGATCAAAAACATAAAGTTATCTCCTCTCTATTGTGATATTCTATTGTATAGCTTATAACTTGATGTTTTTGGGGATTCCTAAAAAGGGATCCTTTGGTAAAATATATTCCCAGGCTGGTTTAAAGTTTAATTTTATTCCAAGTCCATTAAAAGATCTTATGGGTGTACAGAAATCCAAACCACATGTGGACAATATTGCACCCGTATGGCCAGTAGTGTTGTAATTCCTTTGGGCTGTAGCATGAAATCAACCCACATATAAATGATATTATGGGCCACTAAATGTAGTTAATTTTAAAGTCCATGAGGGTGTCCAGTGTAAGACCAACCTCCATATAAACAAAATGGAGTTAGAGTGAATAATGGCATGTGTACTAGATGTCAGATATAACTGGAAAACTTTCCAGGAGAGGTGCCCCTATCATCACATATGGCACTTGTGTAGCTTATAGCATGGTATCTTTTTCTGTCTCTTTGTTTGAAATTAGATAGACACAGAACTCCTCTAACTGTGTGGTATGTAATTCATCATCGCTCAATGTGGGAGCCATCCGTTTAAATCAAGAGAATTTCCAAGCCATATAACACTTAAATAGAAAAAGTGTACCCATGAGTCCATATCCAGAGAGATCTTAGTCCCTTAAAAGAATGGAGGAGATAGGGGAGGAGGTATCCCAGAAGCTGGCAACATGGGAGAAAAGCTGGAAGCCTGACCAGTTTCGCCGGTCACGCCGGCTGTTTTAGAGGCAATTGATACTTTAGGCCGGGTTTACACATATGCAAATTGGATGTGGTTTTCCCCACATCCAATTTGCATTACAGGAGACTGACCGGCTCTTAATGGAGCTGGTTCACACAGCACCTGAGCAGTCACAGTCCACATTGGCAAAGGGTTCTGTGCGTCTTTGGCTCTGTTTCAGGTGCAAATTCAGGCAAAAATTCGTACCTGATTCGTACCTGATTCTGTGTACAGGGATGCACCGGAACCCCTGCTGTGAACTGCGGCAACATCAATGTGAACCCAGCCTTGGTATAGCTCTAAATTTCATAATATAAGATCTATTTTGTTTTTTGATCCAGAATTTTTTGCTTTGAGATGTATTTTTTTTTTTTTGCCATATACCCTTTAAATATTTCAGAATTTACTGTGATTTAAAAGTATAGTTAACCGTCCACAACAGATCTGGCTGAGAATCTTTTTTCCCACACACAGAGCACAGAGAGGAGTGCGGATCTTTGCACATTACAAGATTTAATACAGAATGTTCTGTTCTCAGCGGAACCTGCCATGATGTTCACCATAAATGCTAATAATGGTGATACGGTGAGTCCCGTTTCTGCTGCCTTATTTTCCTTTTTATTTATTTATCTTTCATTGTAAAAAATGTCTGTCCTGCACAGGGTGTTTGTGACAAACTGCTGACAGAATCCTCCTCCAAAGCAGAGCCTTTCAGACTAACTGTTCAACAGCTGCGTCTACACAACGTAATGCTCCTAGAAGCTGGTAAGGCCTTTTTTTATACCAGTGCCTCTGAAGTAGGCCACAGATGTTGGTTTTTTTTTTCCCCAAATGATCATTATACAAAATGGTGTATAAAAAGTGGCATAAATAATCTCACTTGTGTTTTTCTAATCAACTTTTTTATTTTACAAATCATTTGTTCTGTTTTGAACATATAAATGGTACCTTCTGAGCAGAGCGAGTAGCCACAGCCATTGGCACTATGACAGGCAGGGGGTACTAATGACTACACTTCACACATAACAAGAATACACAACAATGTACTTATACGCAATACCTAACCTTCATGACATACTGTAAATAAGGAAAGTGGAAAAATAGTGCTGAATTTGTAAGGTTATCTTATTGGAGTTGCTATTTTATTGTAATGTTGTTTATGTAAGTTATCTGTTTCCTGGGCAAGCAGATTCTACACCCTAGAGCAGGGATATGCAATTAGCGGACCTCCAGCTGTTGCAAAACTACAAGTCCCATCATGCCTCTGCCTTTGGGTGTCTTGCTTGTGGCTGTCAGTCTTGCTATGACTCATGGGACTTGTAGTTCTGCAACAGCTGGAGGTTCGCTAATTGCATATCCCTGCCCTAGAGGATCCCCACAGTCTCATTGGCTTGTACTGTACTGTACTGAAACAAAAACGTGAAGTGCCACACTGCTGCTGGAAGGTCAGATATTACTTTATTGCAATAAGAGTCAGGGGGACAAAAGAGCTACCAGCATGTTTTGGGGGTCCATAAATACCCCCTTCATCAGGGCTTGAGATTGAAAACAAAGTATAGGGTTTATTCTGTAAGTTAATGGAACATTTAATGGTATTTTTTCTGCACAGTACTTGTCAGCAGCTGGTCTGGCTCATGACTGATTGTTCTTATCATAATGTTGTATTTGGTCACTGTAAATCTTTTAATAATAATCTTAGCTCTGTTGACCAAGCACACAACCAGAGTGGCAACCTTCTAAGGTATCACAAGCAGCTAACAACTCACAGATCAGTGCCTCTAGTGATAGAGCAGTGTGATTTAAACTGCATGGCAGATGGCCTACACATTACCACACCTCCCAAGTACACTGATGGGGGCTTCAAGAAAGTAGGACAGCCTCGTTTGCAGATCTGTTATTCTATAACTTGACTTTATGTAATAAACAGGATCAGAATAACATCAGTGTATGGAAAATGTTTAATGCAACATTCAGTTCTGACCCAGATTATGACCATATGCATACAGCAAGAACACCTCACTTCAAGAAGATGACAAAAGTGAAGGCTCTCCAATTTGCTCACCTGTTTATACAGTACTTTCCTCATGGAAGTTTCCTATTTACGGAGTGGTGGCTAGGATAAATACTGCAATGAAATGCTGTATAGTATATGTAGCGGGGTCTCCGTTGAGGCCCCATGGACTACGTTACCCAGAATCCCGTTTGTCACCCAGGGTGCATTGGGCTTCCGCAGAGACTCATGGGTGGGGTATAAAAGGGGAGGGCGAGGCTAAGCCCGGCCTCTTTGGACACCGCGCTGCTGGAAAGAGGACTTCCTGTGCGGACCTGCTGCGAGTGCAAGGCCCGAGGCCTGGGCCTTGCGTACTTCCAGAGAGCCTTCCACCTCGCTGCGGAGCCTGTGCGGCTGCAGACATCTACCTGCTTCAGGGACGTTAGTGGACCGGAGACCAGGCAGTGGCAGATCCTGTGTGTGTGGACACAGCGGTGGAAGTCCCGGACTGGGATCGAGTCCGGAGGGGTGAGAGAGCACCTGCTCACAACTATAACCGAGTACTTTATTAGGCCTATAGACTGCCTTGGCCCATCGGGTTATATTTTCCTTTTTTTCCTGTCAGGAGACTTGTGGGACTGAGTTACATCGTCCCTGGGGAGTTGCTTCCATTGCCTCAGGCCATTATTGGATTACAAATATTGTTCCTGTATGTGCACCACCGATCATCTTGCATGCGAAGATTCCTTGTCTAAAAGACTGAGCTTTAACTGAGTCAGGCCTGACTGGGAGTTGATAGTATTGCTGGGCGCCATATTGCTAACGGGACTCTAGCTATATGTTATTGTGAGATAGAACTGTTTGTGCACTAAAGTTAACCAGTGTTAGTATTACTGCAGGGCTCTGCATGCATGTGTTTATATGTGATATTGATCGTTAATCCCTTTATTCACAAGTAAACCTTTTTCTTTTTCGTACATCACGGGACACAGAGCGACTTAGTCATTACTAATGGGTTATATAGATTACCTTCAGGTGTTGGCACTGGCCAATTCCAAACCGGAAGTACCCTCCCCTATATAAGCCCCTCCCATCCGGGAGCACCTCAGTTTTTTGCCAGTGTCTAAGGTGTTGGCCAAAGAGTAACATGTGTTTTCACTGGGCTTGCGTACAGGTTCTTTTGGGCCTTAGTAAGCTGTTCCGGATCCCACCAAAAAAAGCTTCATAGCTAAACGGTCGGTACCCGGGCCTTGCAGCAGAAGAGCAAGGTTTTGCCTGTAATGCCTCTCTTAGGAGAGCTGGACCCTGGGATCCAGAGCTCTGGTCATACCCACGACCAAGATGTTGTCTGTGCAGGGTGCTATACAGGTCCAGGGGAGTGGAATCCTTGGGAACCCGGTCCCTGAAGGTTTAATTACAATGCCTGCCGTGATAGGTGAAGTTTGGACTTCTGTGGACCAAACAAAGTCCTGCGGCGGGGATCAGGTAAGTGGGGGCCCCCAGGAACTTGGTTCTATTGGGGGACCCCCAAGCCTAATTTGTCTTTCTGTCTGTTACCTAACGGTATTCCCGCTAAATATCTGTGTTTGCCTGTAACTACTGAAAATGTTAAATTTTAATAGTAGTCAAGAAAAAAAAAAAAAAAAAAAAAAGGACCGCGGTACCTGTGTTAAACCACTAGAGGCCGCTGTAGTCCATTTTTCTTGTCATGTGGATCTTTGGTTTTCTCAAGTCAAAAGATCCAGGCAGCTGGTAAGTTTCTCTGTGGGAATCCACTTCCTCTGCCCTGTTGCTGCGCTCATCCACCGCACAGGCCCTCCGGCAAAAAGGGCCCTGGCTCCTAGTCCCCTGTTTGATTTCGAAAAGGGCGCCAATGGCGCACGGGCGCGCGCGCGCGGGCGCGTGCACGCGCCTCCTATGAAAAAAAGGGGTGGGGCGGGTGGATGACGCTCGATGCGCGCCGCGGCGCTTCTGCGCATGTGCGGGCATCCCAGCATGGTTAAAAGACACAGTACAAGTGTCAGCTGGATGCAAACAGAGCTAGCAACAAACAGTGGCACACAGAGGCGGTTGATGCAGGCATCCCCATAGAAAGGCACTTTAGTGGACACCAGCTGGTATATAGCAGCAACTTTGTTAGACTATTACCAGCAAAATTGGTGTATGACGACGGGAATACCTCAGCTTTGTGCTTAAAGGATATGTCGTCCAGACGCTCCGGAAATAGATCTTCCAGGAAGCCAAAGGGGTCTCCATCGGGCTCTGAGGATATTGGGCATGCTTGTACTGCACCAATCTCCCCTGAGAATTCAGAGGTCAGTAGCCGTAGAAACCCCGCAGGAATGCCTGGTGCTGCGGCTGTCCCCAGTCCACCTGCTCCTGTATATATAACAGAGGAGGTTTTATCCTCAACTCTGGGAGGATTGGAAGAGAGATTAACAGCATTGATCGCTGCTTCCCTGTCACAGGAAAAGCGCGTCCGATCTCCGTCTCCTCCTTCAGAGTGCCTGTTAGTGGAGGAACAGCCCCACACAGAGATCGACCTACCTGAAGGGGATCAGGATGAGGTTGATTCAGTTATGGAGGAATCAACAGTAAGATTATGGGTTCAGTCTCTGACTAATATGGTCCGATCAGCATTTAAAATGCCTCTGGCGGAACCACCATCCACTACGGTTTCCTCGCTGGGGTCGCTAAAAGCTCCCCAGGCTGTCTGTTCCTTCCCAATCCACCCTTTATTAGAAGGGCTTATTTACCAGGATTGGGAGCATCCTGATAAAATATTTGCTCCCCCCAAGAGATTTCCGGTGATCTATCCCATGGAGGATAAGTTCATAAAAAAATGGAGGGTCCCTACAGTGGACGCAGCCATCTCTTCTGTTAACAAATCACTGACATGTCCAGTAGATAATGTTCCAATGTTCAAAGACCCAATAGATAAAAAATTGGAGTCTTTACTAAAATCTGCTTTCTCTACAGCAAGCATGGTGACACAACCTGCGGTAGCAGCGATTGGAGTCTGCCAAGCAGTGAAAGATCAGTTGAAACAGGTCTTAAGGGACTTACCAGATCAGCAGGCTCTTGCCCTAGCTGACCTGCCTAGAGCCTTGTGTTTTGCGGTAGACGCCATAAAGGATACAATCCAACAGGCCTCCCGCTTTACGCTGTCTATAGTACATATGCGTAGGCTTCTGTGGCTCAAAAACTGGTCTGCTGAAGCTCCCTGTAAAAAACTGCTGGTTAGCTTCCCATTTCATGGAGAACGCTTATTTGGAGAAGATCTGGACAAATATATCCAGAAAATTTCTGCCGGTAAAAGTTCACTCTTACCGGTTAAGAACAAGGGTAGAAGTCCTTCTTTTAAGAGGCCTACTTCTCCAGTCCCGGGCACATCGGCTGTGAAGCAGTTCCGACGGCCTCCGCGGTCAAATTCAGGGGGCAGAAATCAGGGACAATCACAGGGTAACAAGAAGCCCTGGATCAAGAGAGGTACAAAACCTCCCCCCAAGGCATGAAGCGTTGCCCCCACTCAATCGGGTGGGGGGAAGACTTCAGTTGTTCACAGAGACCTGGCGGGACACCATCAGAGACAGATGGGTGCTCTCCGCAGTAAGTCTGGGATACAAGCTGGAGTTAAAAGACACTCCTCCTGCCCAATTTATGAGGTCAAACGTGCCAAGAGATCCCCAAAAGAGAGGATCCCTCCTTCTGGCACTAGAACAACTATTGCTCCAAGGTGTAATCATGAAGGTTCCCCTGGAAGAAAGCGGATTCGGGTTTTACTCGAACCTTTTCACAGTCCCCAAACCAAATGGGGACGTGAGGCCCATATTAAATCTAAAAGGGCTAAACAAGTTCCTAAATATCAGGACTTTTCGGATGGAGTCGATCCGATCGGTGGCCACCGCCCTACAAGGGCAGGAATGGTTAGCCTCGATCGACATAAAGGATGCTTATCTGCATATTCCCATCTTTCCGGCCCACCAGAAATTTCTACGCTTTGCAGTAGAAGGGCGCCATTTTCAGTTCAGAGCCTTACCTTTCGGTCTGGCCACAGCACCACGAGTGTTCACAAAAATTCTGGCCCCATTATTGGCCAATCTAAGAACACAGGGTGTAACGATAATGGCATATCTAGACGACCTGCTACTAATAGACCACTCAGTGGAAAAGCTGGAAGTAGCTATTCACAAGACAATCAAGTATCTGGAATATCACGGTTGGATTATCAACCGGGACAAGTCAGCTCTAAGACCAGTCAAAAGTCTGGAATACTTAGGGCTAAGGCTGGATTCAAATCAGAGAAAGATTTTCTTACCTCCAGAGAAGGTGTCGTCTTTAAAAGATTTGACCCACTTAGTGGGTACAAAAAGAAAACCATCCATACGCCTCTGCATGAGGCTGCTGGGAAAAATGGTGGCTTCATTCGAAGCGGTACCCTACGGTCAATTCCATTCAAGGAATTTGCAAAGGGCCATACTGTCAGCCTGGAACAAAAAAGTTCAGGCTTTAGACTTACCAATGTCCCTGTCCCCTTCCGTTCGCAAGAGCCTCCATTGGTGGTTGGTGCCCCAGAATCTGGAAAAAGGGAAACCCTTCAGTCCGGTTTCTTGGAAGGTAGTCACTACAGATGCCAGCCTCATAGGCTGGGGGGCAGTACTGGAGCAATGGTCTCTCCAGGGCAAGTGGTCAGAAGCAAAAAAGGCCCTGCCCATCAATCTCTTAGAGATACGAGCAGCCCGGTATGCCCTAGTAGCATGGACATCCAAACTCCAAGGGTCCCCTGTCAGAATTCAATCAGACAATGCCACTGCAGTGGCATATATCAATCACCAGGGTGGCACCAGGAGTCGTGCAGCCCAGAGGGAAGCAAATTGCATCCTGGAGTGGGCAGAAAAATATGTCCCAGCCATATCCGCGGTTTTCATCCCAGGAGTGGAAAATTGGAGAGCGGACTTTTTAAGTCGCCAACAATTATGCCCGGGGGAATGGTCTCTTCACCCCGAGGTTTTCCAGGCAATATGCCAGCGGTGGGGAACACCGGATGTAGATCTGCTAGCATCCAGATTCAACGCAAAGGTGGACAGATTTGTGTCTCGCACAAGGGATCCTCTAGCTTGCGGCTCGGATGCCCTAGTGTTCCCTTGGGATCAGTTCAAGCTGATATATGCATTCCCACCGCCACAATTGTTACCGCGATTACTCCGCAGAATCAGGGTAGAAAAGAAACCAGTGATTCTGGTGGCTCCAGCGTGGCCCCGAAGGGCATGGTACGCGGAGATTGTAAAAATGTCAGTGAGGAGTCCTTGGACCCTCCCACATCGTCCGGACCTGCTGTCGCAGGGACCGATATACCACCCTTCCTTACCAGCCCTAGGTTTGACGGCCTGGCTATTGAAGCCCACATTCTGAAAAAGAGAGGGCTCTCTAATTCTGTGGTATCTACCATGATCAATGCCAGGAAGCCGGTATCCAGGCAGATCTATTATAGGATCTGGAAAGCGTACATTACGTGGTGTGAGGCCAAGAAATGGCATCCACGTAAATACGTAATAGGTAGGATTCTGGACTTCCTACAATGGGCTGTAGATAGGAAGCTTGCCTTGAGTACTATCAAGGGTCAGATTTCGGCCTTGTCAATATTTTTTCAAAGGCCCTTGGCTTCGCATTCACTAGTCAAAGCTTTCATACAAGGAGTGATGCGTATTAGCCCTCCGGTTAGTGTTCCCATATGTCCTTGGGACTTAAACCTGGTTCTGTCAGTTCTACAGAAACAACCGTTTGAACCATTGCAACACATTTCCTTGGTTCTTCTCACCAGGAAATTGATTTTCTTAGTAGCCGTTTGTTCGGCTAAAAGAGTATCGGAATTAGCCGCCTTGTCCTGTAAGGAGCCATATCTGGTTGTCCATAAGGACAGAGTAGTATTACGTCCTCATCCAGCCTTTCTTCCCAAGGTGGTATCGAGGTTTCATTTGAACCAAGATGTGGTTCTTCCTTCTTTTTTCCCCAAACCTAGCTCGGTAGAGGAAAAGTTATTACATTCTTTGGATGTAGTAAGAGCAGTTAAAGCTTATCTAAAAGCCACTGCTCAGATTCGCAGAACGGATACTTTGTTTATTCTGCCGGAAGGCCCTAGAAAGGGTCAGGCAGCATCAAAATCTACTTTAGCCAAGTGGATTCGACAGGTCATAATACAAGCCTATGGCTTGAGAAAGAGACCGCCTCCGTTCAAAGTTAGGGCGCACTCCACAAGAGCAGTTGGAACTTCATGGGCAGTGCATCACCAGGCCTCCCTGGCTCAAGTATGTAAGGCCGCAACATGGTCTTCGGTACACACGTTTACTAGATTCTACCAGGTAGACGTTAGAAGTCAGGAGGATGTCGCCTTTGGGCGCAGTGTGTTGCAGGCCGCAAAAGATCCTCATGCCTGATGGCGCCCAGCTTATGTATCCCTCCCCTCATTTGGCATTGCTTTGGGACGTCCCATTAGTAATGACTAAGTCGCTCTGTGTCCCGTGATGTACGAAAAAGAAAAAGGGATTTTTATAACAGCTTACCTGTAAAATCCTTTTCTTGGAGTACATCACGGGACACAGAGCTCCCACCCCTCTTTTTGGGACACTTATTGCTTGGCTACAAAACTGAGGTGCTCCCGGATGGGAGGGGCTTATATAGGGGAGGGTACTTCCGGTTTGGAATTGGCCAGTGCCAACACCTGAAGGTAATCTATATAACCCATTAGTAATGACTAAGTCGCTCTGTGTCCCGTGATGTACTCCAAGAAAAGGATTTTACAGGTAAGCTGTTATAAAAATCCCTTTTTTACAGTTGATCAACCTGGTATTGGAGTCCATTAATCTATCTTATCACTGTTAGAAAAGTATTGGGGGATTGTACATGAACTGGTAAAGAGCTATACAAAAACACCACCCCTAGACTAGCTGTGCCAGAGAAGGGTTGAGTAGATTGCCGGGGGTTGGCTGTGCTGTGTACAGGGCCCAAAAGCAAACCCGCGGCTCCCTTTAGTTTGGGGGTATCGCTACACGTGGGGGCTCGTCCGGGATCCTGTATATGGCAAGCAAACATGCCAAAAGTACCGGCATGGACCCGCTAGAAGTGAAAGCATGGTGCGAAGCAGCCAAGACAAACCCAGACACGTCGGTGGTCATTAGTCTCCCGGGAGAAGAATGGTCCGTGAGCGCGGCAGAGCGACTTGCAGTGTCGCTATCCCCAAATAATACACCATGGGTGATAGACCTGAAATCAGCCCCAGACACCTCGTTTCAGTATGCACTTATAGAGTGGATGGATGGAGTACCGGGGAACTTTAAAGACCAAAGTGTGCAGACGCTGGATAACAAAACTTATGGTCTGGCGCACGCAATAACTGTGAAGATGGAGTCATCTCCGCCATCCCCAACGGGATCACCGCCAGGGATACCCCATGCAGCAGAGAGGCAGAGAAGGATGACACCTCCGGTGACACCCATTACAGCCATAGGGCCAGAGCTTTTAAATGCTTTGGGAGATCTGCTCACAAAGTGTCAGCAAACAAATACGGTACAAAATAGAGGCCAGCTACCGGAAGCTGAGAACATTTTCAGGGAGGCTGCCCGTCCCTGTAGGGGAGGAAGACTTCGATACCTGGATCGAACAGGCCTTGTCAGCAGGTGCCTGAAGCGCAGAAGAAGCAGCGTGTGATGGAAAGTCTGAAAGGCGCAGCTGCGGAAGCTGTAAAAAGTCTCCGGTTTGGAAATGCTGCCTGCACGGCTTATGACTGCTTAACCATGCTACAAGAAGAGTTCGGTCAGTTGGAGAAAGTAACGGAACTGGTGTATCAGTTCGAACACACCTTTCAGCAGCCAGGAGAAAAGCTGTCGAAGTATGTCAGAAGACTGAACAAGATGCTTTGTCAAATCGTGCTAAAAAAAAGGGATGGTACCCCAAGCCATAGATGCGGCAAGGATGAAGCACATCTTAAAGGGAGCGCTATGCTCGGATCCAGTCTGGCTCCACTTGAAAACCTCTGGAGGAGGCATGTCACTGAATTACCCTGATCTGGTAAAGATCATTAGAGATGAAGAGGCCCTGCAGAAGGATCAGCAAGCGATCAAGGCGCATACCCCTTCTACACTGGTAATGGTCAGATCAGCCATGACCCCTGGAAGAGACTCCAGAAGTAGATATCCTGAAGTCACAGATGTCTCAGGTGTTGGAGATGCTGACCTCTTTGATGGCAAAGGATCCAAGGGTCGTAGAAAATAGTGGACCAAAGGAGGAGTTGTTCCCAGATACCTCAGCACCCACTTCCCTGCAAGATTGGGGGGATGTGGTTTGTTTTAACTGTGGAGGAGTTGGCCATATTGCGAAAGTATGTTCTAGTCCCAAGAAAAGAAGATAAATAATCGCAAGCCGGCGGAAAACTCCAGAGGGCCCCGGTGAAGGAGTCAACCGGGTGCCCATCATCTCCAGTGAACTCCACTGTACCCAAACTGAATGAGAAGCCCAGAAGAAAAAGGGGTAGACCCCCTCAGAAGAACAGTGCTCCTCAGCGAGAATACACACCTAAAAAGAGAAATAATGTCCCTCAGCGGGAATATACACATAAACAGAGGAGGGAGATCAATGCATATAGAGCCCAAGAGGGACTAAAGCCAACAGCCAAACACAAGAAGGAAAGTTCCAAAGGAAAATGTAGGAATCAACAGAAAGAGACCCCTTTTGAAGTCTTATCCAGAAGAACTGATAGGCCCCTCCCCCGTAGTGCCTATTCAAGTGGAGGGAGTCTACACGAGATCCATCTTAGATACTGGGGCGCAGGTGACTCTGTTAAACCGGGACTTCTATGATAGACATCTGAGTCACCTGCCCATCCAGAGAATTGAAGATTTGGAAATATGGGGAATCGAACACAGAGTTTCCCCTACGATGGTTACTTGCCCATTAAACTGACCTTCGACCCTTCAGTAGCCGGGAAGGCTGAAGTGTTCGATACCCTGGCAGTGGTGTGCCCCCGACCGCCTGGAGCCAGCAAGAACTCCTTAATAATAGGGACAAACACGGACATGGTCCGGAGGCTTCTGGCCCCTCTGGCAGGAGGAAAGAACCCGACAGTCACCAGAATACACCCAATGTTGAAGACAGCCTATCAGCGACTGGTCTTAGAACACAAGGCCCCAGAAGAGGGGGTGGGTAAAGACTGGAGAAGAAAGGAATAGTATTGCAGCCCGGTGAGGTAACCTGTCTCAGAGCCACTGTGAAGCTTACTTGGGAGCAACCTGGCCCCTTTGTCATGTTGGAGCCAGACCCTCTGGAAGAATACTCAGGCTTAGAAGTGATCCCAGAAATGGTTCCGGTGAGAGCTCTGAAGAAGGCACACTGTAAGGTGCCGGTGAGTGTCAGGAATACCACGGGTGTCCCCATGGAGATCCCCGCCAGGATGCTGCTGGGCCAGGTGAGCCCTGCTGCCCCAATTGTCTTATCAGATGTGGAGAAGACAGAGGGAGACAGGACTGTTTGGGAGAAGCTCTGCATGGAGAACCCGAACCTGCCAAAGGCCTGAAAAGAGAGGGCAAAGGCCCAGTTGACCAGATGGAGGAAGATTTTCTCTAAAGAGGAGTTCGATGTAGGGTGTGCGGAGAGTGCCACCCATCGAATCCGCCTCCAGGAAGACAAGCCTTTTCAGGGAGAGGGTCAGGCGAGTTCCTCTAGCCGACCTTGAAGACCTGAGAGAACAGCTCGCCAAGCTCAAGCGAATCGGTGTTATCCGGGAATCTAATAGCCCCTATGCCTCTCCAATAGTGGTGGTCCGGAAGAAGAATGGGTCGTTAAGGTTGTGTATAGACTACAGGACTCTCAACCGGAGGACGATACCCGACCAGTATACCACCCGAAGATAGAGGATGCCCTACAGAGTTTGTCTGGAGCCAGGTGGTTCAGCGTTATGGACCTAAAGAGTGGATACTATCAGATCCCTATGCATCTGGAAGACAAGGAGATGACAGCTTTCATAACCCCTGTGGGATTCTTTGAATTTGACCGGATGCCCCAAGGTCTGTCTGGAGCTCCTGCCACCTTTCAACGCCTCATGGAGAAAACCGTAGGAGACATGAACTTCATCGAAGTTCTCGTGTACTTAGATGACATCATTGTCTTTGGGAAGACTCTAGAACAGTGGTTCTCAACTCCAGTCCTCAGGGCCCACCAACAGGCCAGGTTTGCAAGATAACTGAAATGCATCACAGGTGATATAATTTGCTGCTCAGTGATTGCAGTATTCTAGTCTGCATCTCACCAAGGTAATACTTAAAATCTGGCCTGTTAGTGGGTCCTGAGGACAGGATTTGAGAACCACTGCTCTAGAAGAACATGAGGAAAGACTGGAAAAAGTCCTGAGAAGGCTCAGCGAAGAGGGACTCAAGCTTTCGCCAGAGAAATGCCAGTTCTACCAGTCATCAGTCAACTATCTAGGGCACATAGTGTCTGAAGAAGGGGTAGCCACAGACCCCGGGAAGCTGGAGGCAGTCACCTCCTGGCCCCGGCCCACCACTGTGACAGAACTCAGGTCCTTTTTGGGGTTCTGTTCCTAATATAGGAGGTTCGTAGAGGGGTTTGCACGGATTGCCAGACCCCTGAATGAACTCTTAAAGACAGAAGGGGAAGAGGATGACTTGGGTCCCAGGAAGCCGGGAGAGTCAGTCAAAGACCAGTGGAATGGAAAATGCGAAGAGGCCTTCCACATACTGAAGAAGAGCTTAACCACTGCCCCTGTCTTGGCCTATGCAGACCCAAAGAAACCCTATGAACTCCATGTAGATGCCAGTCATGACGGTTTGGGAGGAGTGCTCTACCAGGAGCATGAAGGGCAACTGCGACCTGTCGCATATGTGAGCAGAAGTTTGACCCCATCTGAAAAAAACTACCCCACTCACAAGTTGGAGTTCCTGGCTCTCAAGTGGGCTGTAGTTGATAAACGTAAGGACTATCTGTATGGGGCAGAATTCACTGTGAAAACTGACCACAATCCCCTTACTTATCTTTTCACCACAGCAAAACTGGATGCCACGGGCCATCGATGGCTGGCTGCACTGTCTGGATTCAACTTCAGCCTGAAGTACAGACCTGGGGCTGGGAATCGAGATGCGGATGCCCTGTCCAGAAGGTCTCATGCTCCCACTAGCCGCACAGAAGACTGGACCCAGGTGAAACCGGACGGGGTGCGGGCCCTCTGTCAAGGGGCTGAACTCCAAGCCAGTGGGGGGTCCAGAGCGGAAGAGATAGGGGTCAAAGTAGTGGGGGTCCCCAAGCAATACTGTGGAGTAACTCAGAGGAAGATGACTTACCAAGCTGTCCAAAAAGGAATTGAGGTGTGATCAATTGGAGGACCCTTTGGGGAAATTGGTCCTAGAGGCCCTGGAAACTCAGGATCCAGATAGGCTCTTGCATCACCATTCAAAGGAAGCTCGCCTGCTGCGGAAGGAGTGGGACAGGTTGCAGGTGCATCAAGGGGTGGTCTACTGAAGGGGCCCCTCTGATGACCTGGAAGACAAATGGCAATTGTTCTTACCCTGAGAAACACCGAGAGACTGTCTTGGTCGCCTTACACGACCATCATAGTCATTTGGGAGCTGAGAGGACCTTCCAACTTGTCAGAAGTCGGTTCTATTGGCCCTGCATGAGGGCTGAAGTAGAGGAATACTGCCATTCATGCGCACGCTGCATTCAACGGAAAACCCTACCCCATCAAGCTGCCCCAATGGGCCACCTGCAGAGTCAAGGCCCAATGGATTGGGTGTGCATTGATTTCCTCTGCCTCGAACCCGACTTGAGTGGACTGGGAAATGTTCTGGTGATAACCGACCATTTCACCCGGTATGCCCAGGCTTTCCCAACCAAGGACCAGAAGTCGTCCACAGTGGCCAAGGTACTTATGGAAAAATACTTTGTGCACTATGGGCTACCACAGCGACTCCACTCAGATCAAGGGAGGGATTTTGAAAGTCGGCTGATCAGGAAGCTCTTGGACTCATTAGGGATCAAGAAGACCCGAACCACTCCCTACCATCCACAAGGGGATGCCCAGCCGGAGAGGTTCAACCGAACCCTACTCAACATGCTGGGAACTTTGGAAAGTGAAAAGAAGCAGCACTGGAGCAGGCACATAGCAGAAATTGTGCACGCTTACAACAGTACAACAAGTGATGCTACAGGGTACTCTGCCTACCGGCTTATGTTCGGGAGAGAAGCAAGACTACCCGTAGACCCGGCCTTTGGCACCTCCATAGACCACTTCTTACAAAGGCTATGTGGACCGGCTGAGGCACAGTTTACAGCTTGGTTTTTCCTGGGGAATTCCCCAGGCTTTGTTGTTAACAGTTTACAGTTGGCCTACGAGCAGGCCCAAGCCGCTTCAGAGCAAAGGGGAGCCCGCAACAAGAGAAACTTTGACCTGAAGGTCCGGATTCAGGATCTACAACCCGGGGACAGAGTGTTGTTACGAAACTTGGGAATCCCTGGGAAGCACAAGCTTGCAGACAGATGGAGACCTGAGCCATATGTTATTTGCAAGATGTTGCCCGGCCTACCAGTTTATCAGCTGAAGCCAGAGGGAAAAGTGGGGCCATTGAAGACTTGGCACCGGAACCACATACTCCCACTTGCCGAAGCAGTCCGGATACCCCCTGTGAAGAATTCCTCTGAGCCAACGTCCATCCTGGATACCCCTAGGCCAAATACCCGGTCTCGGGCATCTCGGTCCGAAGAAACAAACAGGTGTCTCTGAACCTAGTGAGGATGAAAAGGAAGAGCTGGAATGGCTATGGCCCTCCCAGGCCCCAGTGACTTCTGCTATAGATCTCCCACCTTTTGGAAGATACCATAGACGGTACACTGAATGCAGAAGCTACTGAATTCGTCCTGTCCAGCCCTCTATCAGACTCATGGGAGGATGCTCTCGATTCACTTCCAGAGAAGGATCCAGGATGTTCTGTGTATTCTCCTGCTCCTGAGTTAAATGTTTCAGAAACAGTGGAAGCTGCCATGTCTGATCCAGAAGAGGAACCTACAGTGTTCAAACAAGAAATCCCAAGGGAGCGGAGGGCGAAGAGGGCCATAAGGCCTCCCCGAAAGTTGACTTACCCACAAATGGGAAAGAGTTCGGAGGACACTGTGGCAACTGCCAGGAGGAGTGCAGAAAGCCCTGATCCCTCCACTGTTCATTTGGTGGAGGGCAACCCCAACTCACCCCCTGGCACAGTTAGGCAGGCCACTTCACTTATGACAGTGTGACCTGTGGGAAGGGAAGTTCACCCTCTCATTTTTGGTGGGAACTTCCTCTGCCGACATCATACGCAGCTTTGTCTAATGTAGTGTATGTTGACAATTATCTTTGGGGACCAAAGAGTTTAAGTGGGGGGAGTGTGTAGCGGGGTCTCCGATGAGGCCCCATGGACTACGTTACCCAGAACCCCGTTTGGCACCCAGGGTGCATTGCGCTGCCGCAGAGACTCATGGGTGGGGTATAAAAGGGGAGGGTGAGGCTAAGCCCGGGCCTCTTTGGACACCGCGTGGCTGGCAAGAGGACTTCCTGTGCGGACCTGCTGCAAGTGCAAGGCCTGGGCCTTGCGCACTTCCATAGAGCCTTCCACCTCGCTGCGGAGCCTGTGCGGCTGCAGACATCCACCTGCTTCAGGGACGTTAGTGGACCGGAGATCAGGTGGTGGCAGATCCTGTGTGTGTGGACACAGCGGTGGGAGTCCCGGACTGGGATTGAGTCCGGAGGAGTGAGAGAGCACCTGCTCACAACTATAACTGAGTACTTTATTAGGCCTATAGACTGCATTGGCCCATCGGGTTATATTTTCCTTTTTTTCTTGTCAGGAGACTAGTTGTGGGACTGAGTTACATAGTCTCCGGGGAGTTGCTTCCATTGCCTCAGGCCATTATTGGATTACAAATATTGTTCCTGTATGTGCACCACGATCATCTTGCATGCGAAGATTCCTTGTCTAAAAGACTGAGCTTTAACTGAGTCAGGCCTGACTGGGAGTTGATAGTATTGCTGGGCGCCATATTGCTAACAGGGCTCTAGCTATATGTTAGTGTGAGATAGAACTGTTTGTGCACTAAAGTTAACCAGTGTTGGTATTACTGCAGGGCTCTGCATGCATGTGTTTATATGTGATATTGATCGTTAATCCCTTTTATTCACAAGTAAACCTTTTTTACAGTTGATCAACCTGGTATTGGAGTCCATTAATCTATCTTATCACTGTTAGAAAAGTATTGGGGGATTGTACATGAACTGGTATAGAGCTATACAAAAACACCACCCCTAGACTAGCTGTGCTAGAGAAGGGTTGAGTAGATTGCCAGGGGTTGGCTGTGCTGTGTACAGGGCCCAAAAGCAAGCCAAGCGGCTCCCTTAGTTTGGGGGTATCGCTACATATAGTATAGTGAACAATAACATTTCACTCCCATTGCCATCTGTCTATTGGATTTATTTTGTTTTAACTTCTGGATAATGAGCAAATGGACAGCAGAGTACTGTAAAAATGTGTTTCTCTTTTCGTCCATGGACGAACACAGCTCCTTAAATTTTGACAGTTGGGTTATGTTCCTGTTCTATAGGAGAGAACTAGGCAGAACATGTTGGATATTAAATACATGTTACTTTAACAGAGTTGAACAGCCCCGCCCAGGGGGCGGTCCCTCCAGACATAACCCTCCACCCTTCAGTCAGTAGCTCAGTTTTTTCTCTGCCTAGTAGAAGAGAAGGACCTGGCTCCCTTTGGGCCCAGGGTCCGGAAGATTTTTTTTTTTTTTTTTTTATTATTATTTTTTTTATTTTCTTTTGAGAAATCTTTCAACTGCCGGCTGGGTGACAGGCTGGATATTCTAGATCCTTTTAGTCCCCCCAGTCCGGCCATCGAGCGTGAGCAGGCCTTGGCTACCTGCGGGGTCGGCTACGACATACCCCATGGCTCCAGGGGAGGCCGGTGAGCTTTGCTCCAGGGTTCACATATGACCGGGCTGCTTGCTGTCTGTCACAGTGGACCGGGCCGACAGCTACTCCATACTGCTCAGCTGTAGGTCTGTCAGGAACGCACTAGCAGGTCCTCGCAGGGATGGGTAAGTACAGTTCCTCCTGCCTTGGTGGGATGGAGCAGCTGGGCATTCCTAAGGGGGTCGTTTGGGGGTTCTCCTGCCCTCCCCTCTCTCCCTCTGTCACCTCTTTTTTCCTCCTCCCCTTGCTGGGCTCGCTGCGACCAAGGGTATACCTGTAGGGGGGCTCCAGGTCCCCGCTGGGGGCTGTGGGGGTGTCCAGGCTCGCTCTCTGTGGGGGGTAGTTGTTTTCTCACAGAAGCCTTCGCTGCGGCCTTCTCGTCCACCTCGTTTTTGGTTGCATTTTGGAAGCCCCGGCGCCATTTTTCAGGTGTTTGTGCTTAGTATTGCAAAATCCCATTGGCGGCCATTTTGCCGTGGCCGCACTGTGACGCAGGTCTGCATTGCGGGCGGCTATTTTCTTGTGGTCCGCGCTCTTTCTCTGAGGTGCTCGGCGGCCATTTTGGAATGGGTTTTGGCCTCTAGTGCTGGATGGCTTCCTGAACGGCGCAAATGGTGCTATTCACCTCAGAGTTCCTCAGACACGCTGTGTGTGGATAGAGAGTGGGCAGCTGAACAGTCTCTTGCTGGGCGGTGAGTTCCCTGGGTAACCCCCCCCCGGTCAGTGCAGCAAGGGTGGACATTTTTGTTAGGTGTCTTGACTAAGTCCCTAAGGGCTGTCAGTGGGCAAGATGGAGCAAGAAACTGGTGTTTTTTCCCCAAACATTCCAGCGGCAGCAACCGGTGCCCCTGCACCTGCGGTTCCCATGGACGCTTTGTCGGCAGTCCTGGAGTCGTTTGTTGCCAAGGTGGAAGCGGCGTGCCGGCACAAGGGGGGTACTAAGCGCCCCCTTCCCACACCATCTCCTGGGGGACGTTCTGACTCAGACTCGGGCCTGGCTGCAGCTCAGGACCCCTGTTCTGGTGTGTCCAGAAGATGCGGACCAGGACCTTCCCAGTGAGGAGAACCCCTCGTCCGGGTCAGCTCAAGATAGGGCACTTGTAAGTGCGCTTATCCATGCTGTGAGGGACACTCAAGCTGGAAGATACAGCTGGGACTTCCACAGCAGGGTCTGTCCCTTTTGGGTCGCACAAACCGACCCGCTCTGTTAAGGTTTTTCCCTATGTTGATTTCTTTGACAAGTTCATAGATAAGGAATGGGAACGGCAGCAGAGGTCCTTTACGGTGCCTCTGCGCATGGCGGTCCGTTACCCATTTGAGGAAAGCCTTTTGAAAAAATGGGCTTCTCCTCCGGTGGTTGACCACCCCCGGTCTCTCGGTTAAATAAAGTAACCACTATCCCGGTAGAGGGGACCCCTGCCTTTTAAGGACCCTACTGATAGGTCCGAAGCGGTGACCCACTCCATGTTCAGCATGCTGGAGTTAGCATTGTGGCCTATTTTGGCTGCAACCTTGGTGTCTCAGACACTCACTGAATGGGCTAAAATATTGCACCAGACAGTGGAGGAGCATCAGCTCCCTCCTGAATGTGTGTCATTGGCTGAACAGTTGGTTCAGGGACTGGTGTACGTCTGTGATGCAACCCTGGATGCGGCCCCTTTAATCTCCCGGGCTTCTGCATCTGCGGTGGTATTGCGCCGCCTGATATGGCTAAAATGCTGGTCCGCTGACCAAGTTTCCAAGAAAACTCTGCCAGATTTGCCTTTCAAAGGTGGGAGGCTTTTTGGTGCCTCCACTGGAGGATGACATTAAAGATGTCATTGGAGGAAAAAGCACACTAATCCCTCAGTCCACTAAAGGGAAAGAGCTGCGCCGTAAGCCGGAGCCCTCCTTTCCCGCACAGAAGCAGTATTTTTGTCAGTCAGGACCTGCTGGCAGGCCCTCCCAAGCGTAAAAAGGTCCAAGTGGGGGACAGAAGCGTCCCTGTGTGCGCAAGCCCAACAAGCAAGCCTGCTTGAGCATGAAGTCTTGCCCCAACCCGACTCCTGGATGGGGGGCCGCTTCGCGGATTTGCAGCTCGGTGGACCTCCCTGCTCTCCGACCAGTGGGTCTGCGAGGTGGTCACTTCAGGGTACAAGATAGTTTCTCTCTTGTCCAAACAGATTCTTTCCCTCAAATCTGCCTCTCCTTCCAGCTCGTCGGGCTGCCCTGCTGGGGGCAGTGCAAGACTTGTTGAGGTGCGGGGTAATCGTACCCGTACCACCGCAGGACAGGTTTCAGGGTTTCTACTCGAATCTGTTTGTGGTCCCAAAGAAGGACGGAGTCCATCCAATCTTGGACCTCAATGTCTTTGTAAAGGTTCAAAAGTTCCGTATGAAATCTATTCGTTCGGTGGTTGCTGCGCTCCATCCGGGGGACTTCCTGGCGTCCTTGGATATCAGGGACGCATACTTGCATGTCCCCATCTGTGTCAGGCATCAGAGGTTCCTGCATTTTGTGATCGGCGAAGACCACTATCAATTTGTGGCCCTTCCCTTTGGCCTAGCGTCGGCACCAAGAGTTTTCACCAAGGTGCTCGCCCGGATTTTTAGCTTTGCTGAGACCGCACGGCATTGCTATCGTGGGCTACTTGGACGATCTTCTTCTGAGAGCTGCTTCAAGCTCAGAATTAGAGGAGGACGTGTCTATAGCCAGTCAGACCCTCCGGGAGTTTGGTTGGGTACTGAACCTCCAGAAGACCAGTGTTCGTACCGACCCAGCGCCTAGAGTACCTGGGGGTTGATTCTGGACTCCTCGGAGGCCAGAGTCTTTCTTCCTTTGGAAAAGATGCAGACACTCCAGACTGCAGTGAAGTTGTTGACATCCCGCAAATGGTCATCTCTCCGTTTTTGCATGCGAGTCCTGGGCCTAATGGTAGCCTCTTTCGAGGCAGTGCCGTTTGCCCAATTCCATACTCGGGTATTGCAAAGGGAGATTCTCTCCAAATGGAACAAATCTCCGTTGTCTCTGGATCATCAGATTCAGTTAAGTCATTTAGTCAGGGCCTCTCTGAGTTGGTGGCTGAGATCCCTGGCTCTTCTGTCCGGGAAGTCATTCCTCCCCTTTTCATTGGACTGTGATCACAACGGACGCCAGCCTGACCGGTTGGGGGGGAGTCTGGGGGGTTCAGGCGGCCCAGGGCCGCTGGACTCCGGACGAATCCCAACTGCCGATCAATGTCCTGGAACACCGGGCGATCAGGCTGTGCCTCCTCAAATGGTGACAGAGGCTAAGAGGGCGCCCAGTCAGACAATGCCACGGCTGTGGCATACGTCAACCATCAAGTAGGAACAAGAAGCTCGGCTGCAGCGTTGGAGGTTGCTCACATCCTGCGGTGGTCAGAAAGGAGCGTGCCGGCTCTCTCGGCAGTTTACATTCCGGGCGTGGAAAACTGGCAGGCGGACTATCTGAGCCACCAGATGCTGGACCAAGGGGAATGGTCGTTACATCCGGAGGTTTTTCATCTCCTTTGCCGGAGATAGGGCACGCCAGACGTGGATCTCCTGGCTTCTCGACTCAATCGGAAGGTGTCGAGGTTCGTGGCCAGGTCCAGAGATCCCTGGGCAGACGCGTTGGTGGCCCTGTAGGATCAGTATCGGCTAATTTATGCCTTTCCCCCACTGAAGTTGCTTCCTCGTCTGCTCCGCAGAGTAGAGTCCGAGGGGATTCCGGTGATTCTCATCGCCCCGAATTGGCCCAGGCGTCCCTGGTACGCCGACCTCGTGCGCCTGGTGGCAGATGCACCTTGGCGACTGCCAATGCGGGAGGACCTTCTCTTGCAAGGTCCCATTCTTCATCCTGCTTTACAGTCGCTGGCTTTAACGGCATGGCTATTGAAAGCCAGGTACTAAGGGACCGAGGCCTGTCGGATTCGGTCATTTCAACCATGTTGAGGGCAAAGAAATCTTCTTCTAGGAAGATCTGCTATCGCACGTGGAGAGCCTACATCTCTATGTGTGAGGAGATGGATTGGCGTCCACGGGCATATTCGGTTTCCAGGATCCTGCTGTTTTTACAGCGTGGAGTGGATAGGAAACTTGCCTTAGGCACCATTAAGGGCCAGATTTCAGCCTTGGCTGTTTTCTTTTCAGTGACCCCTGGCGGCTCATTCATTGGTGAGCACTTTTTTGTGCAAGGGGTCCGGCATGTGGCCCCTCCGGTCCGATCACCACTACGAAAACAAAAATGGTGGGGACAGCCGCACTCCAATCCAACGTGTGTTTATTGAAGAAAGACAGGCACTACAAAAACCAGCATAAACCAGGACAGCTGACGCGTTTCACACTTGTTCAGTGTTGAGTAAACACTGAACAAGTGTGAAACGCGTCAGCTGTCCTGGTTTATGCTGGTTTTTGTAGTGCCTGTCTTTCTTCAATAAACACACGTTGGATTGGAGTGCGGCTGTCCCCACCATTTTTGTTTTCATTGCTATGTGCATTGCCGGCACCCTTGGTCTCTGAGAGAGAAACATCTTTCCAACCCCCAGTTTGGCCAGCGAGCTTGAGCAGTCCTTAGCTACGTGCCGGGTCGGCCATGACCTACCCCATGGCTCCAGGGGTGGCCGGTGAGCTATGCTCCGGGGTTCACATATGACCAAGCGCATTGCTGTCTCAGTCACAGTGGACCGGGCCGACAGCTACTCCGTACTGCTCGGTAGTAGGTCTGTCAGGAAAGCACCAGCAGGTCCTCGCAGGATGGGTAAGTAAGGTTCCTTCTGCTTCGGCGGTATGGAACAGCTGGGCATTCCTAAGGGGATCGTTAGGGGGTTCCCCTGCCCTCCCTTCTCTCCCTCTGTCACCCCTTTTTTCCTTCTCCCCTTTCAGGGCTTGCTGCGACCGGGGAATACCTTTAGGGGGGCTCCAGGTCCCGGCGGGGGGCTGTGGGGGTGTCGAGGTCCGCTCTCTGTGTGTGGGGGGGGTGTAATTTGTTGGAAGCCTCCGTGCCTGGCCTTCTCGTCCACCTTGCTTGCTGGGCGCCTTTTTTTTGGGGCCTGTGCATTGCATTGTAATCTCCATTGGCGGCCTTTTTGCTGTGGCCGTGCTAGGATGCATTGCGGGCGGCCATTTTCTTGTGGTCCGCGCTTTCTCTAAATGCACTCTGCGGCCATTTTGGAGTGGGGTTTGGCCTCTAGTGTTGGCTGGCTTCCTGAACAGCGCGATTTACCTCACACAGTTCCTCAGGCACATGCGGTGTGCGGATAGAGAGTAGGCAGCGGCGCTGAGCGGTCTCTGGCTAGGCGGTGAGTCCCCTCGGTATTCCCCCCCCCACCTCGGTCAGTGCAGCAAGGAGGGTGGACTGTCTTTTTTTGTCAGGTATCTTGACTAGGTCCCTAAGGGCTGTCAGTGGGCAACATGGAGTCAGAAGCTGGCGTTTTTTTCCCCAGACATTCCAGAGGCAGCAACCGGTGCTCCTGCACCTGCTATTCCCCTGGACGCTTTGTCGGCAGTCCTGGAGTTATTTGTTGCCAGGGTGGAAGCGGCGTGTGAGCGTAAAGGGGGTACTAAGCGCCCCTTTCCCACGCCATCACCTGGGGAATGTTCTGACTCAGACTCGGGCCTGGCTGCGGCTCAGGACCCCTGTTCTGGTGTGTCAGAAGATGCAGACCAGGACCTTCCCTGTGAGGAGGACCCCTCGTCCGGGTCAGCCCAGGACAGGGCACTTGTCGGTGCACTTTTCAATGCTGTGAGGGACACTCTCAAGCTGGAAGATACAGCTGGGACTTCCACAGCAGGGTCTGTCCCTTTTGGTTCGCACAAAGCGACCCGCTCTGCTAAGGTTTTTCCTTTTATGTTGATTTCTTTTGACAAATTCATAGATAAGGAATGGGAACGGCCGCAGAGGTCCTTTGCGGTCCCTCAGCGCATGGTCCGTTACCCATTTGAAAAAATGGGGTTCTCCTGCGGTTGTTGATCCCCCGGTCTCTCGGTTGAATAAAGTAAGGTAACCATTATTCCGGTGGAGGGGACCCCTGCTTTTAAGGACCCTACTGATAGGAGGTCCGAAGCGGTGAGCCGCTCTATGTTCACCATGCTGGGGTCAGCATTGCGGCTTATGTTGGCGGCTACCTTAGTGTCCCAGCCACTCACGGAGTGGGCAAAAATTTTGCACCAGACTGTGGAGGAGCACCAGCTTCCTCCAGTATGCGTGTCACTGGCGGAGCAGTTGGTACAAGGACTTGTGTACTTCTGTGATGCTACCCTGGATGCAGTCCCTTTTTTGATTTCCAGAGCCTCAGCATCTGCGGTGGTATTGCGCCGCCTAATATGGCTAAAATGCTGGTCCGCTGACCAAGCTTCTAAGAAAACTCTGGCAGATTTGCCTTTCAAGGGTGGGAGGCTTTTTGGTGCCTCATTGGATGACGACATTAAGGATGTCACTGGAGGTAAGAGCACACTTCTCCCTCAGTCCACTAAAGGGAAGGAGCCACGCCGTAAGCCGGGGATCTCCTTTCCCACACAGAAGCGGTATTTTCGTCAGTCAGGACCTGCCAGCAGACCCTCCCCGTGCGGACAAAGGTCCAGCTGGGGGACAGAAGCATCCCTGGTTGCGTAAACCCGCCAAACAAACCAGCTACCGCATGAAGTTTTGCACCCGCCTGACTTCAGGGTGGGGGGACGGCTTCGCGGGTTTACAGCTCGGTGGACCTCCCTGCTCTCCGACCAGTGGGTTTGCGAGGTGGTCACCTCGGGGTACAAGATGGAGTTCCTTTCTTGTCCACCAAACTGATTTTTTCCTTCAAATCTGCCGCTTCTTCCGGCTCGTCGGCCTGCCCTCCAGGGGGCAGTGCACGACTTGTTGAGGTGCGGGGTGATCATACCCATACCACCACAGGACAGGTTTCAGGGTTTTTACTCAAACCTGTTTGTGGTCCCAAAGAAGGACGGAGTTCGTCCAATCTTGGACCTCAGGGCCCTCAATGCCTTCATAAGGATTAAAAAATTCCAGATGGAATCGATTCATTTGGTGGTAGCTGCACTTCATCCGGGGGACTTCCTGGCGTTCTTGGATATCAAGGACGCATACTTGCATGTCCCCATCTGCGTCAGGCATCAGAGGTTCCTGCGCTTTGCGATTGGCGAAGACCACTATCAGTTTCTGGCTCTTCCCTTTGGCCTAGCATCGGCACCAAGAGTTTTCACCAAGGTGCTCGCCCCGATTCTAGCTTTGCTGAGACAGCGCGGCATTGCTATCGTAGGCTACTTGGACGACCTTCTTCTGAGAGCTGCTTCAAGCTCAGAATTAGAGGACGACGTGTCTATAGTCAGCCAGACCCTCCGGGAGTTTGGTTGGATACTGAACCTCCAGAAGTCGGTGTTAGTACCAACCCAGCGTCTAGAGTACTTGGGTTGATTCTAGACTCCTCGGAGGCCAGAGTCTTTCTTCCCTTGGAGAAGTTGCAGACACTCCAGTCGGCAGTCAGGTTGTTGACATCCAGCAAATGGTCGTGTCTCCGTTTCTGCATGCGAGTTCTGGGCCTCATGGTAGCCTCCTTCGAGGCAGTACCGTATGCCCAATTTCACACTCGGGTCTTGCAGAAGGAGATTCTCTCCAAATTGAACAAATCTCCGTTGTCTCTGGATCGTCAGATTCAGTTAAGTCACCTTGTCAGGTCCTCTCTGAGCTGGTGGCTGAGATCCCCGGCTCTTCGGTCCGGGAAGTCCTTCCTCCCTTTTCATTGGACGGTGATCACGACATACCGCCAGCCTGACCGGTTGGGGGGCAGTCTGGGGGGTTCAGGTAGCTCAGGGCCGCTGGTCTCCGACTGAATCCCAACTGTCGATCAATGTTCTGGAACTCCGGGCGATCAGGCTGTGCCTCTCCAAGTGGTCTCAGAGACTGCAGGGGCGTCCACTCAGGATCCAGTTAGACAACGCCATGGCTGTGGTGTATGTCAACCATCAAGGAGGAACAAGAAGTTCAGCTGCAGCGTCGGAAGTCGCTCACATCCTACGGTGGGCGGAAAGGAGCGTGCCGGCCCTATCGGCAGTTTACATCCCAGGCATGGAAAACTGGCAGGCGGACTATCTGAGTCGCCAGATGCTGGACCACGGGGAATGGTCGTTGCATACGGAGGTTTTTCAACTCCTTTGCTGGAGATGGGGCACGCCGGACGTGGATCTACTGGGCTCTCGACTCAATCGCAAGGTGTCGAGGTTGGTGGCCAGGTCCAGAGATCCCTGGGCAGACGCGTTGGTGGCTTTGTGGGGTCAGTATCGGTTAATTTATGCCTTTCCCCCCACTGAAGTTGCTTCCTCGTCTACTCCGCAGGGTAGAGACCGAGGGAATTCCGGTGATTCTCATCGCCCCAGATTGGCCCAGGCGTCCCTGGTACGCCGACCTCGTGCGGCTGGTGGCGGACGTGCCCTGGCGACTACCAATAAGGGAGGACCTTCTCTCGCAAGGTCCCATTCTTCATCCTGCTTTACAGTCACTGGCTTTAACGACCTGGCTATTGAAAGCCAGGTACTGAGGAACTGTTGGATTCGGTCATTTCAACTATGTTGAGAGCACGAAAATCTTCTTCTAGGAAGATCTACCATCGCACATGAAGAGCCTACATCTCTGTGTGAGGAGATGGAATGGCGTCCACGGACTTATTCGGTTTCCAGGATCCTGCTGTTTTTACAACGTGGAGTAGATCAGAAACTTGCCTTAAGCACCATTAAGGGGCAGATTTCAGCCTTGGCTGTTTTCTTTCAGCGACCCCTGGCGACTCATTCACTAGTAAGTACTTTTGTGTAAGGGGTTCGACATGTGGCTCCTCCAGGGTGCCCACCACTACCTCTGTGGGATTTCAATCAGTGCTCTTGGCGCTTCAGAAACCTCCTTTTGAGGACATTAGGGAAATCCCTCTTTTGACACTCTCTCAGAAGGTGGCCTTCCTGGTAGCCATCATATCCGTTAGGAGGGTTTCTGAATTGGCGGCCTTGTCTTGCAAGTCCCTGTATTTGGTCCTCCATAAGGACAAAGCGGTGCTACGCCCGCAGCCTTCTTTTCTTCCAAAAGTGGTTTCGGCCTTTCACCTGAATGAGGACATTGTGCTTTCATCCTTGTGTCCTCGGCCATCGCATGCCAAGAAGGTTGCGTTTCATTCCTTGGACGTGGTACGTGCCCTGCGGGTGTACCTGTCTGCCACGGCTCCGTTTACGGAGGTCTGACTCACTGTTTGTGTCGGTGTCTGGTCCGCAGAAGGGCCTGGCGGTCTTGTCGGCCACCATTTCTCGTGGATCAGGCAGACTGTCATTCAGGCCTATGCCCTTAAAGGGCGGGAGCCTCCTTTTCCCGTTACGGCGCATTCGACCAGGGCTATTGGTGCCTCTTGGGCTTTCTGACATCAAGCGTCTGTATCTCAAGTGTGTAAGGCGGCGACCTGGTCGTCCGTTCACACCTTTTCCAAATTTTACAAGGTTGATGTGAGTGTATCTTCGGATGCTAGCTTCGGCCGCAAAGTTTTGCAGGTGGCTGTTTGAGGTTGAGGTCCGTTGAGGAGCTATGCCTGTTTGGGCTGAAACTGGTTTCTTTTGATTGCTGTGCCCACCCCTCGTTTTTCTGACACTGCTTTGGGACGTCCCAACAGTCCAGATTGAAGGAGCTGTGTCCGTCCATGGACGTAAGGACAAAATAGGATTTTTTTGTACTCACTGTAAAATCCTTTTCTCTGTCGTCCACCCACCCCTCCTTTTTTGGTTTGTACTGCTTTTTATGAACTGAGGCTGCTGGCTGCAGGGTGGAGGGTTATGATCAGAGAGACCGCCCCCTGGGCGGAGCTGTTTCAACTCTGGTTAACCACCTGCCTACCAGGCACGAAAACCCCCTTCCTGCCCAAGCCATTTTTCAGCTTTCAGCGCTGTCACACTTTGAATGACAATTGCGCGGTTGTGCGACGTGGCTCCCTAACGAAATTAGTGTCCTTTTTTTCCCACCAATAGAGCTTTCTTTTGGTGGTATTTGATCACCTCTGCGATTTTTTTATTTTTGCGCTATAAACAAAAGAAGAGCGTCAAGTTTGAAAAAAAACACAATTGTTTACTTTTTGCTATAATAAATATCCATTTTTAAAAAAAACATGTCCTCAGTTTAGGCCGGTACGTATTCTTCTACATATTTTTGGTAAAAAAAATAGCAATAAGCGTATATTGATTGGTTTGCGCAAAAGTTATAGCAGATACAAAATAGGGGATAGATTTATAGCATTTTTTTTTTTACTAGTAATGGCGGCGATTTGCGTTTTTTTTTTTTTTTATCGTGACTGCGATATTGTGGCGGACACATCAGACACTTTTGACACATTTTTGGGACCATTCACATTTATACAGCAATCCCTGCTATAAAAATGCATTGATTACTGTATAAATGTGACTGGCAGGGAAGGGGTTAACACTAGGGTGTGAGGAAGGGGTTAAATGTGTTTCCTAGATGTGTTCTAACTGTGGGGGGAGGTGACTGACTGGGGGAGGTGACCGATGGTTGTCCCTACAAGGGACACACCATCGGTCTCCTCTCCCTGACAGGACGTTGATCTGTGTGTTTACACACACAGATCAACGGTCCTGCTCGGTTACTGGGTAATTGCGGGTGCCCGGCGGCCCACTAGTGGATTTTAAAGGCGCGACGTCATATGACGTCCGCCCAGGATAACAGTGTCTTCCTGCCGCCGTCAATTGACGGCGGCCGGTTGACAGCTGGTTAAATAACATGTATGCATATCTAACAACATGTTCTGGATAGTCCTGTCCTAAAAGACGGAACATACCGAACAGTCAAGATTGAAGGACCTGTGTCCGTCCATGGACGACAGAGAAAAGGATTTTACGGTGAGTACAAAAAAATCCTATTTTCCACTTAATTTGTTTATGTAAATTATCTTACAATATTGGATGTTGCTCATGTATTAACGCCCCTATGTTTTCTGTAACGTGTAATTTTGATGATCCTCTTTTTTTAGATGTTCAATTGATGTGTGAAGTCGAGTTGGACAATCCCTTTCAAAGAAAACAGACCCGAGCGATCAGATTGCAGAACAAAGGGGAGGTCTGCAGTGTCTCATGGAGTGAGGAACTGACATTGTGAGCAGGTGTAATGGGAAATAAAATGTGACCATGTTCAATAGAAAAGAGCTTTTATAGGGTTGGATGCCTGAAAGTTTTTGATTTGCATTAGGTGCCCTGCGAGATAATAATATTCTTTTGACTTTGAAGATCTGAGGATGACTGTTGTTTTTCTTGTACAGTGACCTTACCCTTCAGAGTAAGGGACTTTCTTTGAAGGTATGGCAGCTGTCCAAGAGTACAGACAGTAAGTATTTATTTGCATTTTACTGATGGATTAAATCATTAATTGTTGGTCTTGATAAAAGAATGGATAATAATTGATGTTCTTGATAAAATATGTACATGCTTCCATTCAACCATCTGTGCTACCCTTTTTTTTTTTTTTTTTTCCGGACAGATGTCCTTTTGGGGTACACCTTAGTGACTCTGTGTTCACCGGGTAGAGAAATGAGTCGAAGGCATGTATACCCTCTGACTCCAAGTCCAGTGTGGCCTAAAACCACAGTGCAAGCCATCTCTGTGGAGGTGAGAAATGCTAAACAATAGACAATCTGGAATGTACATATATATATGTCTCTCTACACTTGGGAACTGGATGCAGAAGAGCATACACTGCCTTTGCACATCTGGGCTGAGTTCTGCCTAGCTTTCAAATGTCCTCCTGTTGGTGGAAATAGGCGGTGTCAGTTCATATGCTCTCTCATGGGCCAAGTTGCAGTACAGTAGCACTGCAGACTGATTTGGAATAGGGCTTGGTTCTACTTAAATTCATAGAGTTTGGGGAACTTTTATCAGCTATTTAAAGTACATCTGTTTGAATTTTTTCAAAAGTTCATGAAATCTGTAATGCTTGGTTTACATATATGCGAATCGGATGAATCGGATTTTAGCCGCATCCAATTTGCATAACGTGAACCAGACCGGCTTTCAATGGAGTCGGTTCACATATATGCAGGCCGGCTGCGGTGCGATTTTAAAAAGGGCCCTGTGTGTTTTTTTTTTTTTTAGTATGATTCAGGTGTGAGTTAAGTGTCAAATTCACACCTGAATCGCACCTGAACTGTGCGTGGAATGGAAACCGCACCAGACTCTGCACAGAAACCAGTCCTGCATATATGTGAACCCAGCCTAACTTGTACACATTTACATCTGCAAAGTCACTATGCTGAGGCTCCAGAGGAGGATCTTGGGAGATCATCATCGCCAAGTCACGTCACGTCACGTAGGAGCTTTCCCGTTTTTTATTTGCAATCTATACTTCTGTAGTGAGATTTCTCTTCACATCCTGTCCGATAGTCACAATGGAAAGCAAGAGAAAATCTCTTCAAACTAAGGGAAATCCTCTTGGGCCCACAACAATCATGGAAGGTTTCCTTCTTTACAGTATTTCTGTTACACTTACTTTCAGTACCAATGACTATGGTTACTATGACCAACAGAGATAATAACTGTCCACAGAGGGGACGCCGACAGCAGTAGAAACTTGACAAGGTTGCTAACTCTTCTCCACTGTATCCAAAAGTTTTAAAAAAACATTGTTTTTAGATACACTTTTAAGTAATGGTAGGACAGCTGTCTTTATAACATGGTAGATGTCTGGTATTTTGGCAACAGTCTTTAGCAAGCCCATTAATATTGAAACATCTGTTAACCGTTTATTGTAATTAATTCAATATAAAGGTTGGGAGCTTAATTGCCCTCATAAACCATCATATAAAAAAAGTTAATGTGAACACAAAAAAGAGAGAACTCAACATGTTAGTTACTACTACTTAACGGTAAAATTCAGTTACAAACCCATATCAACCTCATCACCCTGAAATATCTGTATTTACACAGATAATTACAGCCAAGCGTTATTTGAGCATCATTATTGTCTATCAATGGGGACTAGTATTAGGGAATTGTAATTGTTTTTGTAAGCAAACGAAAAACATTGTTTGGGTCTTTTTTATGCTTTATATGTCTTTGCATTGTATCTGTTGGATTTCTATACAATTATTCTTTATTAGATTTCATCTAGCTTTCAGTTTTGATTCCCAGTCACATTTCCATATACCATAGGTTATGCTTACATATGCTGCTCTGGGAACACCAACTAAAAGACTCAGTATCACACCTACTAAGAAAGTGGAGATGGATCGCACTGTAATGCCAGATGGTACCTTGATAACTACTGTAACCACTATTCAGTCCCGACCCAAGTTTGATGGGAAGATGGGTGAGATTTTTCTCATGTGCTATTGCTATGAATGATTTTCTTTTTTTATCTAGAATTATATATTTTTACCTAGTTTACTGCTTTTGAGATTTTTCATATTTCTAAAAATTAACAAGTTGTTGTTAGTTATGCTCAAATCAGTATAATTTTCTACTCTTTTTAATTGGGTGAATGAAGATAAAAGATAATGACTTCAATTAGGTTGAATTCTGTAGGAAATTGTAGAGTAAAGACCCATGGGTTGTATCAAGAAGCAGATGACGGAGAACAGTGCAGACCCTGTTTATCCACACATTACAGACTTGACGCTGTACCGTCATCTCATTTGTTAAACTTTTGAAGAGGGTATCTATTTACATTTTAATAAACATAACTTTTATCCAGTACAACTTTATACTTTGTTCGTATGCAGTTATCAGGAGTGTACTGTTATTTCCCCAATAGTGTGTGTGTGTGTGTGAATATAAAATATAAAAAACGTGATGGTGACTGCGCTGTAGTGTGTCAGATAAAGTAAAATTGGGGGAGGGGAGAGGAAGTGTAAATGAAAAAACGGTGGGGATAGGACAAACACAGGTGAAAAAAGGTGAAAGGGAGGGGGAGGGGAAGGGGAAGGGGCAAATGAGGGAAAATGAGGGAAAATGAGAGACAGAGTGAGTAAGTAATTAGCTGGTATTCCGCTAACTAACAGCGATGTGCAATGTGCACAGTGACACAAAAGTACGTGCACTAATAAAGGACTGATCAAAATATGATCAGAATAACAAAAGAAAAAACTATATAACACAGTGAATAATAAGGCAATATAAGTGACATATACAACCAATATCTAAATAATCCAAATATACAGCACGTGTTAAAAAATTAAATCACTAAAACATATTAGTAATCCACAAACATTATCCATAACTGAAAAGGATAGGGTGGATAGGATAAATAGAGTAGCACACTCAGTGCATACGTGAACTGAACTGGTAAAGAAAAAACGGTCCCAAAAAATGTCCTGGTAGTGACTTCCCAATACTTCCAAAAATAACTAATAATAAGTTTATGGTAAATGGATAATATATGTGAATAAGTTCCCGTCACCAAATGCTTGGAGAAAGTCCTGTGGCATCCACCCTGTGATCACACCTGGCTTACCTCCCTGTTGGAGGGGGGGCGGTATGCAGCAACTCTCTGTAGTTAGGGAGGGTATCGCGTCCTTATGGGCTGGTCTTTATGGCACCGTTAATCATTGGAGTGTATATGGAAAAACACAAACAAAAAGCACATCAATAGCGCAACTTTGTGAGTGCAGCAAGATGGATCACTGGTGCATACATTCACACACTCACTTGTGATGAAGTGAGCGTGGACCTCAATCCAAACGAGCGCCGAGCTCGTGCCAGTGGGAAAAGGGTGTAGCATCTATGGTGCAATCAGTGCATCCCTCAGGTATCAGCAGCGGCAGTCACAAAGTTGAGATGTACAAAATAAAGGAAGGAAAAATAGTGTGGGTCTGAAACCACTAAGGGCGTTTTAATAAAATCAAAGTAAAAAACTCACATTTAAAAGTCAGAGCGGGGTGTTGAATCCTTACAAGCGGCGAGCTTGTCTCCTCTCAGATCTGCTGGCGGTGTGTCTGTGCTTCCGTCCTGACGCGTGTCGTCATATCACATGACTTCATCAGAGGCTAGCACTAGACACAGGATGTGGAGTTTAAATAGTCCTCAGCACAGGGCGGGCGGCGGCCATTTTGTGGTAGACCAATGTGTGTATATGCACGCGGCCATGATTGCTGTGACTTTTGCATCTGACTGACATCAGTGTCAGCGAGCAATAGACTGTGCACAATGAGGAGGGGAAGAGAGGGACGCTGCAGGACGAAGGAATATGCAGCATGAGGGAACAACCTTAAGACATGCATGACATAGTGATAAAGCGGGACTTACTATCCCCAGAGTAAATTCAATATAAGTATGTAGAGGGGAGGTATGGAAACTACTCTTGAACTAGAGCGGATGTCAAAAGTTCCTCAGCTTATGTCTAAATGTAGACAGCTCCAATACTATGGGGCTACAGTATGTCATGCATGAAATGTATAAAGCTCAGACACACCCCAGCTATGATCCTGAGAGGAAATAAACCAAAATAGATAACTAAATAGCTCGACATGTTGGCATAAGAATAAACATTTTAAAAATAGTAAAATACAGACATGGTATGTATAAACAGGAGGGAAATGAAATTAAAATCACTAACTCAGCATATGAGATAAATGAAATAATGAAATAATAAAAGAGAATGGAATGGGCCTATATGTATGGTATATGGTGCAACCCACCACAGTGGTAGACTAGTATAAATCCTGCCTTGGCAGAAAAGTAATCTTGGTTGACATAAAATGGAGTCCAACGTCCAGAAAAAAGTTCCTGTTTAAATGAGTACATCATATCAGTCTTAGTGAAAGCATCTATGGTAACAGACAAGGATCTAGCGTCGGTTGTGAATAGGGAGAGGTATGTGACTAGATGTACTAATAGTCACTCGAAAAGCAAAAAGCACAAAACATCTATGGTAATAGACAAGGATCTAGTGTCGGTTGTGAGTAGGGAGGGGTATGTGACAAGATGTACTAAAGGCCTAAACATAGAATTTGACCTTAATTGCTTTTTGAGTGACTATTAGTACATCTTGTCACATACCCCTCCCTACTCACAACCGACACTAGATCCTTGTCTATTACCATAGATGTTTTGTGCTGTTTGCTTTTCGAGTGACTATTAGTACATCTAGTCACATACCTCTCCCCATTCACAACCGACACTAGATCCTTGTCTGTTACCATAGATGCTTTCACTAAGACTGATATGATGTACTCATTTAAACAGGAACTTTTTTCTGGACGTTGGACTCCATTTTATGTCAACCAAGATTACTTTTCTGCCAAGGCAGGATTTATACTAGTCTACCACTGTGGTGGGTTGCACCATATACCATACATATAGGCCCATTCCATTCTCTTTTATTATTTTATTATTTCATTTATCTCATATGCTGAGTTAGTGATTTTAATTTCATGTTCCTCCTGTTTATACATACCATGTCTGTATTTTACTATTTTTAAAATGTTTATTCTTATGCCAACATGTCGAGCTATTTAGTTATCTATTTTGGTTTATTTCCTCTCAGGATCATAGCTGGGGTGTGTCTGAGCTTTATACATTTCATGCATGACATACTGTCTGTAGCCCCATAGTATTGGAGCTGTCTACATTTAGACATAAGCTGAGGAACTTTTGACATCCGCTCTAGTTCAAGAGTAGTTTCCATACCTCCCCTCTACATACTTATATTGAATTTACTCTGGGGATAGTAAGTCCCGCTTTATCACTATGTCATGCATGTCTTAAGGTTGTTCCCTCATGCTGCATATTCCTTCGTCCTGCAGCGTCCCTCTCTTCCCCTCCTCATTGTGCACAGTCTATTGCTCGCTGACACTGATGTCAGTCAGATGCAAAAGTCACAGCAATCATGGCCGCGTGCATATACACACATTGGTCTACCACAAAATGGCCGCCGCTCGCCCTGTGCTGAGGACTATTTAAACTCCACATCCTGTGTCTAGTGCTAGCCTCTGATGAAGTCATGTGATATGACGACACGCGTCAGGACGGAAGCACAGACACACCGCCAGCAGATCTGAGAGGAGACGAGCTCGCCGCTCGTAAGGATTCAACACCCCGCTCTGACTTTTAAATGTGAGTTTTTTACTTTGATTTTATTAAAACGCCCTTAGTGGTTTCAGACCCACACTATTTTTCCTTCCTTTATTTTGTACATCTCAACTTTGTGACTGCCGCTGCTGATACCTGAGGGATGCACTGATTGCACCATAGATGCTACACCCTTTTCCCACTGGCACGAGCTCGGCGCTCGTTTGGATTGAGGTCCACACTCACTTCATCACAAGTGAGTGTGTGAATGTATGCACCAGTGATCCATCTTGCTGCACTCACAAAGTTGCGCTATTGATGTGCTTTTTGTTTGTGTTTTTCCATATACACTCCAATGATTAACGGTGCCATAAAGACCAGCCCATAAGGACGCGATACCCTCCCTAACTACAGAGAGTTGCTGCATACCGCCCCCCCTCCAACAGGGAGGTAAGCCAGGTGTGATCACAGGGTGGATGCCACAGGACTTTCTCCAAGCATTTGGTGACGGGAACTTATTCACATATATTAGCCATTTACCATAAACTTATTATTAGTTATTTTTGGAAGTATTGGGAAGTCACTACCAGGACTTTTTTTGGGACTGTTTTTTCTTTACCAGTTCAGTTCACGTATGCACTGAGTGTGCTACTCTATTTATCCTATCCACCCTATCCTTTTCAGTTATGGATAACGTTTGTGGATTACTAATATGTTTTAGTGATTTAATTTTTTAACACGTGCTGTATATTTGGATTATTTAGATATTGGTTGTATATGTCACTTATATTGCCTTATTATTCACTGTGTTATATAGTTTTTTCTTTTGTTGTTCTGATCATATTTTGATCAGTCCTTTATTAGTGCACGTACTTTTGTGTCACTGTGCACATTGCACATCGCTGTTGGTTAGCGGAATACCAGCTAATTACTTACTCACTCTGTCTCTCATTTTCCCTCATTTGCCCCTTCCCCTTCCCCTCCCCCTCCCTTTCACCTTTTTTCACCTGTGTTTGTCCTATCCCCACCGTTTTTTCATTTACACTTCCTCTCCCCTCCCCCAATTTTACTTTATCTGACACACTACAGTGCAGTCACCATCACGTTTTTTATACTTTATTGTTCATTTGGACCAGACCCCTCGGTGATTGCTGCAGTATCTCATCCGTTACCTATCCCTCCCCCTTACCTCCTACCCGTTTCACTACTCAGCGCAAGGGTTCTTTCTGTTTTATATTTCTTCTTTTGTGAATATAAAATGTTATTCTTTATTGGAGATGAGAACCTTTTATTTAAGTAATCATATCCATGTGTCCATCCAAAATGAAATTAAAAAAAACGTGTTTCAATGTACAGTACTAATTGTTCTGTATGTCCACGTAGACCGTATTTACTTGCATATACAGGCTCTGCTTCCCATTTTTGCAATAGTACACAGTGATTGTACCTGTAGCGGTGCACTCTGGGCACAAGTTCAAAAGATCCACACATCACCTTGTTGTCTGACCCTCCATTCATCCATTTCTCTCAAGACACAATGAAGAGTCACTTGCTTTACCTTGCAGTATTTTTATTATAAAGGTTTCTTAGGTAGAGTAGGGAAGGTTAGGAATGACATGGGATGCCCATAGATATTAGTACTTAGTAGATTAGATTCTGAGGATAAAGCACAACAAAGATTGTAGTTTAGTGAGCTGCGTCACTGCAGACTATTGCTCCCTTGTATGCTGTACTGATTCCTGAAGAATATTACTTTAGGGATTTCTGAGTAAAACCCCTTTTTGGATTTCTTGCTTTCTTGTGGAAAAGTCACTCTGACTTTCTAAGGTAATGACAGTTATCCAAATGCTGGCCCTGCGTCCGGAGTGTATCCTCACACACTCCCCTCCGACCCCACAGTCCCTCTACTGCAAATGGTAACTGACAGACTACTAGGCCCAAATCGTCCAGTGATGTGGAAGTTGAGTTCCTCGGCCACAGCCTTCCATTATGAGTTTAGATCAGGTTAGAGTCTCTCCTTGTAACATCCTGCTGTATAGGACTGACCGTGCAACATCCTGTCTAAGACACCCCCTTGTGGCTTTCAGTTACTAGGGGCAACAGCAGATCTTCCCAAGCTCCTTGAATAGACTCCTCCAGTCCCATCACTTGCTGTCATGTACCCACTGACCTTTTCCATGTTTAACCGTTTGGGACTGTAGATCCCATGCAACTTCTTCCTTTGGCCTATGCAACTTCTTTGTGCATCAATGAATCCTAATTGTGTGTCCCGTGTAACTTTTCCACGTGTCCAACAAAACTTTGTCATCTTTTCATTTATAAATGATAAAGGATGTTATTGTTATAAATAAATGAATCTAGTGGATTTAAACATGTCTCTTATTTGATGGATTTCTATAAATACCCCAACCATGGACTGCAGAAATCTAATATTTATATGGCAGGTGGTAAGAGTCTTACATTACCTAATTTCTTAGATCATGGCATTTGTTGTTTTATATTGATATTTTAACATTTTCCATATCCTTTTATTTTATGTTTCTTTTTATGTTTGTATGACTACATCATGCCTAAAGAAGTGGCATAGTGGCCTCTCCTCGTTCACACCTGAGTGATTTGTCACTCCTCTGGCATTACACCACAATACTCGACTAGAGGACTCCCATAACTCTCAATGGGGTCTGTTCACACTTAAACAGTGTACATCCATATGACTTAGAAAAAGGTGCAAGCGCTTATTTTGGTGCCACAGTGCATTTTTGGCCCCTTTTTAGACTTCTATACCAGCATAGGAAAATGCAGAGGCCACAAGTTCCTTTTTGTTGGAGAACAGAGCTCTTCTTTAGATTACTACGTGCTGGGGTATAGTACTGGCCATGTCTTTTACGCATGCCCTTCTCATCTATTGCTGGAGAGGAATATCAAAGTAAGTCACCTTATGAAGTCCTCTTTAGTTTAGTGGCTTCCTCTGTACTGGAAACACAGACACCAGCTTGCATGATTGGGGCAGAATACTGGATCTCTTGTCACTACAGGGTTTATTGGGTCTGGAGGAGTCTTTGAGCAATTAAATGGGCTCTGCTTTGCTGAATGTGCCTTTTGAAGGGCCACCTTGTCTGTCTGCAGTCAGGCAACAGCCATAGCATTAATAAACCCTCAGGGGGACCAGGTGCAGTGACAGCACTGGAAGTGTCTTACATCCTGAATTGAGCAGAATTACATGCTGGCTCTGTCCGAAGTAAACATAACAGAGCTAGAAAACTGGCTAGTTGACTATCTCAGTTGAAAAGGTCAGTATTGGAAAGAGTGTTCTCTACACTCAAATGACTTCCAACAAATCTGCCAGCCTAGGGAACACCAGATGTTAATGTTATGGCATCATGCCTCAGTCAAAAGATGGACAGGTTTGTAGCAATGGCAAATAATTATTGGGCAGATAAGTGGGCGCATTGGTGGCTCTGTGGGATTGCCACATTCTGATATAACTTACCGACTGGTAAAACTTTTGCTGTGGCTACTTCGCCAGATAGAAGTCAACAGTATTCCAGTGATCCTGGTGGCTCTGATTTGGCACAGCAGGACTTTGGTACATGGATCTTCTTTGTTTGGTAGTGAAGGCTCCTTGGCGTCTACCGATTTCAAGATCTGTTCTTTCAAGGGCCCGTTTACTAAATTGCTTTACAGCCACTGGCTTTAACAACGTGGCTGTTTTAATGCCAAATGTTGAGGGGCAGAGGAATGGATGCTGTCATTCACCCTATACTTAAGGCCCACAAAGCCAGGTCTTGCAAGATTTATTACTGTACTTGGAAGACCTATTTAGCGTTGGTGGTCTTAAAGGGGTTGTAAAGGTTCATTTTTTATTTTTTAAATAGGTTCCTTTAAGCAAGTGCATTGATTCACTTACCTTTTCCTTAGATTTCCCTTCTAAATTTTTTTTTTCTTTGTTTTCTTTGTCTGAATTTCTCACTTCCTGTTCCTCCTCAGTAAGCTGTTCAGTAAGCTGTTCTGGCTGACTCCACACCACTCGGATGATGGTGTGAAGTTTAGTGGGGAGAAACAGGAAGTGAGAAATTCCGACAAAGAAAACAAACCTTTTAGAAGGTAAATCAAAGGAAAAGATAAGTGAACCAACAATGCACTAGCTTAAAGGAACCTATTTAGAAAATAAAAAACAAACCTTTACAACCCCTTTAATTTAGTGCCCACACCCTTATTATGAACGTTGCTCCTTCAGCCAGGCCACCGTTCTCGCCGTAGGACCTTAACCTGGTATTGCAAAAAACACCATATCCTGCTACTTACACACTCTCAGAAAGTGGCATTCCTAGTAGATGTTACTTTGGCATACAGAGTGCTCCTTAGTGCCCAAGACTCTTTGCTGCCTAAGGTGGTATCGGCTTTCTACATTGTGCTTCTGTCACTTCATCCAAAGCCAGTCCACCCTAAAGAACTGACTTACATTGCATTGTTTGGATTATGGTATATTTAAAATGCCATGTCCGGGTTTCATAGGTCACAATTCTTGTTCATGGTTGTAGGGGGCCCATGTAAAAGCCTTGCAGTGTTGACTGTTACTATTTCACACTGAATCCGGCAAACTATTGTCCAAACATATGCTATCAAATATCAAGAACCAGCATATCCTGTTACAGCACATTCTAGCAGTAAGTGCATCGTGGGCTTTAAACATGGATTTCTCAGATCATGGCTACTTGGTCTTCAGTTCATACATTTGCCCAGTTTTACAAGCTGAATGTCCCAGAATCAGCTGATACCAGTTTTAGGAGTAAAGTTTTGCAAGCAGCAGTCCCTACACACGATTAATGTGTAAGGTAAAGTATACAGGCTTTGAAATATCAATTTGTAAATGGATAGAAAACTGGCTAAAAGACAGAATTCAGAGAGTCGTGGTTAATGATTCTTACTCTGAATGGTCTAAGGTTATCAGTGGTGTACCCCAAGGTTCAGTGCTGGACCCCTACTTTTTAATATCTTTATAAATGATATTGGGTCTGGGATTAAAAGTACCATTCTGTCTTTGCAGATGACACTAAGCTATACAGTGGAATAATGTCCTTACAGGATGTCTCCAATTTACAAGCCAACCTCAATGCACTGTCTACATTTATCAACATTAAACCTCCTTTACCACTTAGTTGCTCAATTAAAGTTATGCACTTGGGGGCTAAGAATATGAATGCATCATACATACTAGGGGGAGTACAACTGGGGGGATCCGTAGTGGAGAAGGATCTGGGGGTTTTGGTAGATCATAAGCTCAATAATGACATGCAATGCCAAGTTGCGGTTTCCAAAGCGAGCAAAGTCCTTTCTTGTATTAAGAGAGGTATGGTCTCCAGAGAGAGAGATATCATTTTGCTCCTGTTCAAATCATTAGTAGGACCTCATCTGGAATATGCAGTTCAGTTTTGGGCACCAGTTCTCAAAAAGGACATCGGGGAACTGGAGAAAGTGCAGAGAAGAGCAACCAAACTGATAAGAGGTATGGAGGAGCTCAGCTATAAGGAAACATTAGAGGAACTGAATTTATTCACTCTTGAGAAGAGGAGATTAAGGGGGGATAGGATCAACATGTACAAATATATAAGGGGTCCATATAGTGAACTTGGTGTTGAGTTATTCAATTTAAGGTTATCACAGAGGACAAGGGGGCACTCTCTACGTCCTAGAGGAAAAAAAGATTTCATCTCAAAATACAGAAGGGTTTCTTCGCAGTAAGAGCTGTGAAAATGTGGAATAGACTCCCTGCAGAGGTGGTTCTGTCCAGCTCAGTAGATTGCTTTAAGAAAGGCCTGGATACTTTCCTAAATGTACATAATATAACTGGATACTAACATTTATAGGTAAAGTTGATCCGGGAATATCCGATTGCCTCTCGGGATCAGGAAGGAATTTTTCCACCTGCTGTAGCACATTGGATTATGTTTTGCTGGGGTTTTATTGCCTTCCTCTGGATCAACTGTGGGTGAAGGATTGTGTATATGGGATTGTATTTATTTTTATTTTTTAACTAGATGGACTTTTTTTCAACCTGACTAACTATGTTTGAGTGGCCTGTATTGTTTTATTTTACGACCGTTCGTATCGGTCTGTTAGATTTATGCCCACCTTTTTGTGGCACTGCTTTGAGACATCCCAGTGGTTAAAAAAATCTAAAGCAGAGCTGTGTCCTTAAATGGACAGAAGAGGAAACTTTTTTTTTTTTTTTTTTCTTTACCTTAAAATCCTTTTCTCTGTGTTGATTAGAGGAGACAGCACCCTCCCCTTTGGCTTTGCTGCTGCCCGTGTCTTAACATTTTTATTATTTTTATTTGCTATGTAACTGAGCTTGTGCCACAGTATGGGGGGGGGGGGGTTCACCCACCATCAGGGGGCGTCCTTTTCTGTCTTTTTTTTGTACCTTGCATTTTTTACTCCCGCAGGTACTATACCCAGTAGTGATGGTTGAAAACCGAACTGTGTCCTCCAACAAAAGCAGAGAAAAAGATTTCATGACTTGTACAGAAACTCCTATTTTATATTTGGGTTAATTTTATCCTATTGGTTTGGTTGTTTCTCTGCTTTTGTTTGGGATAATTTGACTGGAGAAAATCTACTGTTTTTGCCGTTCAGGTATCAAGGGCTTCCACAAACTGGTCATAATTTGCTTGGAGACTATTGTATTTTGCAAGCCTACTGCCTTGGTGTTAGCCATAGCCATTACCCTAACTGACTGCTCACAATTTCAATTTAACACATTTTATTATTTTTTAATTCCTAAACTATTCTTTTTTCTAGTGTGGCTTCACTCCCCTTTTCCATACCCATGTGGGCAATTGTCACATATTACTATAATTCTTTGCTATTACTTCCTGTCCCTGGGTGGCTATGCACAGTCCACTGTATCTATGGTTGTGCTATGCTGCCCTTCTGATTTGAACTTCATGTCTACTTTGTTTCATCTCCATTACATGAGGGCTGGGAGATTGGTAGTTTACAGAAGATAGCTTTTGAAGCAAGATAACAACATAGTCTGATTTCAGTTCACAGGAAGTGACAGGGGCAGGATCAGCGTGTATTTTCTGTACTAAAAATCTTAGCCTGAAAAATGAAAACGAATGCAGCTACTATATCTAAGTATTGGTAAGCTGTAATATATTACATTTTTGTTTTTGGGTTTACATATCCTTTAATAATCGCTAGCCTTCTGTGACAAGTGAAGCAAGTGCAGAACCTGATTTTTCCAATATGGTTTGGTTTACAGATACTGTTGTCAGGTCTCCAACAAAAGTAGAAGTGTCTGAGAACAAACCAGTGGTGTTGCCTCACACCTACTCTTCTGGCTCTTTTCCAGGTGGAAGTGGTAACATATTGACTATTTCTGATAAGAATGTTTAGCTTCCTAGAACTAGCCTTCTAATGGGAAATGATGGGATAATTAAAAGTCAACAACAGAATTGGTAGTGTGTAAATATAATACAGTGGAACCTTGGATTACAAGCATAATCCGTTCCAGGAGAATGCTCGTAATCCAAAGTACTCGCATATCAAAGCGAGTTTCCCCATTGAAGTCAATGGAAATTAAAATAATTAGTTCCGCATTGACTTCAATGGTATGCAATACAGCATGCGGCCAGAGGCGGGGGGGTGCTGGAGAGCCTCGGAAAGGCCGGAGGTCAGTTCGGCTGACCTCGGAAAGACTTCGTTCACGAGCCTTTCCGAGGTTTGCCAAGGTCAGCCGAACTGTCCTCGGGCCTTTCCGGCCGTTTCAGAACGCCGCCGATCGTCGCTATTCGGCTCTGGCGCCCCCCCACCTTAGGCCAAACGCGGTACTGCATCCACTTTGGCCTGAATCCTGCTCATTTTGCGAGATAACACTCGCAAACTGAGTTAGGATTTTAGCAAATGCAGTGCTCTTATTGCGAAACGCTCGTTAACCGTGTTACTCACAATCCAAGGTTCCACTGTACACCAAACTGGTCAAAGCTGAAGACCAGAACACAGGAAAATATGTATTTTAAGACTCTAAACCTATGTTTACCTATTCTTTAGAAAAGCAATATGTAGCGTTGTGAATCTAATTACTACGTTCTTCACCTATAGTGCATTAAAGAAGTTCTTGTTTTAAAACCACGTTTGCCCTTTGTGTGGCAAATAGAAGCACTAAACTAATTGAGAACAAGGGTGACATGAACATGGATAATATCCATAGTCCAGGGGAATATACCAAATGAAAACACAAACACCACATAACGATCTTAGAACTACCATAATATTTGATCCACTTCCATCCATGTTCATTGCGTGGATGTAGTTAGGTCCTAGGCCCTAGGGTGCTTATCTGCTGTCTGCGAAGTCTAGGTTGCTAGACAGACACAACAACTGTTTTATCTGATTTATATTTTAATGCATACAGGATAGACCACTTTTGAATTTGAAAGCTGAACTTCAGGATTCCAGATAAAAATATTTTAGAAAATACAGGCATACCCCAGTTTTAAGTACACAATGGGACCAGAGCATGTATGTGAAATGAAAATGTACTTAAAGTGAAGCAATACCTTTTTTCACTTCTAGGGTGTAGTGGGGGGTCAGGGGCTGTAGTTGAGGTCTCAGGGGCTGTAGTGGGGGTGTCAGGGGCACACTGGAACAGGGCGGGCTATGCTCTCGGAGCTTCAGCTTCTTCTACTGCGGCTGCAAAATGTCTGTACAGTACTTGTGAGGCACTTTACATACACTCGTGAGTAAGGACATACCCGCGAGTGTATGTAAAGTGAGTGTACTTAAAGCAGGGTATGCCTGTAGATGTTACTGCGGTACTTTTCTTAAATACCAGAACCAACAGACCAGCTAAGAAACAGAACCATAGATTTTATGTTAAGTAATCCTATATATATTTAGCTAGGTCATAAATGTTATGCTACACATAGAAAGGCTAAATGCATTATTGCCCAACAGACAGCTTCACGCAGTTGCTAGATGGATCTCCAGTCTCCATCAAATTGGATCCAGTGGCAGAAACTGCAATTAGACAACTGACTGAGCCAACAAACAAGCCGGCCAAGAGGACTCCCACCAAACGTAGCACTTTAATTATTTCGGGGGTGTCGAAGGTAAATATTGGCTTTTCTCTTCAATCTTTGCATATTTATTTTTACAAATGAAGCTAGACCGGTTAGTATTTAGATGTTTGCAGATAAAATTAGACACAGTGGCTAGTAACCTAACTGTTTTAGTGCTTTATACAGTGGTAAGTAAAAGCATGAGAACCCTGGACCGTATTTTCCATTAGGTACTGTAGGCATGTGGAGGTGATAGGGTGGGCTGCAGCCGGCCATGAACATTGTACCTACGTCCGTTGCAAGTCGGGACAGGAGAATTGTCAGCAAGAGGAGAGCAGGGAAGAGGTGTGGGCTTTCTGTGCTCTCCCCACTCCTGTCAGTGGAGCGATCCTCCATACAGCAGATTACACAGGATCCTCTTGGATCGCATGGTACATGGCTTCATTGCCCACATTTCTGGGAGATGAGCAGTCCTTAGAGGAGGTAGGGAACGTGTAGTCAAGCTGTGCACCATCCGATCTAAGTGTTATCCTGTGTTATATGCTGTATGGAGAAGTGCTGGTATCCCAGCTCTCTACTCGCTGACATTTGTCCTGTCTAGACTTGTTGCAGTGGGTGTGGGTACAATGTTCATGGGGAGGGTGGCAAAGAGAGCCTGCACCTCCTCACTCCTGCAAGATTGGAGGGGGGGGGCACTGTTTGTGCTGGGGGGGGCACTGTTTGTGCTGGGAAGGGTAGTGGGGGGGGCAGAATTGAGAGAGATTTGTGCTAGTAGGGGAGAATTGGCGGGGGCGGGGATTTGTGCTGGGAGGGGTAATTTTGGAGGGGGTTGTGCTAAGAGGACAGATTTGAGGGGATTTGTGGTACGGGAGGAGATTTGTATTAGGAAGGGGATTTGGGGGGGAGGATTTATGTAAGGAGTGGGGATTTATGGGAGAGTATTTGTGCTAGAAGTGGGGATTTGGAAGGAAAGAGGATGTATGATAGGAGGGATGATTTGTGGGGAATTGGAGGAGATTTAAGCTGGAAGCTGGGATTGGGGGGCAGCAATGTGTGCTAGGAGGGGAATTTGTACTGCGAGGATGGAGAATTTTTTCATTTTTGTTGGAGAGAGTTTTAACTTGCAGAAGGAATTTATGCTTGGGGTTAAACCTGTTAATTAGTGCTGTTTTTTTTTTCTTGTTTTTTTTTTTTGGAGGGGGGCACGTGCTTCAGAATTCTCTACCAATAGGTTCCTGAGATGTAAATCCGGCCCTGTGTAAACCCCTTAGAATTAACTGGTTTTCTTTGGTCGTTTGCCATGCAATGTGATCTGATCCTCGTTTGTTACAACAAAAGACAAACACAATAGGGCAGATTTACTAAAACTGGAGAGTGCAAAATCTGGTGCAGTTCTGCATAGCAACCAATAAGCTTCCAGGTTTTTTGTCAAAGCTTAATTGAACAAGCTGAAGTTAGAAGCTGATTGGCTACAGCTGCACCTGATTTTGTACTCTCCAGTTTTATTAAATCAACTCGAATGTGCCTAAACTGATAACAAACACACACAATTCAAATTTCTCATGTCTTTATTGAACACACCCATAAAACATTCCCAGTGCTAGAGGAAACAAGTAAGTGAACCCATAGCCTAATTACTTCAATAAAGGCTAACTGGAGTCAGTAGTTTGCACCCCTTTACTCTTATTATTGAAATAAGTTTGGAGGTGTGGTTTAGAGCTACTTTGATAAAAGACACTCAAACATTTTAAGATTGCTGTTTATAAGAAGTATCAGCTGATATGAACCATGCCTCACAAAAATGAGCTCTCTGAAGACACACGATCAATAGTAGTTGACCTGCATAAGGCTGGAAAGGGATACAAAGTAATCTCAGAGTGTTTAGGCATCCATCAGTTAACAGTTAGACAAATTATCTGTAAATGGAGACCGTTTAGTACTTTGGCGGCTACTCCTAGAAGTGGGCACCCAGCCAAAATGACTCGCAATGCAGGATCCTTAATGAGGTACAGACAAACCCATGAGTAACAGCTAAAGGCCTGAAGACCTCACTGAAACTGGCAAACCTCTCTGTTCATGGTTCTACCGTACGTAAGATTTTTGAACAGGCAGGGTGTCCATGGCAGAACACCGTGGAGGAAGCCCCCTGCTCCCAAAAAATTGTATTGCTGCACGCTTGAAGTTTGCCAAAGACCAAAAATGCAAAGCTTACTGGTAAAATGTTTTGTAGACTGATGAACCAAAAGTTTAATTGTTCGGGAAGAATACTCAGCACTCTGTATGGTGCAAAAAGGCACAGCTTACCAACATCAAAACATCACCCCAATGGTAAAAGATGGTGGCGAGAACATGATGATTTGGTCTTGCTTCACTGTCTCAGGGCCCAGGACCACTTGCCACTATCGAGGGAGAAAGTGAATTCCCAGGTTTACCAAATGATCCCACAGGATATCAGGGTGGCTGTCCACCAGCTGAAGCTTGGTATAAGTTGGGTGATGCAGCAGGACAATGACCCTAAGCATCAAAGTAAATCCACCTCAGACTGGCTTCATATAAAGCAGGGGTCTTAAACTGGCGGCCCTCCAGCTTTTGCGAAACTACAATTCCCATGAGGCATTGCAAGGCTGACAGTTACAAGAATAACTCCCACAGGCAGAGGCATGGTGGGACTTGTAGTTTCGCAATATCTGGAGGGCCGCCAGTTTGAGACCCCTGATATAAAGAAACTGTGCTTTCTGGAGTGGCCTAGTCAGAGCCCAGATCTTAATCCCATAGAGATGATGTGGAATGACCTCAAGAGAGCCATTCACACCAGACATCCTACAAATGTGTCTAAGCTGAAGCCATTTTGTAAAGAGGAATGGTCAAAAATTCCTCCTGAATGTTGTGCAAGTCATTGCTGTCAAAGGAGGTTCGACCAGCTGTTAACTGCAAGGGTTCACTTACCTTTGCCTCCAGAAATGTGAATGTTTAAGGGTTGTGTTCAATAAAAACACAAGAAATTAAAATAGTTTGTGTGTTTAGCTTAAGCTTATTGTCTTTGTCTACTTGTTCGACTTCAGGATGAGATCACATTTTATGACAAATCACTGCAGAAAATCAGTTAAAGGGTTTGTTAACACATATAACAAATTTTAACAAGGAAAAAAGGGGGGAGAGAAAGAAGAGAAGAATGCAAAAAGTAGAGGGGAAAGGGGAGTAAAGGGTTACCGATTTGGTTTCGATGTCGGAGCATGGTGGGTCCTCCCGGAGATGCCCTAACTCCCAGACCTTATCGTGGGCCTCCAGCCTGTTCCCCATCTTAGCGGTCATTTTTTCCATGAGCTCAACATCCTTGACCCTAGCATAAATAACTTCTGGGGAGGGTGGCGAGCATTTTTTCCAGGTAAGGGCAACCAGGCATCGTGCAGCCGTGAGAATATGTCTAAGCAATTTCTTATGGGGTTTGGCTATTTTCAATGGAGAAAGACCCAACAGAAAGAATTTTGGTGTCATGGGTATCGGTACCCCAAAGAGGCGAGTCAGTAGTTGTGTCAAGCACCGGAAGGGGGTAATTAGTGGGCAGGTCCAGTAGATGTGGAGCAGGGTGCCCTTATCCCCTTGACAGCGCCAGCAGTGGTCAGAACTAGAGGGGTAGATAGCATGGAGTATGTCCGGGGTCAAGTACCAGAAATAGAGAATTTTGTAAGCATTTTCTTTATAGAGAGTACATAACAAGCTCTTAGCAGCCTGAGTCCAGACCGCCTGCCATGTTTCTACGGGGAGTTCCTCTCCTAGTGACCTTTCCCAGCAGAGCATGTATGCATGTTTGCCCTGGTCTGGAATGGAGTAAGTATTGAGAATCTACGTGCACTTCCCTCCAATATGATACGTTCAAAGGGGGAAGGCGCAGAGAACTGCAGATTTGGAGCTATGGTTTGGGCATAGTGACGAATCTGCAGGTATTCAGAGAATACCTGGCGGGGCAGGTCGAGTTTATCTTGGAGTTCAGAAAATGGTAGACGTTTTGCGGGATCTAGGGTCTACTATGTGTCCAAAATGGAACAGATTCCGTGACGCCCACGGCCATGTCATCTGGCGGGTAAGGCTAGCTGGCACTTTAGGGTTGCAGGGGAAGGAGGTCAGCAATGATTTATCAGAGTTAAGCTTATGTAGCCGACCAGGTTCCACCTCCCCATTCGCACTCCAGAGTAGGCTATTCGCATGTACTGGTACCATCCAAATTTTCTCGATTTCAATCCATTTGTTGTAGGAGCGTTGGGGGAACCAGGAAACGATCACACGTAGCTGAGCCGCCTGATAATATTTAACTAGGTTGGGGAACGTCAGGCCCCCATCTGAGCGCGACACCATAAGTACCGAACTGGGTATCCTGTGTCTCTTATAATTCCACACATATCATATTAAGTCACCTTGTAGTTTGCGTAGATGTCCGTATGGGACAGGGATGGGGAGTGTTTGGAACAGATACAGGAGCTTAGGGAGGATGACCATCTTGATGGAAGTAATGCACCCTAGAAGGAAGATATGATTCTTCAATTTTTTACACCAGTTCTCTAAATTACCTATATAGGGAGTGAACTTAGCCTGATAGAGCATGGAAAAGGATGTGGTGATATTAACCCCCAGATATTTTAAGGATGCAGGTTCCCAGTTATAGGGGAAACAGGTGGAAGGTGGCAGGTTTCTGCCTCTGGGAGATTGACTGGGAGGGCTTCTGACTTGGACGTGTTTATTTTATATCCTGAGATTGCCCGGTATCGGTTAAGCTCTACGTGTAGGTTAGGTAGGGAGATCCTGGGTTGAGTCAGTGTGAAGATAATGTTATCGGCAAACAATGAGATTTTAAATTCCTTTCCTCTGACCAGTATGCCCCGAATGTCCTGGACTCCCGCGAATGGTCGCTGCCAGTAGTTCTGAAAATTTAATGATTTTAATTTACAAGCAATAGCAGCGGGGGGTCTGGGACGGAGACAGACACAGAGGCAGATGACAGGGAGAAAGGAGGGGGGAGAGAGGAGATCAGATGTGACAGCATATGAGGGAGGGACACACTTTGACCACAGTGATCAGGACGGAGCTACCCTAGTTATCGTGGTCTATTTAGGGGATACATGAAGTGCAATGTACAGGGTTTTTTTTAATTTTTTTTAACAGTTTAGAGAGGGGCAGATTACTCGGCACAAACGCTGTGCTGTGTAATCTGCTTTAAGAGACTAGAATCTACACTTTAATTCCAATCAGTAAATTCTTGCTACTGTATTTCCAAACCCGTTGGTAATTGTGGGAAATTGTTTCTGGACTGTATTTCTGATTCATCTTTTACTGCAGGTTCCTGTTGGAGAAGATGAGATGGCCCTTTCACTTGGATATGCAGCTTCTATGGATGCCACATTACGGAGTAGTCCTCACACTGTTCAAGATTCATTAATTGAAGCTTCTTCAGAATTTCTATCTGAGATGGCACTTTCTTTGGGCCGGGATACATGTGACACCACAAAATCTGATATTTCTGGCTGGCCATCATTGGATGATGTAGATTCTGAAACAGGATCAATTCGGGCCTTGGAGACACGGAGCCTTAAAGATCACAAAGGTGACTGATCTGAAGGAACGTAATTACAACTCACAAGCCAAACACCAAGCAGGGAATGGAATGTCTGGGCTAGACAATTAGAACAGCTATACCATTTCCCTTAGACAGTTTTGTCAACCTATTAAACGAAATGCCTGAGCAATGATCTTCATGGCAGGATTTGTTATTGTAATGAACAGTGAAAACTAGTTTTGAAATAACAGTAGCAAGCTTATACAGTGGGGCAAAAAAGTATTTAGTCAGCCACCAATTGTGCAAGTTCTCCCACTTAAAATGATGAGAGAGGCCTGTAATTGTCATCGTAGGTATACCTCAAATATGAGACAAAATGTGGAAACAAATGCAGACAATCACATTTTCTGATTTGGAAAGATTTTTTTTGCAAATTATGGTGGAAAATAAGTATTTGGTCACCTACAAACAAGCAAGATTTCTGGATCTCCCAGACCTGTATCTTCTTCTTTAAGAGGCTCCTCTGTCCTCCACTCATTACCTGTATTAATGGCACCTGTTTGAGGTTGTGGACAGGTGTCTTTTATACTACTAACAAGTTCAAACAGTCCCACTCCAAACTCCACTATGGTGAAGACCAAAGAGCTGTCGAAGGACACCAGAAACAAAATTGTAGACCTGCACCAGGCTGGGAAGACTGAATCTGCAATAGGCAAGCAGCTTGGTGTGAAGAAATCAATTGTGGGAGCAATAATTAGAAAATAGAAGACATACAAGACCACTGATAATCTCCCTCGATCTGGGGCTCCCCGCAAGATCTCACCCGTGGGGTCAAAATGATCACAAGAACGGTGAGCAAAAATCCCAGAACCACACGGGGGACCTAGTGAATGACCTGCAGAGAGCTGGGACCAACGTAACAAAGACTACCATCAGTAACCCACTATGCCGCCAGGGACTCAGATCCTGCAGTGCCAGACGTGTCCCCCTGCTTAAGCCAGTACATGTCCGGGCCCGCCTGAGGTTTGCTAGAGAGCATTTAGATGATCCAGAAGAGGATTGGGAGAATGTCATATGGTCAGATGAAACCAAAGTAGAACTGTTTGATAGAAACACAACTCGTGTTTGGAGGAGAGAGAGTGCTGAGTTGCAACCAAAGTACACCTTTCCCTACTGTGAAGCATGGGGGTGGCAACATCATGCTTTGGGGCTGTTTCTCTGCAAAGGGAACAGGACGACTGATCCGTGTACACGAAAGAATGAATGGGGCCATGTATCGTGAGATTTTCAGTGCAAACCTCCTCCCATCAGCAAGGGCATTAAAGATGAAACGTGGCTGGGTCTTTCAGCATGACAATGATCCCAAACACACCGCCTGGGCAACGAAGGAGTGGCTTTGTAAGAAGCATTTCAAGGTCCTGGAGTGGCCTAGCCAGTCTCCAGATCTCAACCCCATAGAAAACCTTTGGGAGGGAGTTGAAAGTCTGTGTTGCCCAGCGACAGCCCCAAAACATCACTGCTCTAGAGGAGATCTGCATGGAGGAATGGGCCAACATACCAGCAACAGTGTGTGACAACCTTGTGAAGACTTACAGAAAACGTTTGACCTCTGTCATTGCCAACAAAGGATATATAACAAAGTATTGAGATGAACTTTTGATATTGACCAAATACTTATTTTCCACCATAATTTGCAAAAAAAATCTTTCCAAATCAGACAATGTGATTGTCTGTCTGGATTTGTTTCCACGTTTTGTCTCTCATAGTTGAGGTATACCTATGATGACAATTACAGGCCTCTCTCATCTTTCTAAGTGGGAGAACTTGCACAATTGGTGGCTGACTAAATACTTTTTTGCCCAGCTGTATGAGTGATAGAAGTTCCAAGCTAAAAAGGACTACAACAAAATGGCGCCTGTCCACACACTGCCTCAGTATATAGTAAGTTCCTCTTAGTAAAAGAAAAATGGCTTCAGCTTGGTCTCCCACCCATCGAAGAACCCCCCTCTATCATGTTTTGCCCAATAGGGGTTTACTCATAGATGCCTCAACAATTATGCCCCTATTGGGTGAAAAATATTAGAGAGGGTTCTTCCATGGGAAGGAGACCAAGCTGAAGCCATTTTTTTCATACTAAGAGGAACTTGCCATATATCGAGACAGAGTGTGGACAGGTGCCATTTTGTTGTAGTGTCCTATGTGTTTGATAAGTCCGTATTCAATCTGACCAGTACCTACAAACATTGTGGCCAGTTGGCTGAGATAACAGATTAGGACATTTTAAGCAGGATTAGTTTTATTTGGTCTTCTAAACTAAAGAAATTTTACCTTTAAAAGAGAAGTATGGGTTTGGCTTTTTTCTCCCCGATTCATACTTGCCAAGGTGGATGCAGCATCGGTCCCCCAGCGTCTCTGCACTGAGAACCGAGCGATTGAACATCGTCGATGGCTCGGTTCTCTCGGCTCCCCAAGCAGAGAGCTGCTGCCTCTCAATCAGCAGCTCCCCTGCTCCTCCACGCTCACTGGAGCGCTGAGCTGGGGAGGGGCGGCGAGCGGCCATCAGTCCAGGCACCTGGCAGCTTCAGATTCCCAGTCGGTATGACGCGGTGCCTGGACTGATTTGTGTGACGTCAGCAGAGAGCAGACTTCAGCCCGCTCTCTGCTGAAAACGGGTCACAGAAGTGCAAAACTAACTGCACTCCTGTGACCCTTAAGATAAGCTCAACCAAACGATCTGAGGCTGGACTTCTCCTTTTAATGCTTTCTCCGAATTAGCGTAAAAAAAACAACCTTCCAATACCCATTCCTTTCTCCCCCTCCCTCCGTAAACACGTACCCGACTCATCCACCGATCCTGTTTTGCAGCAGCGCTGCTCTTCCTGGATTTACAGGCTACACTGCTGTCAGTCAAATGCTTTTGAGGAGGGGGCATGGCTGAGCTGCGCGCACGTGTGTGTCTACGGACATACACAGCCCGGCTTGAGAGCGCATCCACATGGGTGCCCCCCTCAGTGCATGGCTTTCTGAGGGGACACCTGCAGGGAAGGAGTGGACAGTGCCAGCAGGGGACTCCCAAAAAGAAGGTAAGGGGAAACTTTGTCTAATAACATTTGCACATAGCAGGCATGTATAACATCTTTTTATTTTAACCACTTGCCTACTGGGCACTTTTACCCCCTTCCTTCTCAGTCCAATTTTCAGCTTTCAGTGCTGTCGAACTTTGAATGATAACATGCTACACTGTACCCAAACTAAAGTTGTTTTTTTTTTTATAATTTATTTTTCACACAAATAGAGCTTTCTTTTGGTGGTATTTAATCACCACTGTTGTTCAGTTTTTTTGTTTAGCAAAAAAAATAAAATTTTTTTGGAAAAACAACAAAAAACATTTTCATAGTGATTTATAAAATTTAGCAAATAGGTAATTTTTCTCTTTCACTGATGTGCGCTGATGAGGCAGCACTGATAGGTGACACCGATTAGGAGGCACTGATAATCAGTGCCCTGACTATCAGTGTAGAGGTTTTATTTTTTTTTTTATTTTTTTTAAGAGAAGCCGGTTATCGGCTCTCTTCGCCTCATGCTGTCAGCAGGAGGAGTATGGATAACCAACCTCTGTTTACCTCCGTGATCAGCTGCGATTGAACACAGCTGATCACGTGGTAAAGAGCTGCCGATTGACTATTGACCTCAATCTGTGATCAGCAGTGTCCTCAACTGAAAAAGTGAAGATTTTTGGTTAATGGTAATTGTGCCTAAACGGTACAAAAATTTTCATTTTTTTTCCCCCCCTGGAATTCCTGAAAAATTACAGCACACTTCTGGTATGTGAGGGTGCTTAGAGCTTCATAGCTTTGTGAGATCATTTAAAACACTGCTGCCCGTTAATCACTACTGTGCTGCTTACTCATACCTTTGCTGGAGGCTCTGACATGAGGAAGCAAAGCCCTGTTTCCTCCAAAATTGTTGCCTCTAAACAGAAGACCGTGCATAATAAGTATTCCCCAAGCATTGGGGAAGAGATCAGCTGTAGGTAGACCTCAAGGCAATACTGGTGCCTAGTTCCATGGTATCTGCTTTTTTTTTTTTTTTTTTTTCTATTTGAGTTCCACTTTAAGACCGGGCTAATTAATTATTGAAAAAAAAAATATTTTTACGCTGTCTCTTAAAAAATGTTTGGAACATTTTTATTGCTATCATGACGCAGTTACTGAGTCATCTGGGGTGTATTAGACCTCAGATCTCGCCTCTGCCCTGAAAAGCATCTTATCACACCAAGATCTCTTTGAGCAGATGCTTTCCGATCCCCAATCAGCTCTATGGTAACTGCACGCCTCAGTCCCAGGCTCATCGGTGGGACGGGAGAGGCACCAAAGGGCAGCAGGATGACCCCTCCCGCTGCCTGTAAGGACAATCCAGTGGCTAATTAGCCGCTAGGATGGCTTTTACAAGAAAGAGAATCGCCAGCTGAAAAAAACAATACTGGGATGAGGCCTGTAGCTGCAGGCATCATCCTGGTCTAACACTTGAAACTGCAGACATAAATATACATATTGCAGTCTGCAAGTAGTTTTAAATATACAAAGAAAAGAGAGCGCAAGACTGCCCTAGTGTGATACCGTTTTTAATGCTAAAAAGGCAAAATCAATTCAAAGAGGGTTACACTCAAACATGGAACGGATAGTCGCATGTACAGCAAAGTAGATGTCTCCCTTATTGGCCTATATGAATGGGTTGGCTCTCAAAAGCGAGTGATGTGGAATGTTATTGCAATCTCTGCTTCCCCATCGAGTCAGGCTGTCTTTGCTGTAGAACACGTGCACGGTCCACCTGAAGAAGGAGGCCGCGCCTCCGAAACAAGTCTTGGCAACGGCTCTGTTAGCCAAGAGGAGTCACTCACCTGGTCTTTACTTCACGGTCGCGAGTGACGTCACGCAGCGCCGGCTGGACCGTGCGCGTGTTCTACAGCAAACACAGTTTGACTCGATGGGGAAGCGGAGATCGCAATAACATCCCACATCACTCGCTTTTGGGAGCCAACCCATTCACACAGGCCAGGAAGGGCGACATCTACTTTGCTGTACATGCGACTTTCCATTCCATGTTTGTGAGTGTAACCATCTTTGATTTGATTTTGCCTTTTTAGCATTAAAACGGTATCACACTAGGACAGTCTTGCTCTCTCTTTTCTTTGTATAGTTTAGACCAAGTAGGCCACCCAGTGGCTCTTTGAGAGAGATGCAGCACCTAGAGCAAAGAGAACTTTTTATATAGACTGTTACAATTTGAGTGTTGTTTATGAGGGACAGTGCTGGTTTGGTTTTTCTGTGTGTTTTGCAAGTAGTTTTTAAATTTATCGCACTTGTATTTTGTTTGCATGTATCACTTAATTTGTGATCTTTTCTGTGTTTTATTCATGTTTTGCAGTTGGATTTCTCCGCAGTGGTACTAAGCTTCCCTTCAGTCGGCATCGTCAGAATGCAGGACTGAGCCAGTCACATGATGACTTGTCTGATGCTGCTGCTAACTCTCATAAGAAGATTGGCAGTCTTCCACGGCGTCTGTTAAAGCACTTTTCTCTAAAGACAAAGTCTAAGCCCAGTGTTAATGGGAGTGCTCAGGGTGGAGATAAGTGATTGAATAGCTGTTGTATTTTAGAACACTTCTACCTCTGTCTGGCTCAGTACTGCATGTCCCTGCATAGCTGCCATTTACATTTAGATTTTTTTTCATCCAGCCCTCATGTATGTATGAACCATTTTAAATGCATATGGCTTAAAACTCCAGTTTTTGTTGAAGAAAAGCAATCCACATCTGGTGAATTGATATACATGGCAAAGATTTTGGGACAAAAATCTTACCGCTCTCTGTTCATTGAAAACGTTTGCCTTACCCCTATTTTTTTTGGACTAACTGAATGGAGAGTTTGCTTCCATAATTACCACATGAGAAAGAAAAGAAGCAGCACGTGGGAAGCATTTATTTAATTTCAGGCTGCGTGAAGACTTCTGGAAAGCAATGCACCAAACAAAGCAGGGTAGGAGATTTCTGAGGCTGATGCCTGCAAAAACTGGATAGAAAGCCTCAAAATTGCCATATCGCAAGAAAGTGAGGTTTTCATTTTTGCCACTTTGGGTGCGGATTGAATTAGAAAGGTCACTTAATACAGTATAAAGTGCAAATTGGCTTGTGTAACATATTTCAATTTTGTTAGTAAAAATATTTTCCTCTAAATAAAGTGCAATGTGTATGACAAGGCCCTGGTCAGATGAGCACGTAAATACTACAGACCAGGCAGCAATATACAATGTTTAGTACAAAAAAAAAGGTCCATCATATTATGCGGTTTTACAGTATACCATTTCAGGCATTCAAAGTACGTTATGCAAGTTATCTTTTGAAGCAAACAAAGTGTGTTCAGTTAATGAGAAGCAATAGCATGAATAAAAGATGATTTTTACAATGACAAAGTGATCAGTCTTTATATTTGTATTCCAACAGGTCTACGTTTTAAAGAAGAACTCCGCGATAGTTATACATTGTGCATATTGGCCCTGTGCAGTTAAGCAAAACTGCTGATGTGATTTTGATTAGAATCGCGCACTGTGTACAAAACTCAGTTTTAAAAATCAATGACTTCATCCTAATCCTGGACTGCTTTCCCGGTGGGTCCTGGGACATCAGCAGTGACATCACTTCCCGTTAGGATTTGTAGTCTTAGTCCCCACATACTATCACGCCCTCTGATTAAGGCTGCATTCACACCTGAGAGTTTTTGGTTTTCAGGCAGAAAGTCGTGCGTTTTTGCACAGGTCAAAAGGTCACCCATGTTTTGTTTTTCTTGCGTTTTATAAGCTGAAAACGCTCACGTGGGAATGCAGCCTTAAGCCTCGTACACACGATCGGATTTTCCGACAGGAATTGTGTGATGACAGGCTGTTAGCAGAAAGTCCGACCGTTTGTATGCTCCATTGGTCAGTTGTTGTCGCATTTTCCGCAGACAAATGTTGGATGGCAGGCTTTAAAATTTTCCGAGCGTGTGTACACAAGTCCGTCGGACAAAATTCCAAAGTAAACACGCATGCTCGAAACCAATGCTCAAATACATTAGCAGGAGGTGCCCAAAGGGTGGTGCTAAAGAGCTAAAAAAAAAACGCTTAGTTTCATGTTTGTTGGATGACAATTGTGTGCCGTTTTGTATGCAAGACAAATTCCTGGCCACTGCCCTTCAGACAAAAGTCCTACGCTTTGTCTACGGAAAATCCGATCATGTGTACGAGGCTTTAGGCTGCATTCCCACCTGAGCGTTTTCAGCTCGAAAAACGCCCGAAAAAAACGCCCAACAAGCAAAATCCCATTCATTTCAACCTGTTCACATCTGAGCGTTGTCACCTTAAGCAAGAGGCCTGAAGCTCCAAAAAGTACACAAGCTTCATTTTGGGCAGATTACAGGTGTCTTTACATTGGTGAACTTTTGACCTGTAGAAAAGTGAAGCAAAAACGCCCAACTTTCTGCCTGAAACCAAAATGCTCAGTTGTGAATGCAGCCTTAAGCTTCGTACACACGATCCAATTGTTGGCCAACTGAGCGTCAGATTTTTGTCTTAAGGGCGTGTGCCAGGATCTTGTCTTGCATACTAACGGTACACAATTTTCATGCAACAAACATGAACGTAGTGACATACTACGAGGAATTTCAGCTCTTGAGTGCCACCCTTTGGGCCCCTTCTGCTTATTTCGTGTTTGGTAAGCTCTTATTCGGAGCATGCTTGTTTGTACTTTCAACTTTTGTGTGACGGACTTGTGTACTGACCATCAGAAAATCTGACAACAGTCTGTTCCAGTCCGCCGAAAATTTACTAGCATGTCATCCAACATTTGTTGGCAGAAATGGGACAATTGTCAAAAGGAGCGTACTAACAGCCAGATTTTAGGACAACTGTCTGTCAGACAATCCCCTGCCAACAATTGGATCGTGTGTGTGCGAGGCTTTGGAGTGTGAATGGTTGGGACTGTGGGCATATATGGGTTGAATCAGACTCCTGGCTTGTCCATATAACTGTGCTGTACAGTGGTCAGACCCGAGACTCTCAGACAACCGGTCTAATCTGTATAGCTTAGTTGGATGAACAAGCCAGGAGTCGGATTCATCCCATACATGCCCACAGTCCCACCCATTCACACTGTAGTTCTCAGTATCGTGAGCAGACCAGATGGTCTCAGACTCAGTCCGATTCACCCACAGTGTGAATAGGAGGCAATGTGGGCATGTATAGACTAAATCAGAAATCTGGTCTGTCTATCTTGCAATGCTGTACAGCGGGTGGATCAGACTGGGAGCCTGAGTCTCTAGTGTTTGTCCACTACAGCAAGTGGTGATGTAATCACATCAAAGCTCGCTTTAGTGGGAATGTACAAGATGGGTGACCAGGGGCATAGAGGCCACTGGTCTTATAGATCAGGATATGAGGGGAACAGAGGGCTGCTCATAGAATAAAGAAGGCTGGATTTCTGACTTCCAAGGGGGCTATGCACTAAAACACACATCAATTATTTAAAAAGGTATAACAACACCTGTGTGTTTAAATGTACAGTGGGTATAGAAAAGAATCACATTTTGTTGCTTTGCAGCCTGAAATTAAGACAAAACTGTTTTTGTTTTATTCAGCTGTATTTACTCAATGCAACTTCAACATCCAAGTGAAAGATAACACCAACATGTCAGAAAAAAAAAAAAAATCAAAAACAGGATCACCCCCTTGTCTGTATTTTGTTGAACCGCCTTTTGCTTTAATTCCAGCCTTTAGTCTGTTGGGATATGTCTCTACTAGCTTTACACATCTAGACAATGCAAAATTTGCCCACTCTTCTTTGCAGAACTGCTCAAGTTCAGTTAAATTTGATGGTGACCGTTTGTGGATTGCAGTCTTCAAGTCATTCCACAGATTTTCTATGGGGTTAAAGTCTGGGATATATATATATATATAATTTATTGATTTATATTGGTGTTAGATTTTTCACTTGGATGTTATAAGTTGCACTCAGTAAATACAGCTGGATAAAACAAAAACTGTGTGTCTTAATTTCAGGCTGCAAAGCAACAAAATTTGATTACAGTGGAGCCTCCGATTGCGAGTAACGCCGTTAACGAGCGTTTCGCAATACGAGCAATTATTATTTTTTTAAATCCTGATTTGGCTTGCGAGTGTTGCCTCGCGAAAGGATCAGGATTCAAGCTACTGCGGTGTGCAGTACCGCATTTGGTCAGAGGTGCGGGGACACCGGAGCCTATCGGAGATACTCTGTTCGAGTGTTTCCGAATGCAGCCAAACTGTCTGAGTCTCTCTGGCGCCCCCACCTCTGGCCACATGCGGTTCTGCATGCCATAGAAGTTAATGTGGAACAAATTATTTTTGTTTCCATTGACTTCTATGGGAAAACTCGCTTTGATATGCTAGTGCGTTGGATTACAAGCATTCTCCCGGAATGGATTATGCTTGTAATCCAAGGTTCCACTGTATTTTAAAAGGGGGCGATTCTTTTCTATACCCACAGTGTGTGGATATACATAGATAACATTTCTGCCTGGAGTTCAGCTTTAAAAAGAAGTACAGTGAAAGCTATTTTGGCTGTACTTCTGTGGATCACAGGAGTGCAGTTCGTTCTGTACTCCTGTGACCTGCTTTCAGCTGACAACAGGCTGAAGCTAGCTGTCATCACAGAGCTGGTCCAGGCTGGGGAAAGATTGCGACAATATGGGTGGGATCTGACCACAACCCTGGACCAGCACCCGGCTCAGCCTCTCAGTGAGCCGCTGAAAACCTGATCCAGCTGCTTGTAACCACCCCTGGCCCAGTGAGCAGACTGACAGTCACCAGCTCTATGCTCAGGAAACAATGAGAACTGAGCGATCAGCAGTGTTTGATCATTCGGCTCTCAGTCTTAGGGCCCGGCGGGGAGCTGATGCTGCATCCACCCAGGTAAGTATGATATTAAAAAAAAATCATGAACTTCTCTTAAGCTCTGTTAATCAAAACCCAAATAAACAGCATCTCTCATGGTAATGTTTGGGTACGTCGCACGACTGCACAATTGTCAGTTAAAGCGACGCATCGCAAAAAATGGCCCGTCATTAAGGGGGTAATTCCTCACGGGGCTGAAGTGGTTAATAATACCTGGTGATCTTGCCATGAAGGCACTACCTGTTACGATGTGACAACCATCTGATTTAAACTATAATACAAATCAATGCACAACAATATGGCTTTCCACTCCAGGCTGCTCTCGGAACATTTTATTCAAGATAAAAGTATTCTGGACCTTTAAGCAGAGTTAACTTACCATAATGATACAACTGTCAGTTGAGGAATTGGTGACAGCACTTAACAATCAAAGATAAGGCTGAACATTTAACAGCCATAGTTTATATTAAAAAACAAATGCAGGCCAGAAATTGAGCAGATTTCATGACTCTGCAAATAAAGTGCTTATAATTGTACAGTCCACAATGGTGCACTTTTTGAAATATAAATAAAAAGTAAAACTGTATATTTTTAGGAAAGGTACTGTATGTTAAATAAATTCATGTCTATAACATCCAGAGTCATTATCTGTATTACGGTGGATTCCGCACAGTACCTGGAGCACATGGCTTAGGTGTGAAGGGAAATGAAAATCATTCTGTAAGTCTGTTTTAAAGGGCAGAAAATGCCTGAGTTTTCAGCCTGTACAAGATTTTCACAATGTTCCGCTAATGACCTGGCAGAGGCCACAATGACTGTAGGTTTTTCCCCATCGAGGGGTATTCTGTAAACTTGTCATTGTGACAGGTATCTGTAGTCCTTCTGCATCCCAGTCCTCTCCATATCTGTCGATTCAGAGCCAGTGCTGCCCCCTTGGTTTAGCACCAGACATGCAGAGGTTTCATCCAATGCAGCGCCTTGCTTCTCACGCTCTTTCATCAGTTGTTCTGTCAGTTCCACGCTTTCATATCTCACTAACTGCAAGCGCAAAAACCCATCATCGTGCTCCTTATACCTGTGAGGGGAAAAAAAAAAACAGTTATAGATTTTGGCTTCTGCTTATATGAATATACACACCACTTAGCCAAAACATTATGACAACTGCCAGGTAAAGTGAATAACTGATTATCTTTTTAGAATGGCATCTGAAAGTGGGTGGGATATATTGGGCAGCAAGTGAGCACATTGTCCCTACAGTTGATGTTTTCAAAGCAGAAAAAAAAATAAGGGCAAGTGTAAGGATTTGAGCAACTTTAACAAGGGCCAAATTGTAATGGATAGACGACTGGGTCAGAGCAACTCCAAAAACTGCAGCTCTTGTCGGATGTTCCCAGTCTGCAGTAGTCGGGACCTACCAAAATGGTCCATGCAACCAAAAAAAAAACGGCAACAGGGTCATGGGCGGCCAAGGCTCATGCTTAATGCATGTGGGGAGTGAAGGCTGGCCTGTGTAGGCGGATCCACTAGAAAAGCTACTGTAGCTCAAATTGCTGAAAAAGTTCATGTTGGTTCCAAAACACACAGCGCATCGCAGTTTGTGTGGTGCTGCGTATCTGCAGAATGCCTATGCTGATCAGCGTCCACAGCCAAAAGCAGGTACAATGGGCACATGAGCATCAGAACTGAACCACAGGAGCAATGTTAGAAGGTGGCCTGGTTTGATGAAGTCAAGAATAAGCTTGGTGTTGACAGGGCCTCCAAATTCTCCAGATCTCAATTTAGCCCTTGTTAAAGTCACTCAAATCCTTACACTTGCCCTTATTTTTTTTCTGTGGCGGAGGTGGCCAGCTGGGTGTCAGTCCAGGCACCTGGCAAATCCAGACTTTTTCGCAATGACGCGGTGCTTGGACTGACATCTGTGACGTCAGCAGAGAACGGACTTTAGCCCACTCTGCTGAAAACGGGTCACAGGAGAGCATTAATGGATTAATATTTCTGTTATTTGCGTATGGACTTTTATTTGAACTAACGGACTTTTTATAAGGTATCATGTTTACTCATTTATCACTGTAATACTTTGATTTTATTATTGCACATCAGCACTTTATTTTATGGCTTAATTACATTTGCACCTGCATTTAGCACTTTTTGAATTAAGGGATTGTTGCTTAGGCCTTTTTGCACGTATGATAAAAGAACTTGACATATGAGAGCACATTACCAGCGCCAATTCCACCGACACATTACTGCACTCTAAACTAATTCTGGTGACCCCCAAGGAATTTCCTTAATTTGCAGTGTTTTTCTTCTCACTTCCTGCTTGGCTATGGGACAGGAAGTGAAGGGAAAGCTCCAATGGGACACAGATGGAGGAAAAAAAACATGACAAGGATTATAACCCTCCCTTTGCTCTATTCAAAATGAAAAAAAAAAATTTTTGCCCATAGTTCTACTTTAATGCATTAAAGTGGTTGTTAACCCACTTCTATAAAAAGCACCCATCCCCTCTGTAATATAACAATATGTGCCTGTGTTATGTAAAAAAAAATATGCTCATCTGTACCTAGATCACGGCGATCAGGTGACTCCTCGGCTCTCTCCTCTGCCTGGCTGACAGTTCCAGAGGGTGGGACCGAGCACTGCTGCTGACATCAGCCGGTAAGAGAGGATAGAGAGAGGGCACTTATTGTTATAATATAGAGGGGATGGGGGCATTTATATTATGAGAGCAGCAGGAGTGGAGGTGGTGGGCGCTGAGGCGAGGAGGGGGAGAGTAGGACAGAGCAGGACTGCGGATGACAGAGGCACTTACGCGGATCACGTCAGGGCTCAGCAGCAATGATACACCGCGGTCAGCGTACAGGGGGGGGGGGGGGGGAAGGATCAGCCAGGTTTTTTAGGTGTTACAGGGGGCCAAATGACACAGCACAAGCACTGTATAACATGCTTTAACCACTTCAGCCCTGGACCATTTTGCTGGTCAAAGACCAGGCCACTTTTGGAGATTCGGCACTGTGTCGCTTTAACTGACAATTGCACGGTCGTTGTGTTGCTATGGCAATTTCTATAGTGACTTTATTATAATATAGAGTTTAGGTAGTAACAGGATATGTGTACAGAGCCCCCTTCCCTCCCCCTCCATTGATCAGGAAACAGGAATTGGGTGGGAGGGGCTTGGAAAGTTTTTTTTTGGACACACATGTGTTTGAACAAGAGTTGGTGTTTTGGGAGGACAAAAAGAGAGACATGGCTGGATAACCTTGGAGACGCTTTTGGGAGTTAGGCTGGGCAAGGAACTATGGACATTAAATCTTGACCTCTAAGTTGAGTACATATTTAGTTTACTTAATGTGTACATGCTTATATTTGTAGGCATATATATTTTGTAAGCTATAAGTTGTGTTGTATTGTGCATTCTACAGTTGTATGTGTAGATTTTTCCTTGTTTTGTAAAGCATTGATACACTACAGAAGTTTAAGCTTCCTTGGTTTTACCACAAGAACTTAATAGATAGGACGCAAAAGCATTACAATGGGGGTTCGTGGCCGGAATTTGTGCTAAAATTTCAACAGAAGCTGACCTGTTTTCTGTGGTGTGTTTTGTTGCTTGTGCTGGGGGGAAAAATGCTGCATACACTGTTTAGGAAGAGTAAAGCTGCAAAGGTTTCTGGTTTCCAGGAGGACTTGAAGGCATGCTCCCTTCCTATCTGGGCCAGAAATAGTCAGTGGATGTCTGTTGCAAAAGAGCTGGCTGGATATGCTTTTCCTTTGAACAGAGCTTGGGGGGGTGGAGTCTCTGATCTTTCCTCAGGTTTTAGTCTCAAAAGTTTTGGGTTTAGTAAGGGAGAGATGCGGGCAGTTGCTGTGTTTGGTTTGCATTTCCTGCATGCTCTACATATTGAATCTGAAAAGAGCGAAAAGGCAGAATTAGAAAGAGATTTAATGAAGGAGCAGCTTTTAGTAGCATCCAAGTGTTTGGAAGAAACTGCAAGCAGGGCAAAAGATTTAGAAAGTAGGGTAATCAAAGTTAAACCTGCAGTGGCTTCGAAGAGTGTTCAAACCGCTGTAGGCCGAGCTGAAGATTTGAATGAGCGGTGTTCAGCCCTCATGACCAAGTCTAATGATGTTCTAACAAAGGACAAAGGCCCAAAGCCTGTAAGCAGAAGTAGGACATGTGCTACTGTTACTTCCCATAAGCGGGAAGTAGATGATTTGATTAGCTCAAATTACAGCGTTGATTCAGATACAAGGAAGACAATGCCTATGATCTCCAGGAGACACATGTGGGTTGATTTTCTTAAGGTGGGGGTCCCTAGAGGAACTAGATGGGATTCCTACACCAGCATTGTTTAAGAAGTGGAAGCAAATGGTTGGGAATGGTAGATTTAGTCACATTAAGTGTTTCTATTGCCATAAAATGGGGCATTTTGCAAAAATGTGCCATGCTGTGAAGCAGCAGGCCTCTGTTCTTCCAAGGACGGCACGGAGAGACATGCAAGTTTATTCGTTACGTTGGAAGTCAATGCCTTTCCGTGAGTGTTTCAAGGCAACAGTGGGCACCCTACAATAGTTTTGCAGTTACAAATGGGCAGATAGAGAAATGTGAGCAGTGAGCTATGTTTTTGGCACAGTTGGAAATGAACAAATAATCTGCTTTGTCCCTTACTCTTTTCAGGTATTGTGCATCGAGAGGTGGAGCAGACGACCATGCTGGGTGGGAGGAGGAAGACCAGAAGAGAGCTTGATGAAGATGCGGATGATTTGCTAAAGGTGGCTGAATTGGAGTGGACTTTCAACTGAGCATTTCCTTATGCCCAAGAGACTTTCATCTGGGACTTTCTTTACACAAACTGCCAAAGACATTAACCCTGCTCAAAAGTAATGTTGCAGCCTTCCAGGGACAAAACAAAAGTCTGACCGCCCAGATGGGGGTCAAAAGGGAATCTTTTCCTCCCATTTAGGGGGGGGGTTATTTTGCCCTTTTCTGGACAAAAAGGCTTTAAGAAGTTTTCTACATTATTCTATAAAGTCAAGAGGTGGTATGTGTTGCTATGGCAATTTCTCTAGTGACTTTATTGTAATATAGAGTTTAGGTAGTAACAGGATATGTGTACAGAGCCCTCTTCCCTCCCCCTCCATTGATCAGGAAATGGGTGGGAGGGGCTTGGAAAGGGTTTTTTGGACACACGTGTTTGAACAAGAGTTGGTGTTTTTGGGAGGACAAAAGAGAGACATGGCTGCCTGAAGCTGGATAACTTTGGAGACGCTTTTGGGAGTTAGACTGGGCAAGGAACTATGGACATTACATCTTGACCTCTAAGTTGAGTATATATTTAGTTTACTTAATGTGTACATGCTTATATTTGTAGGCATATATATTTTGTAAGCTATAAGTTGTGTTGTATTGTGCATCCTACAGTTGTATGTGCAGATTTTTCCTTGTTTAGTAAAGCATTGATACACTACAGAAGTTTAAGCTTCCTTGGTTTTACCACAAGAACTTAATAGATAGACGCAAAAGCATTACAGTCGTGCAACGTGGCGCCCAAACAAAATTGATGTCCTTCTTTTCCCCACAAATAGAGCTTTCTTTTGGTGGTATTTGATCACCTCTGCGGTTTTTATTTTTTGCGCTATAAACAAAAATAGAGCGACAATTTTGAAAAAAAAAATGCAATATTTTTTACTTTAATAAATATCTACAAAAAATATATAAAAACATTCTTTTAAAGGTCAGTTTTATTACTAAAATCACAGTGTATATATGGGCATATCTGTTCTGCAGTGGTTACTGGGCTGCTTTTAAACTGTTTTGCAGGTGTAGAGCAGTTTACCTTCGGGTTACCTGCACCTAGCCATAGACTTCTGTTATTACCTGCGAGTTTGGTGAGCTTTCTGAAAGTGCACCAAACCTATTGCAAAGTGCAGGAAAGCCAAAAGGTACACTGCGTTGCACCAGCGGTGTGGGTAAACTACAGCGCATCTATGTGAAAGCAGCCTTGGGCCCCTTTCACCTCTAAGGAGTGGCAGATGTAAACCGACTTGTGTCCTACATCCAATCCGCAAAAAAAAAAAAAAAAAGGGAGTATAGTGGGCTGTGTCCGTGTCTGCTCTGCATATACAGAGCAGACATGGACCTGCCATCCGCCCGCTCCGCTCATTGTGGCCTGCGACCTGTTACCAAGTCGCTTAAGTGGCCCTCGCTCTTCAAAAGGTTGGGCACCCCTGGTTTAGGCCGATACGTATTCTTCTACATATTTTTGGTAAAAAAAAAAAAAAAAAATATCGCAATAAGCGTTTGGTTTGCGCAAAAGTTATAGCGTCTACAAAATAGGGGGTAGTTTTATGGCATTTTTATTCATTTTTTTAAATTTTTTTACTAGTAATGGTGGTGATCAACAATTTTTATCGTGACTGCGACATTATGGTGGACACAGACACTTTTGACATTTTTGGGACCATTGTAATTTTTACAGCAATCAGTGCTGTAAAAATGCACTGATTACTGTGAAAATGACACTGGCAGTGAAATGTGAGTTTAAAGTCTGTTTTTAACTTTTTAATAAATAAGTGGTGACATGCATAAAAATGGCTATCCATTTTTTATGAGAAATATTAGAGCCAAACAGTCTGTCGCACTGCTTGGAAAGGCTGCGGATTGATCATCCTGTAATGAACCAAAGGCGCACACTCGTATCCATCTGGTGAGTGGCCATTTTTATTAAGTGGTGGTGGCAAGCACTTTAAGGGTGGATGTAGAAGCACTGGACCACATCATAGAAACAGCATTAAAAGGAGTGATCACTCACTAAGGACATTCATTTTTGCCTGTCATTTATAATAAGGAATTTCTTTTGCACATTGCACTTTATGGACTTATTGGAACTAGTTGGAAGATACCATATATACCTATATTGTTGTTTGTTTCACACTTTATAAGTTTTGCACTTTGTTGTTTAATTATTGTCCAATAATTGATAACACTGCACAGCTTTTTGCATTTTGTAGAGTTAATTTGGTTGGGAATATTGCACATTTGACCTATAAAAAGGTTTATTATTTGAATTGATTTGTCCACTACAGCACAGATTTGTGGTATACCACACTGATTGAGAGGGGGGTACTGGGAGTGCCATCCGCAAGGATTCCTCACAATCAATAGGGTATACCAACTTATTCATTTATGTTTTTTGGCACGATAGATGTGATATGATTTAAATTGGCATTGAAGTTAGCGCAATCCACACACTGGTTACAATATATACAACTGATACATTAATGTGATGGTCAGTGGGAAGAACCATGGTTGAGAAACACTGACATATACTTCCATGCTTAGTTATGCAGAAGTCTGAAATACATTAAATTTGTGTGTCACCTAGATAGAGAGAGGAGTCCAAATGAGTAAAACATGTAAAGGAGGGGCAAACTTAGTAAGTCGTAAGGGTCTCAACTGACTAATGTACTTTAACAGTAGTACTAGAAAAACTAAATGCATGAAAAGCTAGGTTTACAATTTAGATAATAAAACGACCACCTATACGCCACTTAAAGGTTCTTTGCTCATATTTAAAAGGTGGGATATCAAAAAGACAGATCTATTGTAAAGTTGTAAACGTGTAAAAGACCATTTACGTTTCATTTGAGATACACCAATATGTGACATACTGTATGCATGAATGGTATGGAGCACAATGTAGTGTAGGACATGATCTCTGGAACAGATTATTAAACTCAAATCTACAACCACAATAGAAGCAACTCTATTCTAATGACTAGAAATTCACAGGAAGCTGTATTTGGTTGTTGTCACTGGTGAGAACACAGCTCTGTTGTAAGATATGCAGTTCAGTACTAGTGATATAAAAGAGAACTGCAGGTTAAGGTATGTGGCAGAGGTCATTGCCGGATACTAGTGATGCACTGAAAATTTTGCCCGCTAAAAACTAATCGGCCAAAAATAGGGTTTTCAGCGTTTTACCTTGCTTATGGTGCATTTTCCATAGGTCATGCTCTCCAACTACATCATATTTGTACCATGATCAGGTGCGGGCAAAACGCACTGCATTTGCAACTTACGTTTGGAGTGCTGTTGACTTTTCGCTGCAAGGGCAGCGAGATAGGAATAAGTTGCGGGAACATTCCCACACAACATTCTAACGGGCCTGTCACTGACCAAGATGAAACCCTGATCTAGCTTCCTTTTTTTTTGTTTACAATTTTCTTCTCAAGCAAAGAGAAAGATACACTGCATCTCTCTCCATTCAGAGGAGAAAAAAAACACAGGGGCAGGCTAAACAGTGATCAGACCCCCCGGTTCCCAATAGTTAATACAAGACCCGGGACTTTCACTCAGTGGGCGAGAGCACTCATGCTTATACTGTATATGAATGCATATGCAGGCTCCCAGAATATGACCCAATTCAGTGAGGTTGCTTATATACAGTATGTGTAGAGTTGTCGGCAAGTGGTTAACCACTTAAGCCCCGGACCATTTTGTAGCTAAAAGGACCAGAGCTGTTTTCAGAATTTTGCACTGCGCTGGTTTAACTGTAAATTGTGCGGACATGCAATGTTGTACCGAAACGAAATTTGCGTCCTTTTCTTCCCACAAAATAGAGCTTTCTTTTAATGGTATTTGCTTGCCTCTGCGATTTTTATTTTTTGCGATATAAAATGGAAAAAGACCGACATTTTTGAAAAAAAAAAGATATTTTCTACTTTTTGTTATAAGAAAAATCGAATAAACTCAATTTTAGTCATACATTTAGGCCAAAATGTATTCGGCCACATGTCTTTAGTAAAATAAAAAGTCAATAAGCGTATATTTATTGGTTTGCGCAAAAGTTATAGCGTTTACAAACTAGGGTACATTTTCTGGAATTTACACAGCTTTTAATTTATGACTGCCTATCTCATTTCTTGAGGTGCTAAAAATGACAGGGCAGTACAAAACCCCCCCAAATGACCCCATTTTGGAAAGAAGACACCCCAAGGAAATTGCTGAAAGGCCTGTTGAGCCCATTGATTATTTTTTTTTTGTCCCAAGTGATTGAATAAATGACAAAAACAAAAAAAAAATTACAAAAAGTTGTCACTAAATGATATATTGCTCACACATGCCATGGTTATATGTGGAATTGCACCCCAAAATACATTTTGCTGCTTCTCCTGGAGTAGGGAAATCAAAAATTGACACCCTTAGAAAGCCTGAAGGCGGTGATTGGTTTTCGGGGTCCCGTACGCGGCTACGCTCCCAAAAAGTCTCACACATGTGGTATCCCCGTACTCAGGAGAAGCAACAGAATGTATTTTGGGGTGTAATTCCACATATGCCCATGACATGTTTGAGCAATAGATCATTTAGTGACAACTTTGTGCAAAAAAAAAAAAGTTTTTCCGCAACTTGTGTCAACATATAAAATATTCCATGGACTCGACATGCCTCTCAGTATATAGCTTGGGGTGTCTACTTTCCAAAATGGGGTTATTTGGGGGGTTTTGAACTGTTCTGGCATTTTATACACAACATTAGGAAGCTTATGTCACACATCATCCACTCTTCTAACCACTTGAAGACAAAGCCCTTTTTGACACTTTTTGTTTACATGAAAACATTTTTTTTGCAAGAAAATTATGTTGAACCCCCAAACATTATATATATTTTTAAAGCAAAGGCCCTACAGATTAAAATGGTGGATGTTGCATTTTTTTTTCTACACAGTATTTGTGCAGCGATTTTTCAAACGCATTTTTTGGGGAAAAAATACACTTTTTTTCATTTTAATGCACTAAAAAACACACTATATTGCCCAAATGTTTGATGAAATAAAAAAGATGATCTTAGGCCGAGTACATAGATACCAAACGCGACAAGCATTAAAATTTCGCACAAACGCGCATTGGCGACAAACTACATACATTTTTAAAAGCCTTTACAGGTTACCACGTTAGATTTACAGAGGAGGTCTACTGCTAAAATTACTGCCCTCGATCTGACCTTCGCGGTGATACCTCACATGCATGGTGCAATTGCGGTTTACATATGACGCCAGACCGACGATTGCGTTCGCCATTGGGCAAGAGCAGAGCAGGACAGGGGTGCTTTTTTTATTATTAATTTTGCTTTTTTATTTTTAAACTGTTGCTTCCATATTTTTTTTTAACCATTTTTATTGTTATCTCAGGGAATGTAAATATCCCCTATGATAGCAATAGGTAGTGACAGGTACTCTTTTTTTGAAAAAACTGGGGTCTATTGGACCCTAGATCTTTCCTCTGCCCTCAAAGCTTCTGACCACACCAAGATCGGTGTGATTAAAATGCTTTCCCAATTTCCCAATGGCGCTTTTTATATCCGGGGGGGGGGGACATTCCCTCCCACTGCTTGTAAAAGCAGTCCAGAGGCTAATTAGCCACTAGGATTGCTTTTACATGAAAGCCGGCCGCTGGCTGAAAAGAATGATACCAAGATGATACCTAAACCCGCAGGCATCATTCTGGTATAAACATTCAAAGTCCAGCAACATACCAGTACGTTGCTGGTCCTTGTTGGACATGTATTGTAATCTTTTTTTTTTCATGCAGCCTGTTGGCTGAACGAAAAAAAAAAGATTGATCGGTGGGTATGCCCACCATTAGAATACCGCCCTTCATCCACCCACTTCTAATGATGGGCATACATGCACCATTTATATATGCCGAAGTATGGGGGCATCTTCCCGCAAAAGTTATGCCGCGTACACATGGTCAGACTTTTCCACGGGCAAGCCTCCGTCGGAATTTCGACCGTATGTACGCGGCATTAGGAGCAAAATCATTCCTCCGCCCCTGCTGCCCCAATGCTTCGGCATATTTGCTTTTTTTTTTTTTTAACTGTGGTGGTGAAATCACCTCCTACAGCACTGGAGTCGCAGGGATCAGGCCTGTCTCTGCGAACGCTGCAGTTATGTGTGTTGTGTTTTGCAAGTGACAGTTATCGATCGATACTGCACTTGGGTGGCCTGGGCTGGACGGAGGGGCAAAACGCAGGTGCTAGCAGGTATCTGGGCTGATCCCGCTAACACTGCGTTTTTGGGAACCCTAAACTGCTGGGGACGCTCGTATAGATCTGATCAGATCAGATATTGATCTGTTCAGATACTATACCACTAAGGGAGGTGTATGCTTCACGCGTGGGTGTTAGCGTTACTGGCACTAACCTGACGCTGCCTGGGGTGTGACGCAGACCCTCTCTGACACTAAAACCTAATTGATATCACCCGCCGGGCGATCAGGGGGTTAAACCTTTATTGGGTTATATACGGCGGGTGCCCTGACACTATAAAAAGCAAACTAACTAACCAGCGTCACCCGTAACACTTATATGGTGATTACTGGTGAAAGGGTTAACTAGGGGCAATTAGGGGGTTAAAACCTTTATTAGGTAATATATGGGAGTACCTGACGCTATATAAAAACCTGACGGCGAACCTAAAAAAAATTACTGGCTACCGATCGGCATCACTGACACTAAGACAGCGATCAGAAAAACTATCGCTTAGCGACAGTGGTGATAGGGGGTGAAAGGGTTACCTGGGGGGCGATCAAGGGGGTTAAACCTTTATTAGGTAATATATGGTGGTACCCGACGCTATAAAAACCTGCAGCGAACCTAAAAAAATAAATAACTGGCTACCGATCTGCATCACCGACGCTAAGACAGCGATCAGAAAAATGAACGCTTAGCGACGGCGGTGAAAGGGTTATCTGGGGGGCGATCAGGGGGTTAAACCTTTATTAGGGGGGGGGGGGTTAGGGGGCTACACTGGACCTAAAACTAACTTTAGTGACACTTTTACAGTCACAAATGTCACTGATTGCAGTGATCAGTAAATAAATGGTCACTGCAATCAGTGACACTGTGACTGGGGGGTGATTTATGTGCCTATGTGTCCTGGTGTCAGTGTAGTGTTTTGTGCACTAACCTGCATCTTCTCCTGTGCGGCGCTCGGTATATGTGAGCGCCGCAAGAGAGATGACATCACTTCCTCTGCCTGTGTTTACATTACACAGGCAGGGGAATGATTCGATTCGCTGGGAGCGATCGAGAGGGGGTGGCCGGAATCGAACGGCTGTCCCCTCATCCCTGATCGCTCCCAAAGGAATAACAGCCGCTCACTGTAAAGGGGGGTCCGATCGGACCCCCCAACTATACAAAGGCAGTCACGTACATATACGTGATTCTGCCTGTCGGTGCCATTCTGCCGACGTATATTTACAGTGGGCGGTCGTTAAGTGGTTAAAGTTCTAAAATGGTACATTGTGTTTTCTGAATATAACAAGAATGTTAGATTGGCAACGTGTCTTTCTTAAAGGAAGTCTGTATTTTTAATTATAAAGGAACCCACCACCCACCCTTTTCATTCAATATAATCCCCTACTACTACCCTGTGAAGCATACTGTTCTTGCTCCGATTTGGCTTATAGCATCTATTGATGAATCCATCTACTGGCAAGACATTTTTTTTATTTTTTATTAGGGCCTACAAAAGAAAAGCAGTGCATTCCAGAAATAATAAAAAATACCTAAATCTTGGGTGTCCAGATGGCCATTTGAACTGATGTTTTTTTCGTAGGTGTACAGTGAGGTTGTTTCCCCTGGTGAAGCACTTCTCACAAACATGACATTTGTACCTGGGAGCCGAGTCTCCCTAATAGTGAAATAGACAGAGGAGTCATTACAGCTTACAATGAACTACATAATCAAAAATGAAGTGTGATTGAAAAAAAAAAAAAAAACTGTAGCAAAGCAACTGTCAAATATAAAAAGGAGTTAGCTCATGACTAAACACACACAAAATGTCATTAATCCGATTTTTTCATCTTTTTGTTTGGCCCATGCTGTATAAACGATATGTAGCCTCGGCTACATACAGTGCTGTGTTTCATCATTAGGACAGGGACTTCCCATTCTGCTCCTAGAACAAAATAGAGTTGGACTAAGCGCTGCTCTGGCTACATAGAGTTTATACAAAGCTCGCAGCCGCTGAAACGGTTAGTATAGTAAATAGTTAGCTTGGTCCAGACAAATTATTTAACATTGACTAAAACCTGGAGTTCTGTGTTGAAGCAATTTAACAGTTTTTAAATATTAAGCAGGTAAGTTTGTCATGTCAAAACACATTCTTTTCAAACAATTTCTACCCAGGTCTTTTAAGACTGTACTTGGTGGTAACTATTTTATCATCAGCGTCTAGCAAGCCGCTTGCTATGTGGGCACTCGTGCAGACTCGCACCTTAGCCCTGCTCTGTGTGTCATGGAGCGTGGCTCTGCCCTGCCCCGCCCCTAGCTCCCTCCTCACTAGCTGTGATTTAAAGCAGCAGGAGAAAAAGGCCCCCACTGCTGTGTCTGAGCCAATGGGAATGAAGAGAGCCAAGACAGCCTCTGCTCTCGTTCATATCATTGGATTGGGCTAGGACAGTTATGGCGAACCTTGGCACCCCAGATGTTTTGGAGCTACATTTCCCATGATGCTCCACTACACTGCAGAGTGCATGAGCATCATGGGAAATGTATCTCCAAAACATCTGGGGTGCCAATGTTCGCCTTTACTGGGCTTGGCTAAGTATAAGGAGGGGCTGCAAACAGAAGGATGAGAAGGTTTTTTTTTACCTTAAAAAGGAGAAGTTCACGTTTACAAAATATTATTATTAAAAATATTATGGTTTATATTCTTTAATAGGTAAGAAATATGCATTATTTTTTGTCAGGGACTTGTAAAGCATTGCACTCACAAATCAGCAGATTGTGGATGTAATGCCACATTCCTGCAAATTGAATCACGGACACTGAATGGATGATGCGGCCAGGTGGGCAGAGCCTCTCACAGCCATCTTTTTTTTAGATTGCAACAGCGGGCGGGGGATGTAACATGTTACAAAAAGATGAACTTATCCTTTAATGCAGAAAATACATTGAGGTAAAAAAACACAACTTCTACCTTTAACCTTCCTGCTGCCAGGTCAGTATGGCGTACAGACCTACAGCACTGCTTCCAGCTGGCCAGGTCCATACACCGTACGGACCCGACTTTCTCCTCCTGCTATAAGCTCAAGGTAACCTCAGTGCCATGAACTTACAGCAGAAATGTTCAGCAGACTCAGACTCTGACAAACAAAACTAGATCTCGGATTAGTACCAAGCCGCTGATCAGAGTTATTAACCTAAAATGACCCCCCTTCCCCGCCACTTCTCTGCCTCTCACCCGCTGCATTCTCCCATCTACCTCCCATGCTGCATGTTTCCTCTCCTTTTTTCCTGTATTGATTATTGGCTTTTAAATGCATTGCATGCCTCTGCCTGGTGTTTGTCACTTTTTTTGCATAGGTTTTTATTTTTCTCTTCATGTGGAATATTTTGGAACATTTTGTATGGTTTTTAAATCAATGCATGCTTTTATATGCTGGTCAGGCAGGGGCCAATTGTGTGGATTGGATTTGGTTGTGAATTTATGTGTTTTCACCTATTTCAACACCGACTACACAGTTTGACACCTAGTTATGACAAAGCACAAGATAGGTGAAACATGTTGTTAACCTTCCGTTCATTCTTGTTGACTGCACCTGTCTACATTACAATAAGGACGTTTTTATTGGCATCCCGTTAGGGAGTGCGACTGCCTTTTCCTTTTTGTCTATCCCCATGCAGGTAAACACGGCCCCCAATAGGTGTACACTTTAGCACACCCCATTAAACGAGGCCTAAGGCTGGCCATATATGTACAATTTTGCTTTAGATTTATCTTAAACTATGCAGTGCAAGGGCCTGCCCAATTGGATACAATTGAAAGTTGTTTAGTTTTGACCTCATATTATATGGCTTTGGGTAAATCTAAAGGAAAATTGTACATGTATGGCCAGCCTTAGTAGGAATTTAGCAGGAATTTTGTAAGTTATATTGTGTTTGTGTGCAAATAATGATTTGTGTTTGTTTTGTTTTTTGTGAGAATAGCGATTTGATATACATTTGATCAAATTTTGCGGGGCCTTAAAAATCAGTAGCACCTTCTTTTTATTCTACTGGTCATGTGATTTCAGAAAGCTGTAAGGGAAAAATGAAAACCTCTAGATTTTTTGAGAAAATTTTGGTTATTTAGAGTTTTGCATATGTTCGATTTTCACCATTTCACAAAAAAGGATCAATTTAAAATTTACAAAGTTTTATTATCTAACTTAATACAGGTTAAGCGTCTATATTTAGTGGGAATTTAGCTGGCTGTGTTTATCTACTAATGATTTTAGTGTACTTTTAGCGAAAATATTGATTTGATCAATATTAAAAAAAAAATCATTAGCACCTTTTTTGTTCTACTGGTCATGTGCTTTCAGAAAATATATGGTTTGGGGGTCTTTTACAAACTCAAAGCTGTAAGGGAAAAATAGACAATGGAAAAAAGTGCAAAAATGCTGAGCTTAAAAGTGGAGCGCAGGAGCAGGGCCTTGCAGCAAAAAGGGTTAATATACAAAATGTATATTACATTTATAATTGGGATGAAAATCTGCATAAAGTAACAAATTAGAGTGTACATGTACATACAGCAGATCCAGCATTACTCTTACCTCATGCACCTTTCTGTAGTGAGCTTTGACAGAACACAGAGAACGGGCAGTGAAGCTACAGTCTTCATATTCACAACAATATGCTGGTAGCTTGCTGTGTGTGTCCAAGTGTTTTCTTAGGTCTACCAGGTTCTTACAGCTAAAAAAAAAAAAAAAAAGTCACACACTACCCATAAGAATAAAAATGTGATCTGCATTTTGATATAAAAAGCAGAAATCTTTCCTAAAACACATGCACATTAAATTATACACAAAATTTTGACAAAACAGAGTTTTATAGAACATTTGTTTAGCTCATTACATGAAATTAAGGTTAATAATAGAACTTGGATTACAAAATCTTTAGTTTTACGCAAATTAGTTGATGCAAAAATTAATACACCCCACAACAAAAAACACTACATCTAGTATTTTGTATGACCTGCACAATTTGTAAGGACAGCACCAAGTCTTCTAGGCATGAAATGAACAAGTTGATGACACATTGCAACATCTCTCTTTTTCCATTCTTCAAGAACAACCTCTTTTGGAGCCTGGATGCTGGATGGAGAGTGATGCTCATCAACTTGTCTCTTCAGAATTCCCCCATAAGTGTTCGATTAGGTTCAGATCAGGAGACATACTTGTTCACTGAATCACTTTCACCCTGTTCTTCACAAATGCAACAGTGGCCTTAGATGTGCGTTTTGTATCATTGTCATGTTGGAAAAGTGCACGATGACCAAGGGCACAGAGTAATGGTAGCATCTTCTCTTTCAATATAGAGCAGTACATCTGTGAATTCATGATACCATCAATGTAATGCAGCTCCCCGATACCAGCAGCACTCATGCAGCCCCACAGAAGGACACTGCCACCACCATGTTTCACTGTAGGCACCATGCATTTTTCTTTGTACTCTTCACCTTTGCAACGACATACAGTTTTGAAGCCAACAGTTCCAAAAACATTTATCTTGGTCTCATTACTCCAGAGTACAGAGTCCCAGTAGTCTTTTTCCAGCATTGGCCCTGGCAAATTCTAGACAGGCTTTTTTGTGCATGGGCTTTAGGGGAGGCTTCCTTCGTGGAGGACACCCATGCATACCATTCCTCTGCAGTTTGGCTTTCTACGTCTTTAGCTAACTGCAGTGTCTTTTTTGTGTAAAGAAATTATTTTCTTTCTCAGGCCTTGTGACATTTCTCTTCCATGTGGTGCCGTTGCTGACAGCATAAAATGGGAGGTTTTTTTTCGTAATGCGGTAGTAAACCCGCACATTAAAAAATAAATAAATAAAAAAAATAAATAAAAAAAAAACAGTGGACAAACAGATATATGTTGGAGATGTAAGGTGGAAAGGGGGACTATGGAACACATATGGTATGAATGTCATATGGTGAGAAAATGCTGGAAAACAGTTCATGAGATATATAAAAAAAAATAGAGAATAGAAAAGAATTCAAATATAGATATCTCATTATTATCTCTGATGCCAGAATCAATAAAGAGTATTAAAGTGGAGCTCCACCCTAAATTTTAACTTCTGCTAATCGGAACCCTCCCCCCCCCTCAAGTGTCACAATTGACACCTTTCAGGGCGGAGGGGGGTGAAAATACCTGTCTTAGACATCCGGGAGTCCTCTCTTCGGGAAATCTGCGGGAGACACGTCACTTCCCCCAGACTTCCCGTAGTGTTCTGGGAGACACTCGGCTCCCAGAACACAGGAGGACGAATCAGAACGGCGCAGCGCGACTCGCGCATGCGCCGTAGGGAACCTTGCAGTGAAGCCGCAAGGCTTCACTTCCTGGTTCCCTCAGCGAGGATGGCGGAGGGGGCAGCAGAGTGACGAGCGATCGCTCGTCCTCTGCTGCGGACGTCGCTGGACTCCAGGACGGGTAAGTGTCCAAATATTAAAAGTCAGCAGCTGCTGTAGCTGCTGGCTTTTAATATTTTTTTTTTCGGCGGAGCTCCGCTTTAAGAAGGATATTTTTCATCATATGACAATCAGCAGCTAGAACAATAATAGCTTGTAAATGGAGAGAAAATAAAAGCCCAAACATAGCAGAATGGATATGTGAAATTAACGAAATACAATATATGGAAAGAGATAAGAGAAGGACATTGAAATAGTCAAATGCCAGAAATATGGCAAAAATGGGATGAATTTCGGCTCTCAAAAAGAATGAAAGAATGAATATTTATAAATGGAAAGTAAGGAATACATGAAGGGGAAATATAAATGAAATCTAAAACAAATATAAGGAAGGGGGGAGAACAGGAGGGTTAAGGGGCCTTTTTTAATTTTTTTATTTATGGGATGAATGGGTGCGAGGATGAAAGGGAATGGAAGATAGTAGAATATATGTAGGTATATGTTGTAGGAAATTTGGTTTTAAAAAAGGGACACTAAAGGTTCTTGTTTTTTTGAAAAAAAACAACAAACATGTTACACTTACCTCCACTGTGCAGCTCGTTTTGCACACAGTGGCCCCGATCCTGGTCTTCTGAGGTCCCTCGGCGGCTGTCTTGGCTCCTCCCCGCAAGGACTCCACATCTTCATGCGAGCGAGCGAGCTTGCATGGTGTGGAGTTATTGCGGGCGCGCTCCTGTGATACAGCGGAGGCCATAACCGCCGACTGTATCACTCGGCCCTGCCCCCCGCATCATTGGATGTGATTGACAGCAGCGCCAGCAAATGGCTGCGCTGCTTTCAATCCATCCACTGTAGCCAATCAACGGCCAGGAACGAGGAGGATGACGGAGGCGAGCGCGGGACTTTCGAGGGGTCGAGTAAGTAAAACAGGGGCTCGGGGGGGGGGGGGGGCGGTATTGTCGGATGTTGTTTTTTCACCTTAATGCATAGGATGCATTAAGGTGAAAATACATTTACTTTTACAACCCCTTTAAAGATAATGAGATTTATGTATATTGATCAAGAATCTGTATATTGAATAATGAGTAGGAACAGATACATATTGTGATAGAATCTTGGTTAAATGAAAATCATTTTTTGTATTTAAGAAAAAGACAAAAAAAAAAACACCCCTGCAAGGCAAAGGCATAACGAGCTAGCATGCAGCGCATACTAGCTCATTATGAAATACTTACCTCAGAACGAAGCCCCCGTACCGGAGTCCGGTCCACGCTGAGGAAGCAGAAATCTTGCCCTCGGCGTGTCTTCCGGGTTCGCAGCTCCGGCGCTGCGAGTAGCCGGAGCCGCGATGACATCACTCCCGCGCGTGCGCACAGGAGTTTTCTTCCCGGCAACGCTGCCGGACCTTCAGCTGGGGCATTCAGATTGCATGCGCCGTGACATCAGCGGCTGCATGCATAGGGAATATCTCCTAAACCATACAGGTTTAGGAGATATTAATTTTACCTATAGGCTTACCTGTAGGTAAAAGTGTAAAATTTGGGTATACAACCACTTTAGGTAACACCCTTTTATAATTAACTGTTTTAGCTTTGCTCCTAAGAGTGCTTTCAAACTCACAGCGCTGTGGGCGTCGGCAGTAAAACGCTGCTATTTTTAGCTGCGTTTTACCATAGTTTTTGCGGTGCTTTTAACCCCTGCTAGCTGTCGAAAAAGGGTTAAAAGCACCCGCAAAGCAGGCGCTATTTTTAGCGATATAGCGTCTGCAAAGTGCCTCAGTGTGAAAGGGGTCAAAAGACTTTCATTAGGGTGTGTTAATTTTTGCAACATCTTGAATTAATTTGTTAGGAAAAATACTTTGTGTGTGCAAATTAACAAATCTTGGCTACAAGCAATGGCCGGCATTTGTGTGTGTGTACATATTATATATATACATATTATATATATATATATATATTGTATGTATGTACCGTATTTTTCGGACTATAAGACGCACTTTTTCCCCCCAGAAATATGGGGGAAAATGTCCCTGCGTCTTATAGTCCGAATACATGACAGGCCCCGCCGTCGCTGGCACCGCCCCTGCCATCCGCTCGCATCACTCCCCGTAGCCGCTGGAATCCCCGACCGCCACCACTGGCTCCGCCCCCCCGCTGCCACTGGCCTCGCCCCCCGCCACCGCTGCGAATTCAAATAGATCCGCTCTCTCTTACTTTTCTCCCTTCGGCTTACAGAAAGGGAAGGGGGGCGGCGGGGGATACAGACAGCCCGCAGCTCTCCTCTCCCTGTCACAGCGCCGCTGCCGAGTTCTCTGGCAAATAGAGCAGCGGCGCTGTGACAGGGAGAGGAGAGCTGCGGGCTGTCTG